>CM056511.1:20556726-20989226 GCA_029783415.1 Anisodus acutangulus | reverse complement strand
AGCACTCTATTTGTTTCAGAGTTGCAGTCTGGTCATGGTACAATATTTTTGCATACGCATATGGGTATGGAGGGGTCATGTCCCGTCCTTGTAATGTCATGTATTCCTTAGAGGCTTGTAGATAGGTGTCATGTAGTTAGTTGTCATGTGTGGCCTTGTCGGCCTTGGTATGGGTATGTATATATGAAAATTGGATTTCTGGTTAAGATTTTCCATAATCGCTTACGGCTTAGTCCGTGTTTAATTACGATTTGGGGGTTGATAGTGCGATTAGCGGTACCCGGCGGGTGGGGTCCGGGTGCCCGTCACGGCCCTCTGGTTTGGGTAGTGACAATACCTTAGCCTTAGATCCATAATTCCCCTACTATCATCAGAAAGTCGTCTTATAGTCATTCTACGCATCACCCACCCTTGACTATATTCTATAACCTCTTTAACTATATTTATAAACTGTTACCATCATTAACAAGTATGGTTCTCATCTCATTATCAACTAGCAATCGTCAACAAGTAAATTCTTTTCACTTATACTACGGGTCACTATAACACATAACAACTATCAAACATGCAAGGTTCTATTTTTCCTCATAAACCAATAGTCGTCATACTACGGAAGTTCTTTTGAGGGTGCCACTATAGTTCGTGCTTACTCTCTGGTAGAAACACGTGGCTACTAATACACTTATGAAACTCAACTCGTCGGGGCAATAGCTTGGTAGGATATCTAAGAAGTTATTAGACATATGAGTGGAGCAACTCTTACTAACCATCGTTATGCTATCTAGAGTCTCACGAGGGAACTGATATGCCTCGTATACACTTTCTAAGAAGAGTACATGACTTCTAATAGATATATGATACTCGTATTACGGAGGCGTCACCAAACAAGGACTACATGAAATTGTTAAATGCATACGTATAACACCTCTAGAATTCTATTTTGGAATCCTACTCTATAGGCTACTAGTGTGGTCCCACCTAAGGGGAAATTCTATCCTCTTTGCGCTAGCTTGTAACTTAATTTATGAGACGAATACGCTTGACTAACGACCATATGTGAGCACATAACATTTCTTTCATTTAACTTTGTGTGCTATGAACATCATCATACTTGAGGGGAATCCTAATCCCATCTTTGAAACTTGAAACTTGACTCTTAGGAGTAAACACTTTTATAACAACTAATTATGGACAGATAGCTTTTCTTAATAGATTCATGAGACTTGGAACATCGGAACTACTACATTTGGAAGCTCTAAACTTCATGGTTTACATAAGAAGCAAATATCATATGTCGTGTCGTTGTGGCGAGTTAAGAAAATAGCCTTACGTACCTTTAAGTAGGCGTTCTGATCGAGATGGCAGCCTCATTCACAAGTCCAACTACAACCAGGAAAAGAAGACTAGCATTAACAAGAAGAACACACCAACTAGCTAATGAGCGACAAGCTCGTTCTACAAGCGTTTCTACGGTATTATCCAAGCCTATATCCTTTTTAATCCTTTTAACACCATAAACGATACATAAGTATAATTATATCAATCTCCAGCAACTTAACATGATAGGAACAACCCCACATACCACGAAATCAGTCCCAGCATATTATATAACATCAGTAGCAATACAACTATATCATTCAACCATCAAGGGAAAGTTCATCTTATAATCAAACAAGCAGCATCTCCCCCGTTTCTTCCATATTCCACTAGCTCAATTCATAACAAAAACATCCAACCACCATATGTACATCACCTAAGGGAACAACAAGAACAACCCCAAAACTACATAACAAGTCCTCCAACTCATTTATAACTTCAGTCATCAACCCATGAACTTGTAGAAACTAAAACACATCTAAAGATTAAACTAACTTATACATATGAAGTAGAAGAGAGACTTACCTTGCTGTCCAATTTCTTGATTTTTCTCTACTTGTTGCCCTTTAAATTTCTCCTAAATAACTTAACCTTGGAAGAGAGGGACTGTCTTGTGTTGTTTAGTTTAGAAACATATTAAGAGTTTAGGAGAGAAGAGAAACCACATGAAAACACTTCCACACCATGGGAGAGGAATGAAACTTGAAGTTTGACCACCAAGAACCCTAAGAGAAATAAGGGTGGCTGTTTTGGGTTGGGAGATAGAGAGAGTTGTGAATCTGTTTTGGTGATAAGGATATGTATAAAATGGCCAAATATTGTCCTTAAAAGGACTTTTGGTCGTACTCCCTTTCCCTTAATGGGCCTCTCTTTATGGATCATATTTGGCCACACTAGCCCCTTTAATTTGGGCCTTTCATTTCAAGAAGGTGGGTTACCTATTTGTCACTTACTTAGGCTAGAAGGTTACTAATTAGCTCTAAACATGTGTGTCGTACCCATTATAAGTAGGACGTGAAACAAGTAGGACATTTATGTAAATAGGATGTGCAAGTTAGTAGGAAGTGTGAGCAAGTAGCTCGAGTAAGTATGACGAATAAATATTATCTCAAACACGTAAGACGTCTAAGAAAGTAGGTGAAACACAAAGGTGAAACTAGTAGGTCGTCTACCTTTGTCCGACATCTTATTCGTTTATGAATCTCATTTACTTTAACTAGGCTTAACATACTACATACACTTGGACAATATAACCTCATTCTTCCATATTCGAGTAACTTCGTCGACTTCAACTTAATCGTAGACATGATGAGAAGTACGGGGTGTTACATCCGAGAAAGGAATTTGTTGCCTAAGCAGTGGTAGCTCATAGATGGACACGATCAGGGAGATGTTATACCCTTGAAGAACTGGTGCATGGAGCACCTCGAAAAGAAGGGAATCAGATAAGGCCTATTATCGAAGGAGAGGTCGATGACTTCTAACAGAGAATGCAGCCTAAATAATATACCATTATCGAGCACCTAAAGAAAATGTCAGCCCAGATATCGGTGATGGCATTTCTACTGAGCTCCTCACAGCACCGACAGGCTTTGATGAGAGTGTCGGATGAAGCACACATCCCTTCTAGTACAAGCAGTAAAACTCTAGCTAACATAATAGGTCATATCATTGAGGATCATCAAACCTCTTTCACTCCAGACGAGTTGCCAAATGAAGAAGTGCGCACAACAAAGCTGTCTATATCATTGTCAAATGTACAGACAAGGTTGTAGCCTAAGTATTGGTAGATAACAAGGCTGATATCATTATAAATTCACGAATTAGAAATGCGATCTCATCATATGTCCTGAGTCTACACTCAGGCAATTAGGTTACGACGTCAAAAAGATATGCCAGAGTCGTACGAATGTAAGAGTCTTTGATGGAGCTTAATATGATCCTATTAGAGAAATGGACCTCAACATCCAAATGGGGCCCACATAGTTCACTATAGAATTTTAAGTCATGGTAATCACCGCCAACTATAATTTGCTATTGGGACGACTTTGGATCCATATGGCCAGAGCAATGGCATCCTTTCTGCACCCGTCTTTGTAGTTTATATGGGAGAATCACGAGGTCGTAATTCACGGAGAAGGTAGCATCCACAACTACCCCAATAATTATGTATCGGTGATCGAGGAAATCCTCAAAGATAGGAATTTTCATGTGGTAGAATTATTGGGAGCTTCCGACAAAGGAGATGATGAGCAGACTCCTATGCCACCGGTCTACAAAATGATTTCCTCTACCATGATTCAGAGCGGGTTAAAACCCGGCAAAGGTTTGGGTGGAGATATGTAAGGCATAACAGAGCCGGTATCTATCTAGAAAATGGTCTCCGCTTTAGCCTCGAGTATGTTCTCGACCATAAAGAAGCCTCTGTAGTGGACCAGAAAAAATGGGTCCTCCAATGTTATGCAAGCCAATTCTGAACCTATACCAGTCATTTCAAGTCCGAATGCTGATGCATAATGATGGAAATGCAGAAAAATGATTAGTGATACTATCCAAGAGGAAGATTGCACTATGATACTGAAAGAGTGAAATGAAGCACCCACCATCCGCAATGTTGATTCGGGCGAGCAACTGTCAAAGTGGACCTCTACCTCACTGTTGGCTTCTCGGTAGAGATGATGAATTTAATTTGCTTTTTAAAAAAATCGGTGAAAGTCGGTTGATGCCCAAATGTTCACCATTTGCATCCTTTATTTTCCTTATGATGTTTTGAAAAAATAGAAATGACTCGATGTTAATCCGATTCAGGACCACAGTTTGTACTTATTTTCATCAAATTAATAAACTCCTCAATTTACATGGAAAATAATTTTCTCTTTTATTTATGTGTTTTATGCACTAACCATGCTTTGCCTTGCATTTCAGTAATAATCATAAAACAACTCATAATGTCATGACATGTCGCAAAATGAGTGAGTCAAGTGACACGGAAGAAGGGGAATATGAGGAATACGACGAGGAAACCATGTTGCCTAAGGATCTTATCGAGGAGGTAAAGAAATATAAAAGCAGGAAGAAACCTAACCTGGATGAGACCGAAGTGATCAACCTTGGGGACGAAGAAATAATCAAAGAAATTAGGATAAGCGCGCACTTGGAAGCACCTCAGAAAGATGAACTGATAAATTTGCTAAGAAAATATGTCGATATCTTCGCATGGTCATGCATAGAAATGCCTGGATTAAGCACATACATAGTGGCCTATAAACTATCCATCAACGAAGGTTTCACCCTAATTAAGTAGAAAATCTGACAGCTCCAGCCAAATTTGAGCATCAAAATCAAAGACAAAGTCGAGAAACAAATCAAATCTGGTGTAATGGAAGTGACTACGTATCCGACATGGTTGGCAATATTGTGCCTATGCCAAAAAAAGATGACAAGATTCGGATTTGTGTGGACTACCATGACCTCAATAGGGCTAGTCCGAAAGATAACTTTCCACTCTAAAATATCCATATACTCATTGACAACTGCGTGAAGCACAAGTTATAGTCATTCATGGTTTGCTTCACTGGTTACCATCAGATCCTGATGAGCGAAGAAGATGCACAGAAGACAACCTTTATTACTCCATGGGGAGTATACCACTATCGTGTGATGTCATTCGACCTTAAGAACGTCGGTGCCACTTACATGAGAGAAATGACCACCATCTTCCATGACGTGATGCATAAAGAGATATAGGTCTACGTGGATGATGTCATAATCATGTAAAGGGAAAGTTCATATCATATCACGTGCTCGCAAAAGTTCTTTGACAGGTTTCGAAACTTCAATTTAAAGTTAAACCCGGCCAAGTACGCATTTGGGGTTCCCGTTGGAAGATTGTTGGGTTTCATAGTCAACCGCAGGGGCATATAACTAGATCCTTCAAAGATCAAAACCATCCAGGAATTACCACCGTCGAAGACTAAGAAGGAGTTCATGAGTTTTTTGGGAAGGTTAAACTACATCGGACGCTTCATAGCACAGTCCATGATAATCGTGAAACCCATCCTCAAGTTTCTAAAGAAAGATTCACCCATTAAATGGAAAGATGAGTGTCAGAAATCCTTTGACACTGTCAAGAAATATCTCTCTAATCTGCCAGTCTTAATCCCTCCCAGATCGGGAAGTCCACTGTTGTTGTATCTGTCAGTATCCGACAATGCTTTTGGATGTATATTGGCACAATACAATGAAATTGGCAAGAAAGAATGAGGCATCTATTATCGCAATAAGAAATTCACCACCTGCGAGTCGAGATACGCCTTGGTTGAGAAAACATGTTGTGCTTTGACATGGGTAGCCCAGAAGCTAAGACATTACTTGTCATCCTACACTTCCCACCTCATCTCCAAAATAGATCCTCTAAAGTACATTTTTAGTCAGCCCATGCCCATAGGGAATTTGGCCAAGTGGCAATTGGTTTTGAGTGAATTTGACATCATGTATGTGATTCAGAAGGCCATCAAGGGAAAAGCACTGGCTGATTTGCTCGTAGAGAGTCCGGTCGATGAAGATTTTGAACCACTCAGGATATATTTCTCAGACAATGAAGTATTAATGACAGAGGGTGACACAGTCAAAACCTTTTCGGGTTGGAGAATGGTTTTAGTGCGCAGTCAATTACAATGATTTAGGAATCAGAGCGGTTCTAGTGTCATAGATGGGTCAACATTACCCAATGTCCATAAAGCTCAAGTTCTAATGTATTAACAACATGGTAGAGTATGAAGCCTATATCCGAGGTATTCGCATGACTCTCGACATAGATATTCAGAAGTTATTGGTAATAAGAGATTCAGATATGCTAATTCATCTAGTCCAGGGAGTGTGGGCTATAAAGAACAAAAAATTTTGCCCTACGTAAACCTCGCACGGAGGTTATGCAAAAGGTTCAGAAAGATCGACTTCAAGCACACACCGAGAGCCTAAAATAAATTTGTAGATGCTCTTAAAACCATAACATCCATGATATAACATCCTGAAAGTAGTCACATTGATTCTCTAGAGATCTGCATCAGGGAAGAACATGATTATTGTTCCCACGTGGAAGAAGAACTAGACGACAAACCTTGGTATGCCGACATAAGCACATTTTTAGATAATGGGGAGTATCTTGAAAATATCACAAGTAACTACAAGAAAACCATCCAGATAATGGCCAACAGTTTCTTTTTTAACAAATGAGTACTATAGAGAAGAACACTCGATCTAGGGCTATTAAGATATGTTGATACCACAGAGGCCACAAAATTGCTAGAAGAGGTACCAGTCGGGACTTTCGTCTTAGCCAATAAGATTTTGAGAGCAGGTTATTATTGGATGACCATGGAAACTGAATATAATAGATTTGTGCAACGATGCCATCAGTTCTAGATTTACGAAGATCTAATAAAAGTCCCACCGAGTGATCTCAATGTCATGATCTCACCATGGCCATTTGTCACCTAGGGAATGGATGTCATTGGGCCATAAAACCAGTTGCATCCAACGAGCATCGCTTCATCATGGTTTCCATTTATTACTTCACCAAGTGGGTCGAAGCTACCTATCATAAGTCGGTAATGAAAAAGGTGGTAGTCGTCTTTGTACAAAACAACATCATATGCCGATTTGGCATTCTAGAGTCTATCATAACTGAAAATTGAGCAAATCTAAACAGTCGTCTGATGAAGGATATTTGTGAACAATTATGTATAACTCATCAAAATTATATCGCCTACATGCCACAAATGAACGGATTCGTAGAGGTAGCCAACAACAGCATCAAGAGCATATTGAGGAAAATGACAGACAATTACAAGTGTTGGCATGAACAGTTTCTATGTGCGTTGCTAGGATACAGAATAACAACTCAGACCTCAATAGGAGCAACCTCATACTTACCTGTCTACGGTACTAAAGCAGTGATACCAGTCGAGGTAGAGATACCTTCACTCAGAATTATACATGAAGTAGAACTAGACAACGCAGAGTGGGTCCGAAAAAGATATGAGCAAATGGCTCTGATTGATGAAAAAATGATGGTCATCGTATGTCACGGTCAACTGTATTGGTAAAGAATGGCCCGTGATTTTAACAAGCGGGTCAGAGCACAACTCTTTTGGATAGGACAACTGATACTCAAGTGTGTGTTTCCGCATCAAGACGAATACAAAGGAAAGTTTGCACCGAACTAGCACGGTCCCTACATGGTTCGCAAGGTATTATCCGGATGAGAGTAATCCTAGCAGAGATGGATGGTCAAGAATGGCCCAAAACAATCAACTCAGTTACAATCAAGAGGTATTATTCGTGAAGGCACGCTTTTCAATTTGTAATTGCATTTTTTACTTGTAATCTCTACACAAGGACTATCTCTTACGTTAGAGATACGTAAAGAAATCCTCATCGAATTTGATCTTCTTCTTCTTCTGTAATAGAAAAACCAAATGACATTCCTTGTAATATGAATTACGCGATGACCTGATTTTTCGAGGTGGGATACGTAGGTAGTCCACTTAGGACTCGACCATATTATTATATAAAACCAACCATTTTGTTATAAATTACGTTCGACTGGATTCCTACTGTGACAGGATATGTTTGCACTATTTGAGTTGAGTCGCACCAAAGGAAAAACAAAAAAAAACCATTGGAAGCCACTGAGATACGAAGATCATAGAATCTTCTCGCAAGAGTCCCTGTACCTCGAACTTTCAATTGGGACAGAATTTTTTAGAGGATCTCGAAAATTCCACTAATAGATTTGGCACAAGAGTTAGCCGACCCTAAACATTTCAACTGGGGCAGGATTTTTTAGAGGGGAGAACATGCTTGAAGAGCCGAAGACGATCAAAGAACCTTGCTCAGAGTATATATGGCATGCAAATGAGATAATAATTTTAAATAAACAGAAATCTCTTCATAGTCAAACATTGCTTTAAATTTGTTATCAACATTTTTTGAAAAACTATTTTTTTCATTATTTGTGTTGTAACTTGTAAGTAGAAAGTCATCTATCATACTACCGAGCCCAAGAGGGCCAGCCCAAGGAAATAGATAAATAATATAGTATGAGTCAACGACATGGGTCAACCTCATGAAAACTAACAATTTTTCTATGATTGCAGGTCCCAAAATGCTGTCAGGAGGACGATATTTTATTTCACTAACTCATTTGTTCATAGTGAGACAGGTAAAGCACAAATGGAGAACCCTAATGCGAGGAGATGATTCAACCTAGCCACAAGGGCTCATTAAAATCAAAGGCACCAAAAAGGCGGTACAATCTAGCCACAATGGCTCATCAAAGAATGAAGTTCTATAAGGGCGTCATAATCCGACCATTAGGGTTCATTAAAGAATAAAATGCCATAAGGGCGGCACAATCTAGCCACAAGAGCTCATTAAAGAATGAAGTGCCACAAGGACGACATCAGTCTGACCATGAGATCCATATAAAGAACAAAACAACCATCTGACTAGGAGGGTCACCGCCATCAAAAGGACGAAAGAAAGATAATTTAGCCTTAAGATCCATATCTATCATTAACTATAAGCCGAGAGGGCCATTGATATAAATAGCATGCCAAGAGGGTCATCCATCCATCCAAGCATGCCGAGAGGGTCATTAATACAAACTACATGTCGAGAGGGTCATTCTTATAAATAAGCATGCCGAGAGGGCCATTCATAAAAATTGCATGTTGAGAGGGCAAATTCATACAAACAAGCATGTTGAGAGGGTCATTCATACAAACTTTATGCCGAGAGGTCCATTCATACAAACTGCATGTCGAGAGGGTCATTCATATAAACTATATGCCAAGAGGGCCATTAATACAAACAAGCATACTGAGAGGGTCATTTATACAAACTACACATCGAGAAAGTCATTCATACAAACTGCATGCTGAGAGGTCCATTCATACAAACATGCATGCTAAGAGGGCCATTCATATAAACATAAACATTTTTAGGAAGGCCATTCATTCATATCAAATTGTTGCAAAGACCATTTGTGCATTCATACGAAATTTCCAAATGAACCATGCGAGCCAGATGGTGTTGACTGAGTCAAACACTCAAATGAATTCAACCTAGACGGTGCCAAGCAAGTCATTCGCTCAAACAATTTCAATCAAGAAAATCTTACGAATCGAATGGTGAAAAGTAAGACACCCGCTCAAACATGTTCAATTGATAAAATCTCATGAGCTAGACGGTGTCGGAGGAGGCACCCGCTCAAACAAATTCAACCAGAGAAGTCATACAAGCTAGACGGTGTTGTAGGAATCACACACTCAAAATATCTATCCATGAGGGTATAGCATACAAAGTCACACAGGTGTGGCAGAACAAAACAATTAAACACATCAATATCCTAGTAATCAGAAATAGGTCAAAAGCTATAGGAGGAGGAAAAAAAGCAGATCAGATCTAGACGCATGCGAAGTGTAATGACCCGTCCGGTTGTTTTTAGCTAAATAATTTTATTTTCCTATTTTACCCTTCTTGTGGTCTCTATGTGGGGTGTGTGATGTAAAGAGATGGGTGTCATGGATATTGAGATCTATTTATATGAATTTCGGATGAAAAGCCCAAAGTCTGGAAACTTAGAATAGTTTGACTAAAAGTTAACTTTTGGCTATATGAGTTAGTTTCCGGGTTTCGTCACTTCTGGTAGTTTTGAAGGGTCATTTATAACTTGGTTGAGCCATTGGTTTGCTGCCCGAGGCAATCAATTATGTTTTGCCACCTTATTTGTTATGGGTATTAGGTGTGTTTGGGGGGTCCCACTCAGGCGGTTGTGATAAACGTCTGAGTGAGTACCGATGTTGAACTGTGATAATAGGATAATTTGGGGAATCAGCCTTATGCTGGTTATTTGGGTTTGTCGCTATATGTGGGCTCGTCGCCATAGTTGATTGATTTGTTCATTCATCACAAATGCTTTGATATGATATCTTGAATTGTACATCGATTTTATACGTGTTGTGTAGTCTTAAAAGCATATGGTGTTTCATCTCTTATCTGGTTGCATCTTATTATATCATGATTCTTGCCTTATATATGTCATTTGCATTCATACACTCATGGTTGTCATGATTTGACATTGGAGTGGTATGATTATGTTATGGGTCTAAGGGACCGGGAAATGGTAAAGAACACTATTGAGATTATGGAAACACTGAGATGATATTGATATGCGGGAATCGATGTTGCACACATGCAATATGATATTATCACAACCAAGACCTGGGCTTCGTGATTCGATGAGTTATTCCGAAGCGAAGTGGTATATGAACTTCCCCCATGGGTCACATTCATATGGCATACACTTGTGAAATGTGTATACCGGTTGATGGAGAAGTACCTTGCATATGCATTGCATCCATATCATATATACATGTGCCACATCTTGATTTATTGTTATTGAACATGTATTGAAGTAATTTTTTATAATGACTTAGTTTCTGAACATGAAGGGTTATACTTGTTGATACTTGGGATTGTTGGAAGAACTCTTGGAAATTGAATAATGTGAATATGTATGAACTCTTAGTGAAATAAGGAATTATGTGGACTCTGTGGATTATATGCCTTATCTGGATCATTGGACTGCGTAGTATAAGATTACTTGGTATTTATCTCGATTATGTACTTACATCGTTGTTGGCCTATGATGTCTACGGGGTACGATGTGTACTCATGCTACACTTGCTGCATCTTTTCTTGATGTAGATACAAATCCGACTACCAGTTCGAGACCACGCGATTGAGTTCGAGTGGTTTCTTCACAGTTGTCAGGGTGATGATGCCTTCTCCAGCATGCCCTATACTGCTTATCTCATTTATTGTCTTTATATTTTACCTAGATACATGTATTCAGACTTTAGCTTATGTATTTGGTTGGCACTTATTTACGTTGATTCTTAGATTACATTGTGGTTTTATAGCTCTCGTACTTACATACTAGATTCCTCGAGGTTATTTGGTTGTATCAGACACATCTTCTTTTCCTCATATCAGTATCAGATAGTGTTGCAGTATTATATTTCTTCCGCTTTTATTTATATCGTATCATGTCGTTGATTTAGGAATGATTCGCCTACGTGGTGAGATTTTGTAGGTGCCACCACGATTCCTGAAAAGGGGTCATGACACAGAGCAAACGTGAAACTTTTTCTTGGGCAGCCGATTGAAACAGTGTATCAAAGAGAGTCAAGCTCTCTAGACTTGGGTTTGAAGATTATTCCACACCACACTCAATCATTTATAGTAAGAGAAATTTTTTGTTTTAAAACCCCACAACCTATCTGACATCTATCGGAAATGTTTTTCAAAACTGACAAAGGCATTCCCGTATAAGGGATATCCTTTTCAAACTATTGAGTCAAACTACAAGTGACCTGATTCCCGAAAGTTGGGGATACGTAGGCGAACTCACCAGAGGCTCGGTCACATTCCAACGAAATCGTTATAGGACTTTTAGTTCAGGAAGTTGCTTTATTTTATCAATTTTCTAGAAGTCTAATTTAGTCAAATTACAAGTGTCCTGAATTCTCATACAGTCTAAGATATGTAGGAAACTCATAGATCATGGTCCGACCAAAATTTTCAATTGCATAAAAGTGAGAAGTACTTTTCAATTGGTCGACTAAAAATCAGGTTTGTCAAATTTCGCTGCTCGGGGATGATCCTGCCATCCCCAAACAACGAAGGGGCAGTTGTTGACACCTAATTTTTATCCTTCCATAATTTTATTTAATTATTCAGGATTTCCAAGCTACAAACAGAGTGAAATATACTTTTTATAAGATAAAAATAATTTTATAAAATTACTCCGGAAGTATTTTGTCATATCATTTGACAAAATATCATCTAATATATTTATTATATATCATGTTTCATTTTTTTATCATTGATTTCAATTTTACAATTAAAGTAAAGTTAATTGTGTAATTAATCGATTAAACTCATAATTTAAAAATGATTAATATTATGTTCAGTCAAATTGAGAAAATTGTTTAATTAAATGGAATAATTTAGTTACATCTCAATTTCAAGTACTTCAATTTTTAATTAAAAGAGTTTTGCATAACTTTAAGATTTTTATCTCCGATTAATGTCAAATTTGGGCTCAATTTGAAGCTTATGACTTAATTCGGGTATGATTAAAATTATTTTAGACATTTGTTAATTTAAAAAATGGCGTTGCTTTTATTTTATTTAAATGCAAGATGGGCCTCTTATTTCTTTTTAAAAAGACCGGGTCTGGCCCAAATGGATCGCGACACGACCCAAAATCCCCTTCATTACGCGTACACCAGCCC
This sequence comes from Anisodus acutangulus, assembly GCA_029783415.1. Classification (NCBI taxonomy): domain Eukaryota; kingdom Viridiplantae; phylum Streptophyta; class Magnoliopsida; order Solanales; family Solanaceae; genus Anisodus; species Anisodus acutangulus. Next base: position 20,976,483 of record CM056511.1, on the reverse strand, counting down.
CAATACCCATTGTTCATTTGTCTCTTGGACCTTCATCCTCACGCCAAAAATGGCAACCTATCAGTGTACGTTGCTTTTACTTTAGTGCTGCTGCCCGCAAACCGTCGATGCACCACCACCCCACATAGGTGCCGTTATCCCTCCCTTATTTTCTTTTCTGTGATCCTTTAATTGTGTTTGTCTCATTACTATTTTAAATCTTGGATTTTCATTGGCTTGGTTGATTTTGGAGGGATTTCCCTCCTATTTCATTCGTCCCACACCGGTTGGAAGACCCAATTTCTAGGGTTTGGGGGTTTTATAAATTGAACCCCATTCTTTCATTTTCAGAGGTCCGCAGTTTGAATCTCATGCTTTTATATTGTTAAGAGCCATTTTCAAACTAGAGATTTTTTGGGATCCAAACCCTTCGGTGGAACCCTAACTCGCTTTAATTGATCTTCACAATTCTAAAACCTTTCCATTTTTATGTGTAAGTGATTGAGGTGCGGGAGTGAAGATTCAAGCCCCTCTCTATCCTAGGCTGCCTCCACAAAAGATATTTACTACTCCTTTTACGTCTTTTAATTTCAACATAACTATCTGCATATATGTGTGTTTATGAACTGCTTTGGATGAATTCATGCCTATTGTAGCTGATATGATAGTTAACTAAGTCTAAAAGTGGCAGAAGGTAGTTTATGTATGTATCTATGTAATGATAAACTTGCTTAATTGATTCTACGAGACATGTGTGGTCATTGACTGATTTAGGTTAGTTTAATTTAAGAATGAGCCTAAATTACTCTGCTTTGTGGCCACATAAATCTGTTTTAGATGAATAATGAATCTGCGTAGTCCGAGTGCTATCACTACTGATTTAGGAAGGTTTAATACTAACATAGGTGTAAAAATGATTATCTCTATTTGTATTGTATGTCTAATGATCTAGGTGTTTAGAATATGAAATATGTCTGTTTGCTTTGCTTCTTTTGTAGTTAAGTGATGGTTTGGTTTGATATTGTTTGGTAGGGCCATGGATCTATTCTAAAATTGATTTTAGGAACAACACATAGACACTAGGATGGCTAAATGAGTTATCGAGGTTTGTTGCTTCGAATATGCAGATATCATTTAAATATGCATAGGCTAAAATGTGGCTTAGGACACCAGTTTGAGATGATCTCTTGAGATAATGAAGTAGTCTAAGCCTCTGAATCATACACATCTAGGCCCCTGACCAGTTTAGGTTTTAAATGAATATGAAATTTGTTGTAGCTCATCTTTTCACCTGTCATACTGAGTTAATATTAAAACTGGGGTTGTTTAGACTTAGTATCTGAGCAATATGTCTCAAGTGCAATGCCTAGCTTGTGCTCATTTCTGCTGAATGTGAACTTAGTCTAAGTCAAAAATTATCCTTAAGATTTGTTAGTCTAAATACATGTATCATGTGGATTTGCATACTTGTGTCAGCATTTCTTGTTTATTCTTAACTACATATCTGTTTGTCTTAAACCATGAAATAAAAGCATGTTAGTTCTGTGTGAGTTATCAGTATCTACTTTAGGATCTCCGTTGATAGTCTGAATTAAGTAATCAATTGTAGGCCTTGTTATGACTCTGCTATGCCTATATGTATCTTGTCAACCTGCATCTTGTTTTGATTGTTAGCCCTAGTATTACTTATAACCATGCCCTATCCTTCCCCCTATGGATTTAAATCTTGTTAAATAGTCTGTCTGCATATTCCTATGTGAAATAAGGATTAGGACTTTAGTTTTTAAAATCCTGCCCAGTCTTGTTATGCAAAGTGCAAAGCATGTATTTTGTGCTTCCTCTTAGTCCTGTCATGTATATGATGCATTGAATGTTATCATTCCTATGAAATAGCTCGAGAAAGGTCTTAGTTTGGTTCTGATAATTTATTCCCCATCCTATACTTTGTATGAACTAGCTTCTGTCACACCTGATTAGACTTTAGGGATAGTTGAAGACTGATATTTGGAATGAGACGGAACATGTCTACATGCCTTTGTTATGTGTGTGGTCCTGAGTCATGAACTTGATAAAAAAAATGTAGTCACAATAGCTTGTATGGATTTATCAAGGTGACTAGATGTTATTATGATATCCTGCATTATTATGTGAATCCCACATGTTTGAAAGCTGCCCAGTATCATGTTATCCCCTAAGCATTAGTCTAAAATAGGAATCATGCAAGCCAACTTGAAATGATCTTAACCTATTTTGCTTGGCTTTCTTTCCTACCTGTCTTGATTGTCTAAACTGTTACCTGCATTAACAGAAGAGTTGAGCTAAACTGAAGCGTAAATAAGTCAAGCATGATGTATTAGAGATAGGACATGTTCTTTATAATAATACACTTCTTTTAGGTGTTAATTTTGGCTCATGTAGCTTAAATCTGAAACATGTGAGATGCCATAAAGTGCTTATCTTCTTGTGCATATGTGATTGTTGTCTATGATGTATACATCAAGCATGAGCCTTGAAATGTAACTGAGTCTGAGAATTGTTTGTTTGAATGCTCAGTCTCGGAATCATTAAAGTGTTAAAACATGAAAATTAAAGGCCTGTTTGTGCTTTGTATATTTGCATGCCTATCTTACTTGCCTTTCCCTACCCTCTATTGTACTTCATGTTTTGAATATATATGGCATGAGCCATGAAATGTAACTGAGTCTGAGAATTGTTTGTTTGAATACTCAGTCTCAGAATCATTAAAGTGTTAAAACATGAAAATTAAAGGCCTGTTTGTGCTTTGTATATTCGCATGCCTATCTTACTTGCCTTTCCCTACCCTCTATTGTACTTCATGTTTTGAATATATATGGCATGAGCCTTGAAATGTAACTGAGTCTGAGAATTGTTTGTTTGAATACTCAGTCTCAGAATCATTAAAGTGTTAAAACATGAAAATTAAAGGCCTGTTTGTGCTTTGTATATTTGCATGCCTATCTTACTTGCCTTTCCCTACCCTCTATTGTACTTCATGTTTAGAATATATATGTGATATACATAAAGATATACATAAAGATATACGGACTATATATCAAGTATACAAGGTATACAGGTCAAGTATATTCTCTATGTATATCACTTGAGCTCCTCTGTTTATATGTCTCTTGGGCATGGCCCAATTCTCTACTGCTTAATTCTCCCTTAATTGCTTAGCATGCGTTCTGGGCTTGGCCCATTTTCCGCCTCCATTGCATCATTCTCGTTGACTGCTATCTGTTAGTTGGGTCATGCCCATACACATTGCATTCATTAAGCATACACAATTATTACCTGAGTTGGGCTCAGTCCATACAATATGTTTACAATGCCTCATTTGAGATAGGGATGTGTCTTTCATTTTTATCCTTAACCATGAATGCGATTTTATACACATGTTGCCTGTTTGCTGTATGTGATTTACTTGCAAATCATTTATAATTTGCATGTGTTTATTTTATATAAGCATGGGTACACTCTAACCGTCTCTTTTTTCCCCTCTCCTCTCTTGCACGCACTGGACATGGGCTGTTAGGGCCAGAGCATTTCTAATTTAGTTGGGCCAAAGGCCCAACAACTTCTTTATTTCATCGAGTCCGATAGGTAGCTGCGCATTGAAGGCCTAACCATGAGTTAAAATTGTTAACTTGTGGGCTTGGTAGGCCCACCAGCCTAACTCTTCTCCCATTTTTTATTTTTGTATCTTATTTGTTACATTGTAAAGTTGTAAAAAATACTTGATAATATTGGAACACATATGGTTGTGACTTAGGATTAGGCAAAACGATACATACATCGTTTAGAACGGATAGGTTCCCCAAAACGTGTTTTCAAAATCAACCCAAAAGATAAACACTTGTACTTATTTAAATAACTAAACTGATTTTTCTATAAATATTTTAGAAGCTTTGGACTTGGACAGATTTGACATAAAACTGGACTGTTTGATATAAAACAACGGACTGTTTTAAAGAAAAGAAATCCGGATTTTTTGTTTTAAAAATTGTTAAAACATGGATTTCTAAAACTGATTTTGGACAAAGAAAATGGTCGAGTTTGCAAAAGTCTTATTTTGAGCCAGGCCCAACTCAGTGACTTTAAAAAAGAGGGGACCTAAAGTTAGATGTTAAGGGTTCGAAAGTGGAGTATGGTTGACCTTCATAAATGATTAAAGGGAAAAACATATAAGGAGCCAGGCCCATAGCATGTTATTTTAAAAGAACTATATCTCTTTTCAAAGGACTTTCAAAAATATATAAGGAGATTGGAGAACCCGTTGGACTAATTGTGGTAGGATTCTACTCAATTTAAAATATGAGTGCACCTTAATCCGAAAATAGATTGGCACGGATTTTTGAATAAATTCTTTTTACTTGGTTTTCCTAATTTCCGAATAAATTAGGTAGTTACTTTATAAATATCTTAATAGAGTTCAAACAACCTCTTAGTAGTTTTATGTCTCCGCATAAAAGTGAACTTTAACCTAACATATGTTTAGGTTACCTTTGTTACGGTTCACTTTTATGCGGAAGCATAAAAGCTACTATGAGGTTGTTGGTGCTCTAATTCGATATTTTAGTTTTACAGTTGCCGCCTAATTTATAGGTAAATTAGGAAAACAAGTGTAAAAGATTTTATTCAAAATTCAGTGAAAAATTCTTTTTAAATCAGAGTTCGAGGTAAGTGTTCTAGTGATCCCCCATAAAAGGTGTTAGACACCCCGGTATTTAGGATCTGTAGAATACGATTGGCTTTCGAATTCTATAGCATGTTTACTTGTTAAAAAGTGTTTATTTTCTGCAAAAATCATTAACGTGTCATTCATTTTATTTCAAATCATAAAGGGATTTTTGAAAACCACATAGTTGAATTTTACCTAAAAAGGGTTCGTATAAGGCTAATTTTGTCAATCCATTTTCAGACCAAAGTACACCCAAAGTTAAATTACTAGGGATGGCAACAGATCGGATCTGGACCGGATCCTACTAGATCCAGATCCGTTTTTCATACCTAGATCCATATCCGAATCCAGATTCATCGGGTCCATAAAAATCAGATCCAAATCCGGATCCACCGGGTCCGCGGATCGGATCTGGATCCACATATAAAAAAAATTGTCTTGCTAAGAATTTTTTTTTTGGTTGACAAACGATTTTTACTTGGCTAACAGTTTATTGTGTTTCAATTTTATAATGTTCATATGAGAAAATTTGAAAATGTTGGACAATGACAATAGTTGTGGAAAATGCTGACTAGTATTTTCACAATGCAGAACTTGCATGTGTTTGAAATTTTCACAAATGAAGTGAATATAATTTTAACTACTTGTCTATGGAGATGTTAGTCATTCACTAATATAACATTGATTGTATTATCGAAGTTATCTCTTTATTTTTTAGTTTTTGAGTTAACGCGGGGATAAATTGAACTTGTTTTGAGAATTAAACTTGCAATGATGTGCTTAGTAATTTTAAGAAAATACTTAAAAAATTACATTCTAGGTTAAGAATATATTTAATAAAAAATGGATCCACGGATCGGATCTGGACCGAATACGAATCTCAAATACAAGATCCATATCCAGATCCGATCCGGCAGAAATGGATCCGGATCCGATCCGGATCCGTCGGGTCCAAATTTTGAAGATCCATATCCTATAAAATGGATCTAGATCCACCGAATCCGGATCGGGTCCAGGATCCATTTTCACCTCTATAAATTAGAGTATAACTCCAATATTTCTAGTATAATGACTTGTCTAAATATTCCTTATACATTTTCTATAAAAATCTTTGAAGACAAAAGTATAATTTATTTAGAATAACATGCTAATTTATATGAAATGAGACACAAGTATTTCTTTTTATTGTCATTTTGAAGGCAACTCATATCCCACATTTCCAAATCAATTCCCGCAATTTCAAATACTTGGGTTTGTTATTATTTCAAGATAATTCATTTGGTTGGGCCTGGCCCAAAACAGTTTGAAAATGTTTACAACTTAGACCATTTTCACATGAAATCTGCTTTAAAATTCACCAAATTCATTTAAAACTCAAAGCAGTGCAAATATTTGAATAATGAGCTAAACAGATTCCTAGTTCCTAGTACCATTTTTAACACAAAGTTGTAGTCATACCAAACATGGATTCATCTTGAACTAAATTAGATATAGAGGGCAACTAAAGGAGAAACTTTTCATATTCCTTAACCACACAGATTCCTAAATATACAACTTAAGCAATAATAACTTATTTTTAACGTATATCAACACTACAATGCTTTCCTAAAGTTCACTCCCATACCCATTTTCGATTGAGTTTGAAATTCAAAATTAAAGTGACGATTTTGGGGCGGATTTGAAGGGATATGGATAGGTGAGGTGATGGGGTAGGTTGGTGGTGTCTGGGGCGGTGTCGGCGACTGGTGGTGTCAGGCATAGAGTGCAGCGATGTGGGGTAGGTGTGTAGGGGTGTGCGGTCGATTGGGAGGTTAGGGGTGTTAGGTTTTTGTGGATATGGTTTTTTTAGGATTATGTTTAGGGGTGTTTGGTTTGGGGGAATAAAGGGGTATGGTCGACTGGGCCTTTCGGGTGGGCTTGGGCGAAATGGCCGATTGGTTTGGTTTGGGGGTGGTCGGTTTGGGCCTTTTCGGTTGGGCCGATTTGGTTTTGGTTGATTTTGTGGGTTAATATAATATTTTGGGTGAAATTGTTTTTGGGTTATTGAGATAAAATGGGTTATGGGTTTAAAATATGAAAGGGTTTATTATTAAAACAAGCTTTGAAGAAATGTAAATTATTTAAAATAAGATATAACGATGTGATAATAATAAAACATAATATTTGCGGAATGTTTTAAAATGCTTAAAATGGAAAATGTGATGTCATTTTGCGAAAAAAATAGAATAACACAAAAATAGGGTAAAATTATGATTATGATTTTAAAAAGGCAAATGATAGTAAAACATGTGAATAATAATAATAATAATAATAATAAATAATGATATAGAATACTAATATATATATATATATATATATATATATATATATATATAAAATTTGTTTTTGAGGTGTCAAAAATATTTAAAATTGCAAATAAATTGGAAAAGATGGGACAAAATTGGGTGTCAACAGATGTCCCTCTTTGGCCGGAGACGATGAAAGAGTTTTCGCCAAAAAAGTTGATTGAGTAGCCAATTTTGTCCTGATCATCAGGCTTTGAACGAGGAGTAGGGATGCAGGGTAGAGATAGAATCTTGAATGAGAGAAAAGTTGCAAAAGATGGTGCAGATTTGAGAAATATTGCCCCACAATCGAGTTATGATGACAGGTTGGAGATGTGGTGAAATACTGGGGAAGGGCGAAACGACGTTCGAAGTTCTTTCCCAATGCAGGTGAAGTTGTTGCATAGGCGTAATAAGATGACGTCGTTGCTTAAACGTTATGCAGATGGCGTCGTTACATAGGCGTGATAATGTCGTTGTTTAGACTTAATGTAGATGACGTCATTGTATGGACGTGATGCTGATGACGTTGTTGCATAGGCGTATTGCTGATGACGTCATTATATGGACGTTGTGCAGATGACGCCGTTGTATAGGCGTGTTGCGGATGAAGCTGTTGTATGGATGTTGTGCAGATGACGTCGTTGCATAGGCGTGTTGCTGGTGACGCCGTTGTATGGGCGTGTTGCTGATGACGTCGTTGTATGAACGTTGCTGATGACATCGTTGTAATGCTGTTGATGTCGTTGTAATGCTGTAAAAGATAGTTGTTGTGTTGTCGTAACGTCGATGACGTTATTGTAATATTGTTTTGCTGTAAAAGATAGTTGTTGAGCTGAAGACGTCGTTGTAATCCTGTTGACATTGTTGTAATGCTGTAAAAGACATTTGTTGTGCTGCCGTAACGTTGATGATGTTGTTGTAATGATGTTTTGTTGTAAAAGATAGTTATTGAGCTGAAAACGTCGTTGTAATGCTGTAAAAGACAGTTATTGTGCTGCCGTAACATCGAGGACGTTGTTGTAATGTTTTTTTGCTGTAAAAGATAGTTGTTGAGCTGAAGATGTCGTTGTAATGATGTTGACGTCGTTGTAATGCTGCAAAAGATAACTGCAGTGCTGTCGTAATGTCGATGACGTTATTGTAATGTTATTTTGCTGTAAAAGATAGTTGTTGAGCTGAAGACGTCATTGTAATGTTGTTGACGTCGTTGTAATGCTGTAAAAGATGTAAATGACGTCTTTGCCGTCAGTTTGCTGTAATATGATTCCACATTGTGCTAAATCTTCTGCCGATTCGAACTCCTGTCGACTGTGAATTGAAATGTCGTCCTTGCACGAATGAAAATGTGATGCGACGTCTTTGCCGTCAGTTTTCTGTAGTAGAGGGTTTCACGTCGGTTTGATGTGTTGAAGTTCCATGTAATTCGAAATAACATCCTTGTGCAGACATAATGGTTGGGGCCCTGTAGGTCAAGATGATGTCTTTGTATAGATGCAAAACAGGAACGTGATCCTTGTGGTGAGCCGTGATGCGAAAATTCTTTGTGAACTTGATCATAAGTGATGTGGCTTCCATGCTTCTTTCAACCTGAATAACTTGTACTCAACGAAAATTTGGGAGTTTGGGGGAAGGGCGGTTGATTCGTGTTGACTTTGTAGCTTTGGCTCTTGATACTTGCACGTCCTGCTGATTCGGACTTGTAGCCCCCGTCTGGTTCCAAGTCTAGGCTAGCCGTTAATGAAAACATTTGTTGAAAATAATTTGTTTATAAGAAAGTATGCATATTAATAAAAATTTATGTCGAACTCTAATGAAAATATTTGCTGAAAACAATTTGCTTATAAGAAAGTATGCATATATATAAATGTATGTCGAGCAGTGACATGCGGTGAAACAAAACAAACGTCTTATCCAAAATCATTCATCTGGTTGAAGACTTAGTTGGCCGACACTTTTCCATGTCTATCGGCGTCTTCTTGCAGTGAACCCTTAAAATTTTGCCCAGTTTCCGATATGTGAGGATGATGAACTTTCGAATGGACAACCGCGTCTTGTGTGGGTTGTTTGTCTGATCTACCGAGGCGACCAAATGAGTGTAGTGCTATATGAAAAATAAGGGATAAAATTTTTAAACGGTGTGACCGAAGCCGATATAGGCCGCCTACGTATCCTGTCGAGGGAATCAGGTCATATCGTAGTTCGTTACAAACAAAGAGGATTGTAAGGTTTTCTAAAAAGTGGGACCGAAGCCGATGTGGCCGCTTACGTATCTCGCCGAGGGAATCAGGTCATAACGTAGTTCATGCAAACAAAGGGATTTTTTGGGAAATTTCGGCTCTTAAAGAGACGGAACTCGATATGGGTTCTTTGCGTATCCCGCCAAAGGAGCGCAACTTTTACAACATAGAAAACACATTACATAGAAAAATTCCTAAATGTAGTATCTCTTCACTGCATATGCGTTGATAGCTTTTGGTCATACTTCGCCATCCATTTCAACTAGGATTAATACTCCTCCAGTTAGCACTCGGTGAACCATATAAGGTCCTTGTCAGTTAGGTGTGAATTTTCCTTTAGCTTTATTTTGGTGCGGGAATATACGTTTTAGCACCCATTGCCCCGGTTTGAAAGTCCTTGGTTTTACTTTCTTGTTGAAAGCTTTGGCCATTCTGTTTTGATAAAGTTGCCCGTGACAGACTGCGTTCATCCGCTTTTCATCAATCAACATCAATTGCTCATACCGATTATGTATCCACTTTGCTTTGCTCAACTCAGCTTCTTGGATAATTCTCAAATATGGTATTTCTACTTCTGCCGGTAATACAACTTATGTTCCACAGACCAAAAGATATGGCGTTGCCCCAGTAGAAGTCCTGATTGTAGTGTGATAGCCCAAAAAATGCAAAGGGCAAATGTTCGTGTCAGTGTTTGTAACTTCGTCGTTTGGACTTTGTTCGCTTGTTTTATTATATGTCACATTCACATTATCGACAGATTTATTACTTTGCATGATGAAAGAGAAAAGAAAACTATTAAACAAAACAGATTTCAAAGATAGTAAAAGCAATGAGGATTTGTCATTTTAAGCTTTCAAAAGGTGGATGCAAAATATATTAAAATACATAAATGCGATTCAGGCCTCAATTTAAATCGTATTATTTCATTAAGTTAGCGCTAATACAATTTGGGTAGGCATGATTGGTAAATAAAAGACGGGGTGCTCCGCCAGTTTTAGTCAACACGAATCAACCTTTGGGGGAAATAAATTATGCAAAATAAACCTCCTGAAAAATGAAGAAAACCAAGTTAGTATAAAGTGAGTAATTATTGCTTCAAATAATAAGCACATAGTGGAAAGCAGCAGAAAATGGCAGGGGCCTCTCTTATGCCAGAGGTGGGCCTAAACTCCAAATATGCGAGATTATGATAGATTGATCCAAGCCACTAAATTGAGATGCTTTTGTTGGAAATGAAGACAAAATGAACTTGCATTTTCCAATTTGGCATGTCATGATTAGGCTTGGATTCTTCTATCATTATCGCACTACACATAATATATTGATTGGTCGATGGGTTGTGAGACCCGTCGATAATTTCGGTGGATTTCTTAATTGTGGAGTCGATGTCAATGATCGACCCACCTAAGATGTATGCATGCATGACTTAAAATAAAGGGTGGTATAGCTCTATCTTAAATTTTCTAGATTTGGCTGACTAGACTCAAGGTTCCCGAGCGAACTACTCGAGTGAGAAGGCTACGCGGCCACCGGATGGTCCAGACACTCCGCGCATACGCCAACTCTCCTAAAATTTGGGTAATTTGAAAGAAAATTTTTTGCGGGTGCGCAAAACACACCTCGCGTGTATGTGTCGCCACCTAATTATTCTAAGGTGAATTAGGGCACCTAAATGTTAACTAAATGCTGCAAAATAACTCCGATTTTATGGGTTGTGAAACTAATGCGATTCTAGGAAAGGGTTCTTTATTATCCTAAAGGGAAGGGGTTAGGCATCCTTTAAGATCCGCTAACTTGCGGTTATCCAGTCAAACTCATGTTAATTATTGTGCTAAGGAAAATGCATGTTTAAAAGTATATAAAGTTAAAAAGATGTTTGCAAATAATTAATAAAAATATGAATTTGATAATGTAAAGATTTTACCATTTATTCATTTGAAGGTCTCGCAAAGATGATTGCGGTTTTGAGAAATAAATTCCGACATAAAATTCGAAAAGAGTGTGCATGGCATTTTTATGCAACTATATGTAAAAATGATTTTTTGTGATAAAAGACATGCATTTGTGGCATTATTTATAAAAATACATGTAAAGTGATTTTGAATAAAAACATGTATTAGTGACAATTGATAGAAAAGCAATTTATTTATAATGCCAAAGAAATAATCTTTTTTTTAAATCATTTTGAGTTGCAAATCGGAAAAGACAAACTTATTTGTATGATTCATAAAGTGAATAAAAGATAACCAAAGTTGTTTTGAAATTTTTGAATATGCATGACGAGCCTAAAAATAAATAAACTAGCGGAGCATTTCTAATTTTGCACTAACCGAGCCTACAAATAAATAAACTAGCGACGAGTTTCCAGTTTTAGACTACCCTATTAATTAATTCTAAGTCTACCTATTCTAAGCATTTCAAATAATTACATAAGTACAATAAATAATATTATAATACAGAATAAAATAAAATTAAATTAAATTAAAGAAAGTAAAATCAACAACAAAATAAGTAATCTCCGATGGGTATTTTGTCTTCTTTAACTGAGTCTCTTGCAAGCTATCAAGAACAAACGGTTAGAAAACAGTTGAATATAAATAAACTTCGGATCCGTATCCAAAACAGTAAATATTTTTATTATGGAGGGCTCAGACTTAAATTTTGAAAAGATCGTTCCAATCACGTCGTGGTTGCGAACATATGACTCGTTGGTCATTTTAGTTGTCTTCCTATCGAACATGTTGGTCTCTCGAATAAAAAAAAGGATTTAAGTTTCATCATTTCCAAAAAGTTTTATTTCCGTCTTTCTAACTGTGGAGGCCTCAAAATCGACAGATATTTCTTATCGGCCAATGTAGTATCATGTTCAAATCAACAAAATATACCAAAAACAACAAATTGAAACCGAGAGGAAATTTTCGAAGGGGCGCGACCTCAAATTCAATTTCATTGGCCTAAGTGTAGTATTTGTTCAAATCAATAAATTATACCAAGATAGCAAACTGAAACATAGGCAATTTCCGAAGGGGCGCGGCCTCAAATTCAATTTCATTGGCTTAAGCGTAATATTTATTCAAATCAGTAAAACAGTAAGATATCCGTGTAACGGATGTTTAAATGCCAAAATAAACCAACAGTCCGCAATTAAAATATCCGACCCGAGTTCTGAAATTTCCGAACAGAAAAGAACTTGAAATGCTGCTGAAAATTCGACTCGAGTTCTGAAATTTGACCCGAATTCTAAAATTCGAACCGAAAAATGCAATCCGAAATAGTGGTGACCCGAAATCAATTTTTTTAGATTTTTAGATATCCAACAAACATGATATAAAACACAAAATATGGCAATTCATTAGAACCGGGTGGACCCGACCCGAATCAGGGGTCTCGACCCAAATCAAATTTTCACCAATTTCGGATAACCAACATGATATAAAACATAAAATATGGAAATTCATGCGAATCGGGTGGACCCGACCCGACCCGGATCGATTATCCGACACGTATCAGGGGTCTCGACCCGAATCAAATTTTCACCAATTTCAGATAACCAACATGATATAAACACAAAATTTGGAAATTCATTCGAACTGGGTGGACCCGACCCGACCCGGATCGATGATCCGACCCGAATCAGGGGTCTCGACCCGAATCAAATTTTCACCAATTTCAGATAACCAACATGATATAAAACACATAAATCTGGTTCTTACCCCAAACTGGGTCGACCCGACCCGAACAGTGACCCAAATAGGAGAACATATGCCGAATCTGAGAAAACATTTGTTTTCATTGCAATTTCAGATAACCAATCAAAGGTTGAAGGATAATTATTAACAATAAATCACATAAGGACCAACCTTATTTTCAGATTTTTGGCACTGATTTCAACCCAAAACAGTAATCAAACCCGACCCGAATTTGGAATTCGAAAAACAGTGAAGAAAATAGCATAAATTTCAGATTCCTCAACACCAAAAACCAATAATTTCGACCTAGATTTTCGAAATCTTTAGGATGAACATATGCAACACACAAAAAAAGAACAAATATCCTTGACTAGGTTTCGGATTTTTGAAGAAATCGGGCTCCTCAATGATGAAAAACAACACAAAAATACAATACAACCTTTAAGAAGATTTCAGATTTAAACCTAAAATTTTGGACCTAAAATAGACCAAAACCTCACCGAAACCCCGACCTAAACTCCGACAAAAAACTCCCTCTTTTTCGGACAAAAATCCACAAAAACCGACCCCCCCCCAAACAGTGAACAAAATTGGGGTATTTATAAAAGGTTTCCCCCACAAAGTTCACCGCCATACCCATTTTCGATTGAGTTTGAAATTCAAAAATAAAGTGACGATTTTGGGGCGGATTTGAGGGGATATGCGTCGGTGAGGTGATGAGGTAGGTTGGTGGTGTCAGGCGGCGGTGTCGGCGACTGGTGGTGTCAGGCGTAGGGTGCGGCATCATAGGGGTAGGTGTGTAGGGGTGTGCGACCGATTGGGGGTTTAGGGGTGTTGGGTTTTGGTGGGTATTTTTTTTTAGGATTATGTTTAGGGGTGTTTGGTTTAGGGGAATAAAGGGGTATGGTCGACTGGGCCTTTCAGGTGGGCTTGGGCGAAATGGCCGATTGGTTTGGTTTGAGGGTAGTCGGTTTGGCCTTTTCGGTTGGGCCGATTTGGTTTTGGTTGATTTTGTGGGTTAATAAAATGTGTTTGGGTGAAATTGTTTTTGGGCTGGGGAAATAAAATGGATTATGGGTTTAAAATATGAAAGGGTTTAATATTAAAACAAGCTTTGAAGAAATGTAAATTATTTAAAATAAGATATAACGATGTGATAATAATATGGAAAATGCGAGTCGTTCTGCGAAAAAATAGAATAACATAGAAATAGGGTAAAATTATGATTATGTTTTTAAAAAGGCAAATGATTGTAAAACATGTGAATAATAATAATAATAATAAATAATAATGATAAATAATAATAATAATAATAATATATACCTATATTAAAATTGTTTTTGAGGTGTCAAAAATATTTAAAATTGCAAATAAATTGGAAAAGACTGGACAAAATTGGGTGTCAACAGTACTGCTATGCAATCATAAATAGTTTCAATAAGTGATTTAGTACCGTCTATTTTAATAGTCGGATTTAATACAGTACCAATAATATAAATAGTGAAAATAGGAATAAAATATTTTTTTATTTTGATAAACACTTTTTTAATAATTGGTTTATCCATATATTCATTAAGCAATAAAAATATTAGAGCTATATAAAACAACATAGTTGAAATAGTAGGATAATATATACCAAAAAATTCTTTTGTTGCTTGAAAAAATTCTCTAGAAATACAATAAGTTCGGAAATTTTTTGCCAATCGCTATCTACAACCATATCAACTAGATTTTGATTATGGGAGTTAAAAAATAAAGTTATAAGTTTTCTATAGTCATAAGCAACAAGTAGTTGCTCGTATAAAGAATTCCACCTATTGGGTACTTCTTCTGAAATTTTTCTATAAGGTAGTTGGCAATCGTGACAAGTTTTTTTATATTCTTTTTTTCGTTGTATTATATTATTTTTAAAAATAAAGTTTATAGCAAATTATATTTTACTAAGAATGTCTTCAAAAAGTGATAGACTATCATTTACAACTAAGTTATATATATGGCACACACATTTTATATGAAAATGATCTGAAAAAGATGAAGTTAAACTATTTTTTAAAATTGTAATAGCATAATTGTTAGAAGAAGCGTTATCTAATGTAATAGTCATAATTTTATCAGTTATTCCGTAATAATCGCACACTTGATAAATATTTTCTGCAATAAAAGTACCAGTGTGCCTATCATCTATATATCTATATGCTAAGATATATTTTTGCATAGACCATTTATAATCTATCCAATGACAGGTTACCGTTAAATAATCATGGTCGTTAGTACTACTACCTATATCAGAAGTGATAACCATTTTGCCATTAAAATGATATAATGAATAACATAAATACTGTTGATATTCATGTGCAAATTTAAATACATCTCTCTTAACAGCTGATCTAGAAAAACTGTTAAAAACAAGATTGTACATATTTCTAATGTAATGAATAAAACATAGAGATGAAGGAAATGAAAAAGGCAAACCCTCTACAACAACTAATTTTGATATTGCTTCCCTATCTCTATGTTTATCGTATTTAGGGCGTACAATTACCCCCGTCATAAGGTTAATTTGACCCGGTACTTGGTCCGGGACAGTATGTTCTTGTCCCGATGGAGCGGACATTTGCGCACCCGGTTTTGAAGCATCATATTGGGCATACCTAGTTGGATGAGCCCTTGCTACGTGTCTCATTAAACCCCCCATCCCACCGCGACCTTTTCCAGTTTTAAATTTTAAAACATCTGTACAAATTTTACATCTAGCTACTTGATTCTCTACGTCCCTATCAAAAAATGTCCATGCATATGATTTTAATAGTCGTTTTGCTGGACCTCGTCTCATACTAGGGGGAATATGAGACATTTCAGTTAAATGTGTACTAGTGGGCGTGTTGTCATCTACATTAGTGGGTGTATCATCTAGATCATCGTCTAAATTATAGTCTTCTTGAATTTCAGAAAATAGCTCCTCGTCTAAATCTAATGGTATTGTAGGAAAAAGTTCAGTATCAACAAAAGCATCATGTAGGAATAGGATTCTGTCTAGAAATATGATGACTAGAAGAAGTACCCTTGCCCTTGTTGCCCCTACTAGAAGAAGCATGACCCCTACCCGTAAGCATACGTTTAAATCCTTCCATTATAAATTTATAATTATACTATTAAATAATTAAAGTAAATAAAATTAAGTGTGCTAAATAAAATAAACAGACAATAATAATTTAATGAAGGAACGAATGTATCAAACCTCGATGTAATGTCGACGTGTAATCGAGAGGTTGAAAATTAAAACTTTGCTCGATGGAAGATCCTCAAGCTAGTTGCCAACTTCACTCCCAAATAAATAAATAAAATTCAATATTTAGTAGATAATGTAGACTTGTAGAGAGATAGATTGAGAGATTTAAAAAGATTGTAGGAAGATTTATGAGAAATATGAAGAGAAAATGAGGTATTTATAGTTGGGAAATTGGGTTAAACTGTAAATATAATAACTTATGGGTTAAAAATAAATATTAAGGGGGTAGGGGGTTGGGGGAGGCCAAAAATGGTCGTTGCACAATGGCTAAAATGTAAAATGATCGTTGGTGCAATAACTATTTGTGCAAATGGGAGTTTCGGATGGGATCGGGGTGGGACCGGGGTGGGATCAGGATCTGGTCGGGCCTGGATGGGTCGGGACGAGACGATACCATGTCCCGTCCCGGTTCGAGTCCCAATACCGCAATTTATTTATTTTTTTAAAAAAGTCGGGGTCAGGGCGGGACCGGACCGACCCGGCCCACTGGCCAGCCTTACTTGTATGAATGGCCTCTGGCATGCAGTTTGCATGAATGGTCCTCTCGGCATATAGTTTGTATGAATGGCCATCTCGGCATGCAATTTGTATGAATGACCCTCTCGGTATGTAGTTTGTATGTATGGCCTCCTTGGTATGCAATTTATATGAATTGCCCTCTCGGCATGTAGTTCTTATGAATAGCCATCTCGGCATGCAGTTTGTATGAATGACCCTCTCGGCATGTAGTTTATGATAGCTATGGCCCTTGAGGCTAGATAATATTTCTTTCATTCTTTTGTCAACTATGACCCTCCCGGTCAGATGACTGTTTTGTCCTTGTATGGCTCTTATGGCTGAATTATGCTATCCTTGTGGCTCTTTGCGCTTCTCATGGCTCTCATGGTCGGATTGTTCCGCCCTTGTATCACTTTGCTCTTTTCATAGATCTCATGGCTGAATTGTGCTGCCCTTGTGGAACTTTGCTCTTTTCATGGCTATCATGGCCGGATTGTGTTGCCCTTGTGGCATTTCATTCTTTGTATGGCTCTGATGAACGGATTGTGCTGCACTTGTGGTGCTTCGCTCTTTGTATGGCTCTCATGGCTGGCTTGTGTCGTCTTCCTATGTCGGAGTTTCTTATTCGCAATACCTATTTCATCATGAACAAATAAGTTATTGGAATAAATCACCGTCCTCCTGATGGCATTTTGAAAACCTGCAATCACAGAAAAAATGTTAGTTTTCATGAGGTCACGTATGCCTTCGAATCATGTTATGGTGTTTCCTCCATTTCCTAGTGTCGACCCTCTCGTGGTCAGTATTATGAGAGATGCATTTAACTTATGATATGAAAGGATATTTTTGAAAGCGTTGATCATAAATTTAAAAAAACATTTGACTAAAGGACATTTTTGTTAATTAAAAATTATTATCTCATTGTCGTGACATATACGCTTTGAGCGAGGCTCTTCGATCGTCCTTGGAGCTCCGTGGTGCGCTTCTTGCTTGGCTGGTGAAAATTTTGAGTCCCTCTAAGAAAATTTGCCCCAGTTTGAAGGTTGTCTTGTAGCGAACTCTCGTGCTGAATTTGCGGTGAAGGAATTTTTGAGACCCTCTCAAAAATTCTACCCAGTCGAAGTCTAAGATCGAATGACTCTTGTGCCAGATCTGTTGCTGGAATTTTTTAGATCCACTCAAAAATTCTGCCACAGTTGCAAGTTCGGGGTCCAAGGACATTGCGAGGCAATTATGAAATCTTCATGTCTCAGAGGCTTCCTAGGTGTTTATTGGGTTTTTTATTTGGTACTACCGAGCTCAATGAGCGCCTACATATCATTTTGTAGCAGGAATCAAGTCAAACGTAGTTCAGAACAAAATGGTTAATTTTTATAATAATGTGACCGAGTTCTAAATAGTCTGCCTACGTATCTCACCTCAGGAAGTCAGGTCATCGCGTAGTTCATATTACATAGAAATTGTCATTTGTTTTTTCTATTACAGAAGTAGAAGACCAAATTCGACGAGGATTTTTCTACGTATCTCTGTCGTAAGAAATAGGTCTTGTGTAGTGATTACAAGTAAAAGAAATGTGATTAGAAATGAAAAGAGCGTGCCTTGACACATAGTATCTCTTGATTGCATTTAAGTTGATTGCTTTGGGCCACTCATGACCGTCCATCTCTGCTAGGATTACAGATCCTCCATATAATACCTTGCGAACCATGTAGGGCCCTTGTCAGTTAGGTGCGAACAATCCTTTGTACTCATCTTGGTAAGGAAATACGTGTTTGAGACCAATTGTCCTATCTTAAAGACTCAGGCTCTAACCCGCTTGTTGAAGGTACGTTCCATTCTCTGTTGGTACAGTTGATTGTGACATACGATGACCATCATTTTCTCTTCAATTAGAGCCAGTTGCTCATATCTTTTCCGAACTTTCTCTGTGTTGTCCATCTTTAGTTCTTGTATTATTCTGAGTGACAATATCTCACCTCGTCTGGTATCACTGTTTCAGTACCATATACAAGTAAGTATAAAGTTTCTCCTGTTGAGGTCTGAGTTATTGTTCGGTATCCTAGTAATGCATATGGAAACTGTTCATGCCGACACTTGTAGTTGTTTGTCATGTTCCTCATTATCCTTTTGATGTTCTTGTTGGCTGCCTCTACAGCTCCGTTCATTTGTGGCATGTAGGCGGTAGAATTCTGATAGGTTATGTGAAATTGTTCACAGATATCCTTCATCGGATGGCTATTTAGATTTGCGCCATTATCAGTTATGATAAACTCTGGAATGTCGAATCAACATATGATGTTGTTTCATACAAAGTATGTTACCTCCTTCTTTGTCTCCAACTTGTGAGAATCAGCTTCGGCCCGTTTAGTGAAATAGTCTATGGCAACTAGAATGAAGCGATGTCTGTTGGATACAATTGGCTCTATAGGACCAATGACGTCCATGCCCAGGCTACAAATGGTCTTGGTGAGCTCATGACGTTGAGTTCACTTGGCGGGACTTTGATTAGATCTCCATGAATCTGGCATTGATGACATCTTTGCACAAATCTACTGCAGTCAGTTTCTATGGTCATCCAGTAATAGCCTGCCCTCGGGATCTTCTTGGCTAATATGAACCCATTCACGTAAGGACCACAAGTCCCGACATGTACCTCTTCTAGCAATTTTGTGGCCTTTATGATGTTGACGCATCTGAACAGCCTTAGATCGGCCTTTAGATCACTCATTTGTTTAAAAAGAAACTGTTAGCCATTCTCCTGATGGTCTTCTTTTGGTTACTCGTGATATTCTCAAGATACTCTCCCTTTTCTAAATATGTGCTTATGTCGGCATACCTAGGTTTGCCGTCTAATTCTGCTTCCATATGGGAACAATAAGCATATACTTCCCTGATGCTGATCTCTAGAGGATCAATGTGACTACATTCAGGATGTTGTGGTTGCAAGAACATCGACAATTTCATTTTGGGTTCTCAATGTATGGTGGAGTTCCATCTTTCTAAACCTTTTGCATAACCTTTGTGCGAGGATTACATATGGCAGGATCTTTTTATTCTTCATATCCCATTCTCCTTGGACTTGGTGAATTAATAGATCCGAGTGTCTTATCACCAATAATTTTTGAATATCCATGTCGAGAGCCATACGGATACCTAGAATGCAGGCTTCGTATTCTGTCATATTATTGGTACATCAAAACTTAAGCTTTGCCTCATTGGGTAATGTCGACCTGTTTTTTAAACTAGAATTGCTCCAATTCTTGAACCCTTATAATTGACTATACCGTTGAAAAACATTCTCCATCTTGAGTAGGTTTCGACCGTGTCCCCCTTTATTGTCAGTACTTTCTCATCCAGAAAATACGCCCCGAGTGGCCCGAACTCTTCGTCAACTAGAATTTATGTGACCAACTCATCTAATGCTTGCCCTTTGACACTTTTTGGACCACATATATGATCTCAAATTCGCTCAAAAACATTTGATACGTGGCGAGCTTCCCCATAGGCATGGGCTGGCGAAAGATGTACTTCAAAGGATCCATTTTGGAGATGAGATGGGTAGTGTAAGACGACAAGTAGTGTCTCAACTTCTGGGCTACCCATGTCAGAGCACATCATTTTTTCTCCACCAAGGTGTAGCTTGACTCACATGCGGTGAATTTCTTACTGAGATAGTAGATGGCTCGCTCTTTCTTCCCAGTTTCATCATGTTGCGCTAACATGCATCCAAAAGCATTATCTGATACCGATAGATACAATAATAATGGGCTCCTGATCTAGGAGGGATGAATACTGGAGGATTGGAGAGATATCTCTTAATAGTGTCAAAGGCTTTCTGACATTCGTCTGTCCATTTGGTGGGTGCATCCTTTTTCAGCAACTTGAGGATAGGCTCTACAATTATTGTAGAATGTGCTATGAAGCATCCAATATAGTTTAACCTTCCCAAAAACTCATGTCGTCTTTCTTGGACTCTGGTGGTGGCAATTCTTAGATGGCTTTAATCTTTGATGAATCTAGTTTTATGCCTCTGCGACTGACTATGAATCCCAATAATTTTTCGGCAGGCACTCCAAATGGGCACTTGGCTGGGTTCAGCTTCATATTGAACTTTCTAAGTCTGTTGAAGAACTTTCACAAGTGCATGATGTGATTTGAACTCTCTTTTGATTTGATTCTGATATCATCCATATAGACCTCTATCTCTTTATGCATCATATTATGGAAGATGGTGGTAATCACTCTCATATAAGTTGCGCCGACGTTTTTGAGGCTGAACGACATTACATGGTAGTGGTATACTCCTCATGGAGTGATGAAGGCTATTTTCTGTTAATCTTCTTCACTCATCAAGATCTGATAGTAACCAGTGAAGCAATCCACAAATGACTGTAACTCATGCTTCACACAATTATCGATGAGTATGTGAATGTTTGGAAGTGGAAAATTATCTTTAGGAATAGCTCTAGTGAGATCATGGTAGTCTAGATAAATCCGAAGTTTTTCATCTTTCTTCGGTACATGCACAATGTTGGCCAGCTATGTCGTATACGGAGTTACTTCCACTACACCCGACTTAATATGTTTTTCCAGCTCGTCTTTGATTATGATGCTCAAGTCTAGCTTGAACTATCAAATTTCCTTCTTGATTCGAGTGAATCCCTTATTGATAGAAAACTTGTGGGCTCCTATGTCTGTGCTCAACTCGAGCATGTTCGCGTATGACCACGCAAAAATGTCAACATATTCTTTTAGCTGATTTATCAATTCTTCTTGCTTGGTCGTTTCCAAGTGCATGCTTATTCTAGTTTCTTTGACTGTTTCCTTGTCTCTGAGGTTGATTACTTCGGTCTAATCTAACTTAGGCTTCTGTCTATTCTCGTATTGGTCTACCTCTTCGATAAGATCCTCATGTAACATGGTCTCCTCATCATATTCCTCATATTCTTCCTCTTCTATGTCGCTCGACTCACTCGTCTCGCGACATGTCATGATATTATGAGTTATTTTTTTTTATTATTACTAAAAAATAAAGCAAAACACGATTAATGTATACAAACATATAATATAAATGAAAGGTTGTTTTTATATAAACTAATACTTTCATTAATTTTGATAAAAGAAGTACAAATTGTGGTCCTGATTCAGATTGAGTCATTTCCATTTTTTCATTCATATGAGGAAAATAAAGATGCAAATGGTGAATGTTCGAGCCTCATCCGACTTTCACCATTTTTTGAAAGCAGATTAAATTCATCATCTCTACTAGGGAGCCAGGAGTGGGGTAGAGGTCCAATTGTATAGTTGCTCGCCTAGATTAGCATGACGTATGGTGGGGGTGCTTCAGAGCATTCTTCCAATATCAGGGCACAATTTTCCTCTTGGAATAACATCCCCAACCCTTCTTCTGCATCTTTATCATTGTGCATGTGCATTCTGTTTGGGAATGCCTGGTATAAATTCGAAATTGGCTTGCATAATTTTGGAGGACCCCACTTCTTCTGGTTTGTTCAAGAGCTTCTTCAGAGTTTGGGATGTACCCAAGGACAAAAAAAAATCCATTTTCTGGAATAGATACTGTTCTTTTATACCCTATAGATCTCTGCCTAAACCTTTGTCGGGTTTGAACCCGCTTTGAAGCATGGTGGAGGCAATAATTTTATGGATTGGTGGCATAAGACTTTGTTCGTCATCCCCTTTGTGGGCGGATCTCACTAATTCTACCACATGGAAATTCGTGTCCTTGGGGACTTCCTCGATGATCGGTATGATATTATTGTAGTAGTTATGGATACTTATCTCTCCATGAATTACCACTTAGTGGTTCTCTCATACAAATTTCACAGACTGGTGCAGTGAAGATGGTATTGCGCTGGCCATGTAGATCCAAGGCCTACCCAACAACAAATTGATGTTGCTGGCTATTTCCATGACTTGAAATTCTATAGTAAATTTGGATGTTGAGTTCCACATCTCCAATGGGATCATGTTGAGCCCCATCAAATGCTCTCACATTTGTACAACTCTGGCGTGTATTCCCGATATCATATCCCAACTACTGAAGTGTAGACTTGGGGCATATGTTGAGACCGCCCCATTGTCAACCAATACTAGAGCTACAACTTTGTTTCTGCATTTGATAGTGATGTAGAGAGTTTTTTTGTGTGTCGTTCCTTCTTTTGGCAACTTGTCTAGAGTGAAAGAAATTTGGTATGCTCCAATGACGTGACCTACCATGTCAACCAGTGTTTCACTACTCCTGCCCGTCGAGACATGTGCTTCATCCAATACTCTCATGAGGGACTGTCAGTGCTGTTATGAACTTAGTAGTAGTGCCATTACCAATATTTGGGCTAGCATTTTGTTCAAGTGCTCGATGATGGAGTATTTTTTTTGCTGTATTCTCCACCAGAAGTCTTCGACCTCTCTCTTAGTGATGAGTCTTCTTTGATTCCATTACTTTCGGGGCAATCCCTATGCTAGTTCTTCAGGAGCATAGCACCTCCCTGATCTTGTCATTTCATGAGCTACCTCTGCCTGGATAACAAATTATTTCCTTGGAGCTCAGACTATCTCCTGTGATACCTGAGCCACGACTACATCGGGGATTAACACCTTGAAATTAGGTTATTCATGGAGGGTGAGAGAGTCTATTATTCTTTCCAAACTCTTAGTAGATCTCTGAATTAGTGGATGGAAAACAACCTAGTATTTCTCTCACTCAATCATATGGATGTGATTGATGTTGTGATTGGGTAGAGTATTGATGTTCATGTTTGGCGCTACTGTTTGCAGCATGATCTCTCTTTTATCGATCAAATCATGTATCTTGTGTTTCAGGTTGATACATTCTTTCGTGTTGTGTCCACTTCCTCCAGAGTGGTATGCACAAGTTTGGTCGGCTTAATAGAAGCGACTACCAAGATTAGCGGGTTTGGGTGGAACTATTTAGATGATTCCAGCAGTGCTCATTCTTTTAAACAACTTGGTTCGAGTCTCGAGAAACGGATTAAACACATGCGGAGGCTTATTTTCAAAGTTCGGACGTGGGATTTCATATTTGGCCCGAGGCGGCTGATTTTGGTGATTCTGAGGTGTTCGGTAAAAAGGTGCGGGCGTTTGATAGTTTGGTTGTGGAGCTTGGTATGTGGGGATTGGTGTTTGGTAATTGGGCTACGCGTAGAAAACCAGCACAGGGTTGTATATGGAGGATATGTAACTTTCTAGAGGTGGAGATTGATATATATCGAAGAAAGATTGTGATCCTTCCTTCTTTTGGTTTCTTGGGCTAGGTGTGTGGGAGATGTTTGACACATTCTCATTCTTCTTTCTTTTAGCCTCGACAATGCTCTATTGACCAGCCTTGTTGGCTACACTAATAATCCTTCATGATTTGAGGTTTACTTCTATGGCCTCTCCCATTTTTACTAACTCGGAGAATGGCCTCCCGGCCATGGACAACATACGATCATAGAAATCTGATTCTTGTGATCAGAAGAACACGGAGAAAAATTCTTCCTCGCTTATTTGTGGTTGTACTCGGGTGTCTTCGTCCCTCTATCTACTCGCGTACTCATGGTAATTCTCCATGGACTTTTGCTTGACCTTTTCTATGTAATAACGGTCAGGCACAATCTCCCCGTTGAACCTGAATCTTTCCATGAAAGCTCCTACCATGTCTTCGCATGTGTCCCAGTGACGTATGTCCTGTGCTGTGAACCATTCAGAGGTTTCTCCAGTGAGGCTCCAGCTAAATAGACTCATAATTAGATCCTAGTTTCTTTTTAATCCAACCAATTGGTTGCAGTATACTCTTAAGTGAGGCTTGGGATTCACTGTCCCATTAAACATCTCAAATTTTGGCACCTTGAAGCCTTCAGGTAGGTCTAAGTCCAGATGTATGCAAAGATCATCGTAGCTCAAACCCGTCACCTTCCGAGAGCCTTTGTTAGACTTCTTGAGCAAATCTACCATCTTTCGTTCAATTTCCTTATATCTCCTATATTGTTTGGATCTCCACGTCTTTTTCATCTGCTCATAATGATCGAGTTTATGTGATGAGTCAATGTGAGTTATAGGGGTGTGGAAGGATACTATGGGGTGAGCTTGGCAATTTCGAGGAGTGCTAGTAGTTCTAGGTATCGAGTGAGTAGTGGAATTTTGGTGTATGATTGAGTCTGTATAAATGGGTAGCGATGCCTAATATAAAGACGTCGATCGAGAAGTTCCCAGTATTTGAGTGGCATGAGCCGGTGGTGGAGTTTTGTATGAAGTACCAATGTGGGCATTTTTATTGTGAGCTCATGTTGATGGAAAATGTTCGGGTATCGGCGAACTCATAAATGGAAAAAGTGGTGGAGGCATTCTCTCTTCAGTGGACGCTTCTCTGGCGTCATTAGCCGTTTCATTCCTTGCGACCTATTTTTGGAGGTTAACAATCTTTCAGAATAGTATATTGATCACATCCTCGTGGTATGATGGGTTTTGAGGGTCTTGAGGTGCAGGGTTCTCTATAACCAACACTTCTTTGTTACGCCCGTCATCCGGAGTACCAATCATGTTTTCTCAATTCTGTTCAGAAAGGGATGCTGCTGCAACTTTAGATCTGGTGAAATATGCCAGCGTGATACGACATGGATCGACCCCCTCTTTAAGATAAGAAAAACTCAAAGACAAATAATGTTAGTAATGTTAGTGAAAAATAATAATACAATGTATCACACATAGATTGCATATATAAAACACATAGACTCATGCGTTTGATATGAAAGTCTATGGTTTATTTGCTACCATGACGTTATCAAGACCAACCTCTTTGAACCTTCTAATAAGGGAGGATTATAATTTATACAATATAGGGGTCGAGTCTTATGTAGACTACCTACGTATCACTCTGTGGAAAGTCAGGCCCTTCCGTAGTTCGTTTTACATAGAAATTATCTCTAATTTCATACTACCCGAACAAATTCCCAAACCAGGCCCGATAAGGGCTACCTACGTATCCCCCTTGGGACATTAGGTTAGACGTAGTTTCTTTTACAACAATAAAGGGAAATGGATAACATTTGATTGAAAGGAAAAGGGGCGCCTAGATCTACCCAAAATATGACTTCTCCTTGAAGCCATGGCGGGTCGTCATTCTTACGACTGTGGATTCTATGAGTGGCTTTTCTCAGTAGCGGCAGGGTATAACTACCCAGATCTGACATGTATTGACCAAATACTCCAGCTCAAATTTGAAAGCCTCACATTCTTCAATGTCATGTCTCGATGCCCCCGAGTGGTATAAATAAATCTTCCTCTTCTCCGAAGTACTCGTGAAAGGTTTCCAAGCAGTCTTGACCGGACTGATTTTGCCGGTACTAGCTAGTGTAGAGAAAAAGCTTGCATACGAGTCCTCAAAGATAGTGAAGACGTAGTGCCAAACTTGTGTATCGATGGTCATTCCTTCACCAGATATGATAGGGTCATAAACTAGTAGGAATGTGGGCCCCGCATATTGTGGATAGTCTTGTCATCGATTAATCTTATGATCCTTTTCTTGAGGGCCAGACACTTGTCAACGGTGTGGCCAAGTTGATTTTGTGGAAAGACCACCTCTTTTGAGCATAGACAGGTGCACAAGTTGGGAGGACATCATGGCTGAAACACGATGCTTCGACAACTTTTAGTCCTTCAAACCTTTCGATACTTTGCACTGGCCTTGGTGCGACTCTGAAGGGTGATGTGCGAGCTTTGAGGTCAATTGCCCACCAACTAGGAGATGATGTCTGGGATGGCCCTTGTGGCGTCCCGTAATAGTTGGCAGTTTCAGAAGCATTCGAGGTAGCTCTCCCAAGTGGTCCACTTAATTCCCTGATGTATGGCACATGATCTTCCTCGGGCACCTCAGTCTCCCGCTTAGGTATCTTGAATAACGGGATGTAGTCATTGACCTGATCTGGGAGGTTTCTGACAGTAGTGTTTTTGTTCGATAGTATATTCCGGAAGGTTTCCTACCAAGTCCAGAATTTGGTCGACCTTTTTCAGTTTGGCTTTAGCTAGATAATATTCTACGTTGTGTACTCATACTACGCTTGCTGCATCTTTTACGTGGATGCATATACTCGGTTTATTCAGGTTGCAGCTTGGAGCCCAGGAGAGTTAAGACAAACCATTCATCTTTCGGCAGCCTTGGTCTCTATTTAGTTAGGTCGTCCCTTTCATTTAGGACGGCATTGTTATTTATCATGTCATTGATAGGTATCTTAGAGTGCTTATACTAGTGACATCAGGTTCTGGGTAGAAACAATTGTATTTGGTGAATTATGTATCTTTCCAAAGAGTTTTATTATATATAATTATATCTTATGTCTTTTGCATTTAGATTCAAGAATCTTTGTATGGTTAAGGTTGGTGGTTCTCCTACGAATTAGTGTAGGTGCTCTCACAACACAAATGAGATTTTGTGTCGTGACAAAGAATTCATACAGTAGATACTTGACTAATTTGTTATTGAGGCATAATTGGTTGACCGATTGATGGTAGAAGGTCTTATATTTTCACAACACCTTAATTGTAGCGTCAGACCTTCAACTTGTGTCAACAGGTGTTAACATCAGTATATATACTTAAAACTAAAATTTAACCTATCTATACCGTGTAATTTTTCGATGAAGGGTTGCCGCTTGACACCCCTCGGGCAAGGATAACTATGCCCCTGGACTATTTGTATTAATATGATTGCTATGTATTTCAACTTGTAACAAAAAACAATTGTTCACATTGTTTCCTAACAAGATATATATGAACCGGTACAAGGGATAAACCGGTACTAATATTTTATCCAAGATTATTTTTACTTATCCATCATATCAAATCATCCCTTAGTGACTTTTGTATAATGACACATGTCTTGAGTGGTATTTTGTTATTTCTACACTTTTGGTATTGGTAAAAGACTTGAATTGGATATTTTTGCGTATCATTTACTTTTCGCTTAATTAACTTAATTAATTCAATCGTTGATGATTTTTTCTATCTGGTGGAGGTAGGTGTATTCTCGACTTGTGAAATTGGATTGTGACACTGAGTCAACTTTGATAAATTAAATGGTTGATGGGTACTTAGCCATAATTATTCCATTAATTATCCTAACTAGTTGTCATATACTCACTCCGTTTCAATTTATGTGATACCATTTCTTTTTTAGTTTGTCTCAAGATGAATATCACATTTTTTATTTGATAATTATTTAATGACATCATATCTATTTTGAAAGGGAGTAATATAAAGTGCGGAAATAATTAAGATATTAGAAAAAACAATAATAAAAGATAAAGACTTTGGTAAGGATAATGAGATAGTCGTCTAAGACCACACCAACGAGGAAAACGAAAAGAAAAAAGAAAAAGAAAGAGAAGCGGTTTTCATGTAAAGAGTCTCCTCTTTCTCTTCCTGGCTTACTATTCTTTTCACCTTTCTCTAATGTTCAAACTTTGAAGTATTTGGGAATTCCATAGATCTGATTTGTGTGTGTTCGATCTGTTTTCTTGTATTCGGGTTTTTGTTTTTTTCTCTTCTGGATCGGTTATCTATCCTTGATATTCTTTATTTTTGGGGAAAATGATGATAATTTTGTCTTAAGGATTTTTCAAGATTTAAGTCTCCTAATTTTATTGGAGAAAAACTGGTAGTTGTAGAGCGTTTTGAAGTGACTATGAGAAAAACGGGGCATTGTGTTTGTTTATCATATTGTATTCCGGTTATTTATCTATCAAAAATGATACTCCTAATATTATACATTTGTCATATTGATGGAAATATAAGTGAAATGGATTGTTAACTCTTTATGAAAGTCATGTGCAATGTATTTATGCTTTGATTTAATGGTTGCATTTCATTTTCCTTTTTTAAGATTTACCTGATTGGGATGTGGTCCTTCAGGTTAAATGTCTTGGTGTTGCTTTTCAAATCATTATTGGGGGACATTTTGTCTACTTGATGGATGATAACCATTTCAATGGATAGTAATTTAGATCATTCGTCTCGGGAGCGAGTTCAGCGCCTCTACAACAAGGTTGGTGTTTGGCTTGTCTCCTCATTGCTTTTCCATTTCCATTGACTGTTTATATATATACTGTTAAACAAGGTAATATACCCGTGATATACACTTGATATACATAAGTGTATATCACGGGTAATGGCAAATCTCGGACAGAGCCCATTCACGAGCAGATTACTATCACGGCAGAATGTATATTTGGAATATATATTTGTAGTATATTGTAGTGTAAAGGTTACTTTAATTAGTATTGTACACTTACCATAATTGTATAATTAGAATTATGGTAGAATAAAGTTTTAGGAGTAGAATATGAATAGAATTCTCCTATTATGGAAATATGTAATTTGTATATATACCTTTCAATTAATGAAAATAATCAAGGGGATTATTCTTTCATGGTATCAAGAGATTAGGTCTAACAAAACTTTTCTCTCCCAAATTTTGTGTTCTTCTCGGCCGAAACCCCCCCCCTCGGGTTTCTTGTCCAAAATTCGTCTTCCGCTCTTAAAATCTCTCTTACTATTCCCAAATTTCCCCTCCTTTGTTCTTTCAATATGTCTAAGAACAATTTTCATCCTGCCCTCATGGTTTCTAACGTCAAGAACAGTATTCCTATTGTGCTTGAGATGGAAAACGTCCAATATGCGACGTGGGCAGAATTGTTTAAAATTCACGCTATCTCCCATCAAGTTATCCATCACATAATTCCTCCCGCTACACCTATTCCCGCGGAGGATCCTCAGTTATGGATTATTCTTGATGCTACCGTTCTCCACTCCCGCGGAGGATCCTCAGTTATGGATTACTCTTGATGCTACCGTTCTCCAGTGGATCTATTCCACTATTTCGGTTGACCTCTAACAGACGATTATTGAGCCGGATACCACGGCTATGGCTACTTGGAATAGATTGCGTGACATATTCCAAGATAACCAACATTCACGTGTTGTCACACTCAAGCAGGAATTCTCTCTAGTTCACATGGAAGAATTTCCAAACGTATCTGCATATTGTAAGAAACTCAAGGAGTTGGCAGACCAACTCCGTAATGTTGACGCACCTGTAACAAATAATTGTCTGGTTCTACAACTGGTTGCCGGTCTTTTTGAGGCCTATAATAGCGTTGGGACTCTCCTTCGTCAAAGCAACCCACTTTCCGCTTTTTATGAAGCCCGCTCCATGCTTACTTTGGAAGAAGCCAGTTTGGCTAAAAATACGGCTACCGGAGCAAGCCCCGTCGTTCTAATGACGTCCTCCACAAATTCTTCAGGTTTTGTTGATAATTCGGGCCAAAACCGTACTCATGGTGGCGACAAAAATAATCGTAAGAATAATAACAAAAACCGCGGGGCAAACGCGGCGGTTCCGGTGGTCGCAGCCGGCGGTGGCCCGCCCAGTCAACAGCGGCCTCCTCCCATCGTCCCAACAGTGGGGCGCATGCCAGTGGGGCTGGGTCAATGGGCCATGGCCCAGCAACCCCTATTTTCCATCCATCGATCGGGCAACGATGGTGGCGATCCACTTTCAGGCCCAACAATCGCCATCCACGCCCAAGCTCATTGGCCCGATAATTCCAAAGATTCTGACGCCAGACAACCTGGCCTCGGAATTCTTGGGCCCCATCCTCCGCAAGCTCACCACGCAGCAGGCCCCACTCAGACATATATCGAGGCCGCAATGCACACACTGGGTTTGACTCAACCGGATCCGAATTGGTATATGGACAGCGGTGCCACTACCCACATGACATCCGATTCAGGTACTCTCTCATCTTATTCCAATTTGAGCAACCCTCGTGGTATAATTGTCGGTAATGGTAATTCTATTCCAATTCAGGGTTATGGTCAGAAAATGTTGTCTCCCCCCAATCCACCCCTTATCTTGAAAAATACTTTACATGCTCTCAAATTGATTAAAAATTTAGTGTCTGTCTGAAAGTTCACCACTGACAATTCTGTTTCTGTTGAATTTGATTTTTTTGGTTTCTCTGTGAAGGATTTCAAGACGGGGAGTCCTCTCATGAGGTGTGATAGTAGGGGAGATCTTTATCCTATCACGCCCGATTTCGGTCCATCGAGTCAAGCCTTGCCATCAGCCTTTGCCGCCATTTCTCCTTCCTTGTGGCATGCTTGCCTTGGGCATCCGGGATCCTCTATTTTGTCTGTTTTAGATAAAAATAGTTTTATTTCTTGTAAGGATACGAGTCGTACTCCAATTTGTCAATCTTGTTCGTTAGAAAAAAGTGTTAAGTTGCCATTTGTAGACTCAAATTCTCATACTACAATGCCATTTGATATTATTCATAGCGACCTATGGACGTCTCCTATTCTAAGTTCGTTGGGTCATCGGTATTATGTTATTTTTTGGATGATTATTCTAAATTCTTATGGACGTTTCCAATTGCAAATAAATCTCAAGTATTTTCCATTTTCATAAAGTTTAGAGCATTCATTAGAACACAATTCGAAAGAGAAATAAAAAATATTCAATGTGATAATGGAAAAGAGTATGACAATAGGGAGTTTCGGGAGTTCTGTGCAAATAATGGGATCAATTTTCATTTTTCGTGTCCTCATACATCTTCACAAAATGGGAAAGCCGAATGCAAAATTCGTTCCATAAATAACATTGTCCGAACTCTCTTAATTCATGCTTCTGTACCCCCATATTTTTGGCATCATGTTATTCAAATGGCGACATATCTCCTTAACATAATTTCTTCCAAAGGTCTGACATATTCTTCCCCCCTCCAAATTTTATATAATAAAAATCCGTCTTATTCTCATCTTCGGGTTTTTGGGTGCTTATGTTATCCGTTATTCCAATCCACCACAATTAACTAACTTCAGGCCCGGTCTACTCCGTGTGTGTTTTTGGGTTATCCGTCTAATCATCGTGGTTACAAATGCTTTGATTTATCCTCCAAGAAAATCATAATTAATCGTTATGTAATTTTTGATGAAACCCAATTTTCATTTACTAAAGTTCATACTCACGAGCCTAGTTCGTATAATTTTTTGGATGATGGTATATCCCCGTATATTACTCACCATTTTTCGGACATATCTCGCACCCAAAATCCTCCAGCGGGTCCACTGCCCGCTACCCCCACTGTTCCGTCACAATTTCCGATTCTTTGCTCAGCTGCGAGTTGGGCCAAGAAAGCCCATCGTCACGCCACCCGTCTCCGAGCCCAAAGAAATTCTCAAATCCACTCAATTCTTCCTTAAGTCATAGGCCGGTCACTCGTAGTCAGCGGGGTATTTTTACACCTAAAAAATATTTTAATTTACATTCTAATGTCTCTAAATCCCCCTTGCCTCGTAATCATGTGTGTCTGTCTTAAACGACCCGAATTGAAAAATTGCTATGACTGATGAATATAATGATCTTATTGATAATAAGACGTGGGAGTTGGTGCCCCGTCCATCTGATATTAATGTTATTAGGTCTATGTGGATTTTTGCTCATAAGGAGAATTCAGATGGTTCATTTGCTCGACATAAGGCGCGACTTGTGGGTGATGGTAAGACTCAGCAGGTTGGTATAGATTGTGGGGAGACGTTTAGTCCGGTGGTCAAGCTGGCTACCATTCGCAATGTGGTTAGCTTGGCTCTTTCGAAGGCATGACCTATTTATCAGTTAGATGTCAAGAATGCTTTCCTACAGGGTGATCTCAAGGAAACGGTATATATGCATCAGCCGTTGGAGTTCACGGATCCCCACCATCCTCATCATGTCTGTTTGTTGAAGAAGTCCTTATATGGGCTTAAGTAGTCTCCACGGGCTTGATATACGAGGTTTGCTTACTATGTTTCGACAATTGGGTTCATTCACAGCAGGTCAGATAATTCCTTGTTCATCTACCGTTGTGGTTCGTCCTTGGCCTACATTCTGTTATATGTGGATGATATCATTTGACGTCCTCTTCCGATGCCTTACGCCAGTCTATCATGACCCTGCTCAGCTCTGAGTTTGCTATGAAAGACTTAGGGCCCTTGAGTTACTTTTTGGAGATTGCCGTCAAGCGTCATTCCGATGGTTTGTTTTTGTCTCAACGAAAGTATGCAGCTGAGATCATCGAGAGGGCTGGGATGTCATCCTGTAAGTCCACTTCCACTCCAGTTGATACGAAGCCCAAGCATAGTGTCGCGGTCGGCGCACCATACGAGGATTCGACCCGCTATCGCAGTCTTGCAGGGGCCCTTCAGTATCTTACTTTTACGAGACCGGATATTACGTATGCCGTCCAGCAGGTGTGTTTATTCATGCATGATCCCATAATTGAGCACATGAATGCAATCAAACGCATCATTCGGTATATTCAGGGTACACTGGACTATGGTTTGCATTTATATCCTTCCTCGCCATCCACACTTGTCTTATACACAACATAGATGCTGATTGGGGTGGTTGTCCAGACACCAGACGGTCTACGTCTGGCTATTGTATGTTCCATGACAACAACTTGATTTCCTGGTCTGCGAAGCGTCAGACAACTCTATCCCACTCAAGTGCCGAGGCTGAATATCGGGGGTAGCTAATGTGGTCTCAGAATCATGTTGGTTACGTAATTTGCTTTTGGAGCTTCATTGTCCCATTCAGAAGGCAACCTTAGTATATTGCGATAATATTAGTGCCATCTACCTTTCAGGTAATCCGGTTCAGCACCAACACACTAAGCATATCGAAATGGACATTCACTTTGTCCGTGAAAAGGTTGCTCGGGGTCAAGTTCGCGTATGCCATGTCCCGTCAAGGTATCAAATTGCAGACATCTTTACAAAGGGTCTGCCCGCGGTCCTCTTTGAAGATTTTAGGGACAGTCTCAGCGTTTGAAGACCGCCCGCTATGACTGCGGGGGTGTGTTAAACAAGGTAATATACCCGTGATATACACTTGATATACAGAAGTGTATATCACGGGTAATGGCAAATCTCGGACAAAGCCCAACACGGACAGAGCCCATTCACGGGCAGATTACTATCACGGCAGAATGTATATTTGGAATATATATTTGTAGTATATTGTAGTGTAAATGTTACCTTAATTAGTATTGTACACTTACCATAATTGTATAGTTAGAGTTATGGTAGAATAAGGTTTTAGGAGTAGAATAGGAATATGATTCTCCTATTATGGAAATATGTAACTTGTATATATACCTTTCAATTAATGAAAATAATCAAGGGGATTATTTCTTTCATATACAAAAATGTTAGGCATTCATTTGTGTTGTCCTTTACTTCTAAAGCTGCAAGTTGAACATCCATTCAAAGAGCTGTATTTATTGGCTGTAAAGCTGCAAGTTGTATCCTTGAGCAACTGCATATTTGCTTGTTTGAAACATGTTATTGACATTTTTTTCTTATCTTCACTTTTTTGTCCAAAGAATGTTGAGTTGGAGAATAAACGGAGAAAAGCAGCACAAGCTAGAGTTCCTTCTGATCCAAGTGCATGGCAACAAATGCGAGAAAACTATGAAACTATCATCCTTGAGGATCATGTTTTCTCAGAACAACATGAAATAGAGTATGCCTTGTGGCAGTTGCATTACAGGAGAATTGAGGAATTGCGGGCACAGTTCAATGCTGCTACAAATTCTAGTGGGTCAACCAATGGGAAGGTTCTCCCTAGTAATGGACCAGATCGCATCACAAAGATCCGAACACAGTTTAAAACTTTTCTTTCAGAAGCAACAGGCTTTTATCGCGATTTGATGCTAAAAATTAGGGGTAAGTATGGTCAGCCACTCGGATATATCTCTGATGATCCAGAGAATCAGTCTGTGGAGGTGAAGAAAGGATTGATATCCTGCCATCGTTGTTTGATTTATCTTGGCGATCTTGCTCGGTACAAAAGCTTATATGGTGAGGGTGATTCCAAAGCTCGTGATTTTGCAGCTGCTTCGAGTTATTACCTGCAAGCTTCTTCACTTTGGCCTTCAAGTGGCAATCCTCATCATCAGGTATTTTTTGCAATCATAGGGGAATATGCATATTGAGTAATTTTCATATAAAACAATTTGTCTTTTGAGTGTTCTTGTTGTGATGGCTGATTGTCTTGTTTCCTCAGCTAGCAATACTGGCTTCCTATTCCAATGATGAGCTGGTGGCTATTTATCGCTATTTTTGCAGTCTTGCAGTAGAAAGCCCTTTTGCTACCGCAAGGGACAACTTGATCATTGCATTTGAGAAGGTAAATAACCTACTGAGAAGACATGCCAAGA
This sequence comes from Anisodus acutangulus, assembly GCA_029783415.1. Lineage (NCBI taxonomy): Eukaryota > Viridiplantae > Streptophyta > Magnoliopsida > Solanales > Solanaceae > Anisodus > Anisodus acutangulus. The sequence goes on along the minus strand of CM056511.1, from coordinate 20,941,490 downwards.
TCTTGCTGGTAGTTAGGTTAAGATCCTTGAGATCTCTTTTTCACTTCCGTGTATCTTTGACTATCCCCCCCCCCCCCCCCCCCCCCCCAAAAAAAATTGCTTTTTTTTTGTAATATAGTCATCAGATAAATTGTCTAAGAGCATATATGTAAGATTGTTTAATTCTGATGTTGCAAAAGTTGCATGCTTATGTTGGTGATGAGAATGTTAATGATTGACCAACTTACATTTGTCGGGTCATGTCTACTAGGTGTTGTCTAGTGCAGACTGCGCTTGGTGCCATCGTGAGAGTTTAAGTAGTCTACATTACTCATAGGCATATGCAGGAAAAGGTTAAAAGGCAGGAGCAGTTTAGAATGGCTTGAATTATGTCATATATCTCTTCTGTTTGTCTGTGTCAGAAATGTGGTGACGCCATTGCGAATATCTTGTAGTAGTGGTGCTTCTTGTGGTACATAACCATAGATGATTTTGGTAAAAGCTAAGGATGTTGTACCATAACTTGTTCTAATAGCAGACAGTATTGAAGTTTTATGTAAAAGCAAACCATAGACAGTGTGTGAAGTTGGTTTGTTGCTTGGAGAATTTTTAATTGTATGCCATATGCATAGAGCTGTATTATGCTCGTTACTTGTGGCATTGTCAAAATATGCCTCTATTAAAATTTTGGCATACATGCGTATCGCTTTTTGTAATTCCGGACGAGAGATTTGGGGAGGAACTTTGATTTTTATATTTTACTGGTTTAGAAATTGACTTTTCCCAGTATGTTTGATAGTGCAACCTTTACCAGAAGTTTCAGCTGTGTGGACACCCTTTTCTTTTATTCTGATTGGAAAAGTTTAACTCTATTAACATGAACTCATGTTAACTATTAATATGAATCACCGAGGAGGTGCAACCCAGTAATTTTTGGGTTTCCTTTAGTCCTATTGCAAAATATATTTAGTTATCTGAGATGTTATTGGTCCTTTGTAAAATTTGTAAACAATGACATCTGTGTCATCTTTCGGCAGAACCGTCAGTGTTACACCCAGCTGCTAGGGGATGCTAAAGCTTCCTCCACCAAGGCAGTACCTCCTCGCACGACCGGAAAAGGAAGAAGAAAAGGAGAAACAAGGCAACCGATGAAAGATGATAAGGTTGAAACAATGTCAGTCCAGGAAAAAGCTTCTGGTATATCAGACATCTTCAAAACCTTCACCACGAGATTTGTTCGATTGAATGGCATTCTTTTCACTCGCACTAGGTATTTTTCTGTCCATACTCTACTACGAATCTCTGCTATTTTGACTGCAATATAATTGATGTTGTTCTTTAACAACCTCTCTACTTACCAAGGTAGAGGTAAGGTCTGCGTACACTCTACCCTTCCCAGACCCACGTTGTGGGACTTAACTGGGTATGCTGTTGTTGTATAATTGATGTTGTTCTTTTGCCACCAGCTTGGAGACTTTTGGAGAAGTGCAGTTGGTGGTAAAGAATGATCTGCTTGAGCTTCTCTCTTCTGGGCCTGATGAGAAGTATAATTTTGGTTCTGATGCTGCCGACTGTAGACTGGCTATTGTGAGGCTTGTGGCTATCCTGATATTCACTGTTCATAATGTGAATAGGGAAAGTGAAAATCAGTCATATGCTGAAATTTTACAAAGATCTGTTCTTCTACAGAATTCATTTACTGCTGTTTTTGAGTTCATGGGTCATGTAGTTGAGAGATGCATCCAATTAAATGACCCCACAACAAGCTTCCTTTTGCCTGGTATTTTGGTGTTTGTGGAGTGGTTGGCATGCCATCAAGATGTTGCACTTGGCAATGAACCAGAAGAGAAACAAACAACAGCTAGATCATTTTTCTGGAAGAAGTGTATTGCTTTCTTCAATAAGCTATTGTCTAGTGGGTTCAAGTTTGTTGATGATGACAAGGATGAAACGTATTTTTTCAATATGAGCAGGTATGATGAAGGAGAGAGCGATAATCGTCTTGCATTGCCCGAGGATTTCGAACTGAGAGGATTTCTACCTCTTCTTCCGGCACAACTTATCCTTGTTTTTTCAAGGAAGCATTCTTTTGGTGGTGATGGCGGCATCAAAGAGAAGAAATCACGTCTCCAGAGGATAATAGCAGCAGGAAAGGCTCTTGTTAGTGTGGTCCGTGTTGGAGAAGAGGGAATATATTTTGACAGTATGGCAAAGAAATTCATCATTGGCATTGATCCCCAAGTATCTGATGATTATGCACTTGGTTGCGCCACGGAAGTTCCCAAATTAAGCGGTATTGTTCCATCTGCTGGGCAGTTAACTGTAGAAGCTCTCCAGCCAAAGCAACAATTATATGTGGAGTGTGAGGAAGAAGATGAGGTAATTGTCTTTAAGCCATCTGTGGCAGAAAAGTATGTGAATGGAAACATGATGACCTCGGAAGTTGCTGTTTCTTGTGTTGGTGCTGCCAAGGTTCCTCCTGGCATTAGCATAGCCTCTGCTGGTCTAGGAAATGAGGTGGGCCCACTTGATGGATCAATCATGCCGAGTGCATTACATGCAAGTGTAAGGACACCCTCAACTATTGCCAATAACATTGGCCAATATATGCAGCCTATTCAACCAAGTACTTCAATGTGGTCTGTTGAACAGGGTGCTGTTATGAATGGATTGGCCAGCTTCAACTTGATAGGAAATGGTCCGACCTTAAAATCTGAGTTGCAAGATCATTCAGGAGTATTTCCATCTGCACCATATTCTATGCCTTTTCCACAGTCTGTCAATTTTAGCATAGCAAATAATATTCCCGCACATGTTCCAGATGCTGCTATACCATCTAACTTCAGTTCACTTTCATCCTCAGTAGCTGGTATTGACAGCATGCCAATTAAGTCTCCATCAGTCATGTCAACAGGCATAAAGAAAAATCCAGTTAGCAGAACTGTTAGGCATCTAGGTCCACCTCCAGGCTTTGGTTCTGTTCCTTCCAAAGTCCTGGACGAGTCTTCATCAGTCATGACCATAAAGAATGAACATACACTTCCTCCTATGGATGACTATAGCTGGCTGGATGGATATCAGTTGTCTTCATCACATCAGAGCATTGGTTTCAATAACTCCATTAATCATTCAACACAAAACTACCATTCCATGAGCAAGAGCAGTAGCTCAGTTGGGATGGTAAGCTTTCCTTTCCCTGGGAAACAGGTAAACTCTCTGCATGTACAATCAGGGAACCAGAAAGGTCGGAGGATTACCAGATATCTGAACAATTAGAACTGTACCAGGAGCAACCTCAGCAACTCAAGAGCGTAAATCAACAGTCTGTTGCACTGCCTCAGCAGCATCAAGGACAGTCTCTGTGGGAATGCCGTTTCTTTGTGTGATATGGATACGAAAGATTAGATGGTAAAATCCTTGTACCTTAAAAGAGAATTACCTTGAACAGATCACCCATGTTTTTATCTTTCCTAGCACTGTATTTTATCTTTCTTACAGTTGGCTGCTCAAGTTTTTCCAGTTGTCAACAATTACTGTGGTGATGTCCAGCGGCCTGTTGCTATGGCGTTCAACCATCATATTTGCAGTATGGCCAAGGTTATTAAGTTTTTCTTGCAGAATGGATGGTCTTAGAGTGTTGCAGGCACTTGCTGTCAAGCAGGTATTGCCCCCCACCCTCCCCTCTCTCTCTCTCTATTTCTCTTCGTCTTCCACTGTGCATTTGAGTGGACATACTTTTGGCAATTTTTTGTGATTCATCCTGCCTTTTTGTCTGGGTAGTCTGCTGAGAAAGTTCCCCCACTGTTTCTTTTTCTTCCTAGGCAGGTAGTTTCTGTGAGCTTTACTTAATGGTTGTGTGCGTGGCTGGTTGTCTGTGGAAGCTTGCTAATAGTAATTGAGACATTCCTTTTCCTGTTTCTTTTTTACTTTTATTGGGGCTGGGGTTAATGTAGAGTTAGAATCTGATTCTTATGTTTCTCTTATTGGAAGGCCTGAACAATTATGATATGTCCTATTCTTTATCTATTGAAATCCAATTTAAAACATCCCCACTTCTTTTCCTGTTTGTACCTCGAGGTTATTAAATTTGATTCCCTGGTTATGTGTTGGAGTAGTTTACCCTTTTAAAATTCTCACTCGAGGGGAGAAAAACAAGAAAAATCTAGGGGTGGCCAACGGGACGGGTCCGGGGCTGGCCGGGTCTCAGCGGGACGGGAGGTATGGCGGGACCAGTACCCGGCGGGACTGGCGGGTTTTTCCGATGTCTCGTCCTGGTCCTGTCGGAAAAAGGGACCGATATTATCGGGGCGGGACATGGTCGGGATCAGGTTTTTTTCGATTTTTTCTTTTTGCACTTAATTCTTAAAAATAACATATAAACAAGATAGTGTAATAAAAACATCCCAAAGCTGTTTTTGTGCCTCTTATATTATTTAATAGAAATATGATTTTTTTGTAATACAATTGTCAAAATTGCAACTTTGTGGTGTTGAAAGTTGCAAATAACATAGTAAAATTGCAATTAAAAAAATTGCATATTTAAAAACACATTTTCTTGTTTCTTTATAATTTCTTGTGGTTCTTCGGTTGAAATTGGTATTTGTTGGTCAAATTGCTCGACGTCGCTTCCACCTCCGTCGGATAAGATTTCGTTGTAGTTTTCGTCGTCTTCTTCGTTGATCTCCGGTTGACCGCACCTTCTCCTCTCCGCTCATATCCAATCTCTGTATAATACTGCAATCTCCAAACTGTCTCCCGCTAATGAGTGTTTGTGCTCTCCTATTTGAAATCTGCCGGCCGAAAAAGCGCTTGCAGATGTTGATGACGCTTGAATGTTTAACACATCTCGGGTTATCTTTGACAGTGTCAGAAATGTCTTCTCATTCTCCCTCTAATATTTTAGCAAGTCTTCACATCCTTCTTCATTGAGAACTGCTTGGTACGGTACAACACCCTGCAAAACAAAAACATCAAACTAGCTAACTTAGTAGTGTTACCACTATACATTCTATTTCTAAGGCTTTCAATACTAGCCGCAGAAACATCATGTCTTTTTTGAGGTTGTGTTGAAGAAGAAGAAGAAGAAGAAGAAGAAGAAGATGGTATGAAAGCCGGTTGGTTGCTAACACTTTCTAGTTGGTAATGCTTATATACTTTTTTGCATTCATCTTGTATGCTAGACAACACTTCTTCTTTAGTTTGTTCAATAGGTGGTGAGTCATTTGGATTTTTTGGAGTTGGAGATAGAAGTACTGCTATACAATCATAAATAGTTCGAATTAGTGCTCTACAACCGTCTATTTTAATAGTCAGATTTATACATCACCAATAATATAAATAGTTGGAATAAGAATAAAATATTTTTTTAATTTGATAAACATTTTTAATAGGTGTCTTATAAGCTGGTTTTTTTCATATATTCACTAAGTAATAAAAATATTAGAGCTATATAAAACATAGTAGAAATAGTAGGATAATATATACCGGAAAATTCTTTTGTTTGAAAAAATTTCTCTAGAAATACAATAAGTTCTGAAATTTTCCCAATCGTTATCCACAACCATATCATTTGAATTTGGATTATGGGCGTTAAAAAATAAAGTTATAGGTCTTCTATAATCATAAGCAACAAGTAGTTGTTCGTATAAAGAATTTCACTTGGTGACTACTTCTTCGGGAATTTTTCTACAAGGTAGTCCGCAATCTTGACAAGTTTTTTTATATTATTTTTTTCGTTGTATTCTATTAAGAATGTCTGCAAAGGGGAGGGGTCGGGCGGGACAGGGTGCGGGACCGGGGTTGTGGCGGGCCCGGGCGGGACGAGCCCAGGTCCCGTCCCGGTTCGAGTCCCAGTACCGATTTTTTTTTATAGTGGGGTCGGGACCGGGCCGACCCGCCCCTTTGGCCACCCTTAAAAAAATCTAGTAAAGTAACTACTAGAACCAAATAAGTTTCGAAGCTGAAAGCAATGGATTTCTCAGCAACTTAAAAAGAAGAAAACTCACACTTTTTGTGTGTATGCAGCTTGTGCCTAGCTCTCCAAACTGGACGAGTTAGACTGAGGTCAGTAGGTGCAGCATTGGGAGCTTTGGAAGTAAGAAGCTTGCGTGGTTGGTTGGTTTGCATGGTTGGTATATCAGATTTTGGTGGATTGCTGGTTGGAGTCAATGAATGAGAAGCTAGTCAACCTATCTGATAGGAGATTCTCTTACAAAGTTCTGCTATATGCCATGATGAGCAGTTTCCAACTATTAAATGTGTAAGTAGATATCTTGGCGGTTAACATGTCGGCCTGGAAGTTATGCAATGGGATTTTGCATAAGATCATACAGAAGGATTAGTTATCAGGGGAGTAACTATCGATGTTTGGTGGAAATAAGTTTGCGAATATGTACGCGCACATATGGTTATCACTTTCTCTGGTTTGTCACATTGTCAACTAGTGGCAATGTCCTGTCATGTTTGTTATTTGTAATGGTTGTGATCCAGTTGCAGACTCTCGTTGGATAATTAGTGTCTGGTCACCTGTATCTTGGCACGTCTTTCCCAAGCAGGGAATGCTCAAACCATTTGTTTTGGTGAGACACCTTTCATCTTTGGTTTCAGTGTGAGGCATCTCCCTTTTCTCTCACCCCCCCACCCCCCCCCCCCCCCGAAGACTGCTTATGTTTACATATAAGTTCACCCTTCCGTTCTTCACTAAATTTGCCTCGAAATGTCTTATGTCCTTGGTTTTCACCCATTCAAAGTAGTAAGCCTTGGGTTTATGTTAAAATGCTGTATAATGCGGTAGTGTTTATGCCGGTTAGAGGGTGAAAGACAGCAAAATTAACTAAGACAATACGATTAAATAATATAATTATGCTAGTGTCGTATTGGTTCACGGTTTTGACAGAGGAAAAAAGTGAAGTAGCAAAACGATACTTGGAAGACTGCTAATCTTTCTTATTCATCCATGAACTTAAATTCGATATTTTACTTGGCCTAAAGTAAGCAGGATATTGTACTTTATAAAGATGGATTTTCACTGCCTGGAAATGACCAGCAAATTTGCGGAAGTAGTTATTTTATCTAAATTTGTGAACAAGGGCCTAAAGCTGTATGGTTGAATCTGAGCTAATGGTATTTTCGGGATGCTTTCGTAAACTCCATAAATAAATGAATGGTCCACACGTTTAAAAGACGACCACAAGTTGTCGGTGTTAACGCAGACTCATGGTTGACCTCTGCTTATGGGTAAACGGAATGAAGAGGCAGAATTGCTGCTTCTTTCTGAATTGGATATATAGGCAGTTGTGGTGGGACTGTGGGTGAGGTAGGTTATCTTGCTTCACTCGAATGAACACCTTTGTTTAAATATCAGGTCACATTTTTAGAGAACGTGAAAGGGATCTTGGAGCTCGTAAGAGTTATCTTCGGGTGACCAACACGTAACGGACTATGGGGATGTGACTTCTCCCAGACTTTGCATGAACACAGTAAGCTTTGTGGACCGAGCTACCTTTTTTATTCTGAGATGAGAAAACTTGCACAGTATTTACCAAATTCGAGAACTGGTGAACTTCTATTCCCTTGGTTAATTAAAGAATTGTACTACTTGTATGAGGGTTAGGATATTCCCGTTAATTGAATTTCTCTTGGATTAATTCCTCGTAGGGTTTCCATGTATGAGATCAATCTCTTTTTTCTTGCATTAATTCTAATAGAAGTAATTAAATCGTTGGATTTTCCTTTATTTTTGTTGGGCAAATGAAGTCTTATTTAAACAGAAAACAATACATTGACTGTGCCATTTGGAGCGATCGCCCTTAACAAACACTAAATTCAATAATTTTGTTGAGTGAGTTTATTATTACTATGAGGAAGGAAAAACGAATGATCATCTTGTCAAAGGTTAGCACAACGTCCACATTCCTGGAGCCTCAGTTTTACGTGAAGGGTTTTATCATCTTCAAGCGGCTTCGGTTTTTTTAGTTTTATAGTTTATTATCTTTTATAAAATATAATTTACAATTCTTCATGGCAACATTTTTTAGGTTAAAAGTTGAAGTGGCTTATCATTTTGGATTGGTAATGGGGAGGTGGTTCTAATGACTGAAGTGGTAGGTGTTCGAGTAATTTGGGTTAGTGTGAAATGTGTGATTTGAGTGCAAGGAAAAAAAATGAGTAAATTTAGCATGTACATTTAAATAAAAAAGGAAAAGTAGGACCATCAGCTTTTATTATGTTGCAAAAATTTAAGGACAATGGTGCAAATATACATTTCAACTTTGCGATTTAAAATAGATATAATCTTCGTTAAATGATGCATATATATCCTTATTATTATTATATAAATATAGCAAATATACCCTTTCTGTTACACAAATAGTGCAAATATACCCTTACCGTTACATAATTTTCTTAAAAATCATTGTACTTAATTTATCATAGTTAACTGGTGGAAATGTGTGCAAAAGACACATGTCATGCATCCATTAGTTCAACGTAAACACAAAGTACGGAAAAGATTTTCCGAAGACCCCTTTAACGCATGGAATTGTACCTATCTATTGTGCAAGCATGCATGTATCAAAGACCCCAACAGAACCAACATACACTACGCCACAAGTGTGTCAACAGGGAAAACCAGCTTATAGCAAAAGAAATCTCCGTCTTAAAATTAACTAAAGTTATAGACCAATCCAATCCATGATCACAATATAACGGAAATTTCAGGATACACAATTTAGCAAGACAGAATACATGCAGCTCAAGAATTGCAAAACAACACAACACAACCACCACAATAGTACAAAGATGGTTAAGGCAAAACCTTAGAGACCTAGTCCAACAGTACGACCATCTCTTCGGCGAAGTCCAGCAGTGTATTGCTTCTCCAAGTCCATCTGGAGCTCCTTTTGCCTCTCTGCATCGTGGATGACTGGTTTGCTCTCCGCCTTCACCTCGCCTTTCACACCCTACAATTGGCCATAGGTACCAAGGCAACCTCAGACTCTAAAAAGTGTGTCAGTACATACGAAGAAAAACTTTACTGAGATGACAAGACTCAACACTGATGGCGGCTAATACTTCTGACAATCTACAGCAAATAAAAGGAATGGAAATTACCATGAGTTTGTTGAATTTTTCTTGTCGCTCGCGATCACCAAATAGTGATGTATCCCAACGATGAGTGGACTACATAATCGACCATCAATTGAACATACAAAGAGCAAGAATGAGTGAATAACATTGAGCAATGGATACAGAGATATAACAAGCAAAAAATAAACATCTATTGATGCAACAGCCAAAATCAAGTTGCTCCAGGCTGATGTCAGCAAAAGGGATCAAATTAGACTTTAAGACGTGTATCCCATTGAAATGGAATTAATTTATCTGCAACTGATAAATACCCGTGATATACGCTGTGTATATCACAGGCAGATTGTTGCATAATGGGCAGATTGTCCGCACTTTATGGTCCATGCTTCCGTACCCCCTTCCTTTTGACAGCATCATGCTCAACAAATGACTACTTACCTTCTTAATATACTTCCTACCAAAGGTTTGACATATTCTTCCTCTCTTCAAATCTTATATAATAAGACTCCTTCGTATTCACATCTTAGGGTCTTTGGGTGCTTATGTTATCCACTATTTCCATCAACTACAATTAACAAACTTCAAGCCCGTTCTACTCCTTGTGTGTTTTTGAGTTATCCATCTAATCATCGTGGTTACAAGTGTTTTGATTTATCGACTAATAAAATCATCATTAGTCGCCATGTTATTTTTTATGAAACCCAATTTTCGTTTGCCAAAGTAAGTAGTTCCGGGCCTCGTTCGTATAATTTTTTAGATGACGATGTCTCCCCGTATATTATCCACTATTTATCGGACTTGTCCCGCACCCAAAATCCACCAGCGGGCGCTGGACCTCCAAGATCTGTTTCCAAATACAGTCCAAAGAATCGGGCGTAATATCCAGCCCGATTACGCCTCGCTCATGTTCTCGGTCTAGATTCAGGTTCTGCTTCCCGTGTTGGGCCAGCAGGCCAGTCGGTCACCCCTCCGATTTTGTCCCAAAATCCACTCAATTCTCCCGAGTCACATACCGGTCACTCGTAGTCAACGGGGTATTTTTAAACCAAAAAGATATTTTAATCTAAATTCTAATATTATTAAATCCCCCTACCCCGTAACCCAGTATCCCATTAAATGACCCGAATTGAAAGTTGAATATGAACGACGAATATGATGCTCTTATTGAAACTAAGACGTGAGAGTTGGTACCCCGTCCTTCTGGTGTTAATATTATTTGGTCTGTGAATTTTTACTCATAAGGATAATTCTGATGGATCTTTTGTGAGGCTTAAAGCTCGTCTTGTAGGTGATGGTAAGACTCAACAGGTTGGCGTAGATTGTGGTGAGACGTTTAGTCTGGTGGTTAAACCGGCTACCATTCACACTGTTCTCAATCTGGCTCTTTCGAAGGCTTGGGGGATTCATGAAGAATGATTTCTTACATGGTGATCTTAAGGAGACCGTCTACATGCATTAGCCCTTGGATTTTCGAGACCCTAAATATCCTCATAATTGTATGGGCTTAAGCAGGCCCCACAGGCTTGGTATAAGAGATTTGCAGACTGTGTTTCATCTATTGGATTTTCACACAGCAGGTCTGATAATTCATTATTCATATAACGTCGTGGTACTTCCCTGGCTTATATACTATTATATATGGATGATATTATTTTGACTGCCTCTTCTGATGCTTTGCGCAAGTCTATCATGGCAATGCTCAGTTCTGAGTTTGCTATGAAAGACTTGGGGCCCTTGAGTTACTTTTTGGGGATTGCTGTCATTCGTCATGCAGGTGGGTTATTCTTATCACAACCGACGTATGCCGCTGAGATCATTGAGCTAGCTGGTATATCCTCATGCAAGTCTACTTCCACTCCAGTTCATACTAAACCCAAGCTGGGTACTGCGGCTGGCTCACCTTACGAGGATCCGACCCACTATCGCAGTCTTGCAGGGGCTCTTCAGTATCTTACTTTGACGAGACCAGATATTACATATGTAGTACAACATGTGTGTTTGTTTATGCATGATCCAATGGTTGAGCACATGAATGCGCTCAAACGCATTATTCGATATATCCAGGTGACACTTGACTATGACTTACATTTATATCCATCATCAACGTCTACATTTGTCTCGTATACAGATGTTGATTGGGGGTGGCTATCCAGATACCAGACGCTCTACGTCTGGCTATTGCATGTTACTTGGTAATAACTTGATCTCATGGTCTGCGAAGCGCCAATCTACATTGTCACGCTCTAGTGCGGAGGACGAATATCGAGGGGTAGCCAATGTGGTCTCTGAATCATGTTGGTTACGTAATCTTCTCTTAGAACTTCATTGTCCCATTCAGAAAGCTACATTGGTTTATTGTGATAATATTAATATCGTCTATCTTTCTGGTAATCCGGTTCAACACCAACGCACTAAACACATCGAGAAGGATATTCACTTTGTTCGAGAAAAGGTAGCTCATGGACAAGTACGCGTCTGCCATGTCCCTTCCAGGTATCAAATTGCAGACATCTTTACAAAAGGTCTTCACTCGGTTCTATTTGAAGATTTTAGAGACAGTCTCAGCGTACGAAGTCCGTCATTATGACTGCGGGGGTGTGATAAATAATCGTGATATACACGGTATACACGTTGTGTATATCACAGGCAGATTGTTTCATAATGGGTTGTTAAATCCCGTGATATACACGGTATATGCATGTCGTGTATATCATGGTTTGGTAGTCTATTTAGGTTATGATTTGTTGTAATTAAATTAAAGTTGTACACTTACCATAATTATATAATTATTGTACAAATAGAATAAGGAGTAAAATAGGAATAAGATTTTCCTATTATGGAAATTGTAAATTGTATATACTCTTTCATTAATTCTTGCATTAATGAAAATAATTAAGGAATTATTTCTTTCAGCAACTTATGTCATACTGCTCCACCATAAGCCGACAAAGGAGATACCAAGTTTTACAGAGAGGTGAAGGTGCAACAGGTAGACATGTAGAGTCGTAATATGGGAATAACTTCCAAGACCTGCAGGAACACAAGAGGATAAATAGATAAAGTTACCTCTTCGGTGTCGGTGGTCGTTTTCTTGTTTCCCCACAAGAGCTTCTTCTTTTGGTCAGTAGTCATGATACCCGTTCCAATAAGGTTTCTGTTAACTGTTATGTTGCGAAGGTTAAATCAATAAGAGAACATGAATCACATAATGAATTACTAAGAAATATAATTGCAAACATAAGAACTTTGTAATGGTGCTCGAATAAGACACACTTAGTCAAACAATCAACATCATAGACCACTAAAGAAAAATATTTAAAAATATACATAAAAACATATTGTAGGGCTGCTTCCCATCTATGGCTCATGACCCCTTGGTCGCATGCCATGGTGTCTTGGCAAGCCTCCAAGCACCTAGCGCCATGGACGGCCCAGCGGTCTTGGCCATGCCAAGTGAAAATTGTGCTTGTGTCTATGTCGCCCCATCAGTAGCTCGTGCCAGCACTCATTAACCTGCAATGCCCACAACACAGTCAACGGGCAGCGTTCTTCCACGCCCACCCGCACACTCACTGAAGATAAAGATAAGGACGCGGTCTCTCCAAGAACCTTAGACCAACCAGCTTGCCTTTGCGGCTCTGCCTTTCCATGACGTCGATCAAATAGCTGGGAGTCTGTGTATAAGTAGGCCCATTTCCATGTAAATATAGATTAGTTTTACTTTTAAGTATTTACATTATGTTTTCCCAGCTTATTTATGTCATTGTCCTGTCGCATAAGTTTATATTTGTAAAGCATATATATAGGGATTATAGTAGTTAGTTTCAGCAAGCATTCAAATCTTTGTACTAGTGCTTCCACCCCTGGCACCATATTGGCTTTCTTGTAATTATTGCTCTCCTTAATAAAAAATAAACTTCCATTCAATTCTTTCTTGAGAAAATACATTTTTTCACCCCTAAACTTGCACCGAAAACTTACTTTAGCAATTAAACTTTACTTGTAATTATTTACACTTATCGATAGTGTATTAAATATCCTCCAAGTAGAGAAAGTGTACTTCCTGGAAGCAAGTGAGAAGTGCTAGTGTTTGGATGCACGTGTTTTGTTCATATTCCTGCGCAGTTAAGAGAAAAATTGTCCCCAAGGCAACCACTTGTGTCTTTCTTGGATACTAATCGATGGTTCAATTCATGGGCCCAAGAGCAGGGCGAACGATTTTAAAGCAGACTCTCCATTCATTAGATAGAGAAGATCACCAAGATTTCGCGATCTGCTGCCGAATTTGTTCCAATTCCAAGAGCTCGATTGAGGGTATTCAGCAGTGGGCCTACCTTAAGGTAGGAGGTGATTGATAAAGCCTTTTTTCGTTTATGTGCTACATACTTGTAGCGATCAAAGGGCATGTAGACACTTATTTAAACCTTCTAAAACTCAAAAGAGTCTACAAACTTTTTATTCTACTCTCTGGGAATCCGATGTGTTGTCTTGGGTTGCCCTTCCCATCAAATTGTTGCTACTTTCGTGGGGGATAGCCAGTTGGTATCGACAGACAATCAATTCGCTTGGAATACGGCTTTGAGTAACCTAGGGAGCTTTGTGGCGGTGATGAAGACAAAAGAAAGCTTCACTGGCTATTTTATGATACTATGTGCCTACCTATTAAGGAAGGGGCTTTGCTTCTCTCTAATAACGAGAAAATTACTCTTTCAGAAAGCAAAGCTATAATTCTTCATTCTAAGCTATCTAGCTAGAACTTAAGGGAACGAAAAGAGAGAGAATCAGGCCAATTCCCGAAATGCCTTTCTGGATATTCCAGAATGTCTCGGCTATTCAGAAGAAAAAAACTGATAAAATAATACACGTCATTTTTTAATGGCCAATATATAATTAATACTCTTAATATTTTTTTCTTGATTATATGAATTTTTTATTTTGAGAGAATAAAATTTGTGGGTCCCACTTTTCCTTTTTAAGTTTTTTATTTCTCTTTGTTTATCGTCTTCTCCAAAAGACCTTCTACTCCATTACCACTACCCTACCTATTCCATCATTTCCATGACCGCCATTGTTGGACTAAATGTTGGAGAGAAAATAAATTAATAAATTAAAAGGGCAGCCCGGTGCACTAAGCTCCCGCTATGTGCGGAGTCCGGAAAAGAGCCGGACCATAGGGTCTATTGTACGCAGCCTTATCTTGCATTTCTGCAAGAGACTGTTTCCACGGCTTGAACCAGTGACCTCCAGGTCACATGGAGGCAACTTTACTCATTACTCCAAGGCTCCCCTTCAAATTAATAAATTGACGACTATAAATACAATATACCCAGTGAAATCCCACAACTTGGGGTCTGGGGAGGGTAGAGTGTACGCAGACCTTACCTCTACATTGGTAGGTAGAGCGGTTGTTTCCGAAAGACCCTCGGCTCAAGACACAACATAAATTGACAACTATAAATATAATAATTTTATATAAAATAAATTGGCACCGTCACAATTTGCAATTTTGTGGTGTAAGAAGGTAGCGGGGGCCGGGGCAGGAAGAAGGTGGGTTTGGTTGGGTGTGAAGAAGGAATGGAATTGGGACTTTTAAAAAAGAAAAAAGATGAATGAAAATACAAAAAATAGAAAAAGGGCAGCCAGATGCACTAAGCTTCCGCTATGCGCGGGGTACGGGGAAGGACCGGACCACAAGGGTCTATTGTACACAGCCTTACCTTGCATTTATGCCAGAGGCTTTTTCCACGGCTTGAACCCATGACCTCCGGATCACATGACAACAACTTTACCAGTTACTCCAAGGCTCCCCTTAAATACAAAAAATAGAAAAAAGAGAAAAAAATTAAAATTTAATCGATTGCTGATGTGGCGCTGATGTGGAGGAGAGTGTTCTACGCAGCCCATTGTAAGATTGGGTTTAATTCACGTATAAGTTGTTTAGGAGGGTAAATAATTACAAGTCAAGTTTAATTGCTAAAGTGAATTTTCGGTGCAAGTTTTGGGGTGAAAAGATGTATTTTCTCTTCTTTCTTTGACATATTATGATCTTGATATTAGTTCCCCATACGGCACTAACAAGTTTATTGGGGTCCTACGCCTGGCAGAAGTCAACTTTGACCTACATCACCCTTCCAAAACATCTCAGAAAGGCGTCACATGCTAATATGCATGCAAACAGATCTTATAAGGTAAGGAATTCAGACTCTTTGGACTTACGTTTTGACTAACAATCTAAAGATAACGGTGTGCAGGGTACCAACTTTAAAGTAAGTAGAAGATTGACAAAATATATGCATGTTTCGCTCCCATGAGAATGAAACTAATAGTACGTTTGGCCAAGCTTCCAAAATCTACTTATTTTGAAAAGCATTTTTTGCCAGAAGTGTTTCTCGAAAAACTATTTTTGGAGAGTAGCAGTGTTTGACTAATTAATTTGAAAAGCACTTTTGCCAATATTAGAGCAGCAATGTGTTACGACAAGGTTCCAAAAGTGTTTTTAGAAATGCTACTTTTCCCAGCTTCTGAAAAACAACTTAAGCTAGTAAGCTATTACTCAAAAGCACTTATTTTTAACCTAAAAACTTGGTCAAACACCTCAACACTCTAAAATAAACATTTTTTAAAATAAGCCATTTAACTTCCCGGAGACTTGGCAAAACAGGCTATAAAGTGAAAATTAGGGGGGATTCTAGTCCTAAATGCATACAATTCTAGGAGAATGATATGATAGATGATGGTGTAACCCATAGAACAAAAATAAGTCGTTGGGATGGAGAAGAGATACAACAAAAATGAAAATCAAATTTTATAGAACGGTTGCAAGATTATGTAGGAGCTGGCCTTAGTTCATGTTCGTAAAATGAGTGCCGTAGAAAAGCGGATATGAAGATGAATGTACAGTCATACATGATAAGACAGATTGTGTAATAACACACAGGTAAACGTAAATCACAAATGGAGGGAAATCGCCTCAAACAGCCAGCAATCTCTGGAATTCCATTTGGATTTAGTGAAGAACAGAACATATGAGACAGGGGATACATACAAGTGATACAATCTAATTGGAACTAAGGTTTACACACTATTGATACACTTAAACTAGATTAGTTAATTCCAAGGAGTCCCTTCAGTTAGTTAAAGATTGAACGTGTGAGATTTAGAGAAGCTCTAGTCTATAAAGACCCCTACTTTGTCTTAAAAGAAAAACTATTGAGCAACGAAATGGAATTGGCCCTATTGAAGCAAAACCGACATAGAGGACTAGTATAAAGACCAGAAGTGTTTCTCGAAAAACTATTTTTGGAGAGTAGCAGTGTTTGACTAATTAATTTGAAAAACACTTTTGCCAATATTATAGCAACAATGTGTTACGACAAGGTTCCAAAAGTGTGTTTAGAAATGCTACTTTTCCCAGCTTCTGAAAAACAACTTAAACTAGTAAGCTATTACTCAAGCACTTATTTTTAACCTAAAAACTTAGTCAAACACCTCAACACCCTAAAATAAACATTTTTTTAAATAAGCCATTTAACTTCCCGGAGACTTGGCAAAACAGGCTATAAAGTGAAAATTAGGGGGATTCCAGTCCTAAATGCAGACAATTCTAGGAGAATGATATGATAGATGATGGTGTAACCCACAGAACAAAAATAAGTCGTTGGGATGGAGAAGAGATACAACCAAAATGAAAATCAAATTTTATAGAACGGTTGCAAGATTAAGTAGGAGAAAATGCTGGCTTTAGTTCATGTTCATAAAATGAGTACCGTAGAAAAGCGGATATGAAGATGAATGTACAGTCATACACGATAAGACAGATTGTGTAATAACACACAGGTAAACGTAAATCACAAATAGAGGGAAATCGCCTCAAACAGCCAGCAATCTCTGGAAATCCATTTGGATTTAGTGAAGAACAGAACATATGAGACAGGGGATACATACAAGTGATACAATCTAATTGGAACTAAGGTTTACACTCTATTGATACACTTAAACTAGATTAGTTAATTCCAAGGAGTCCCTTCAGTTAGTTAAAGATTGAACGTGTGAGATTTAGAGAAGCTCTAATCTATAAAGACCCCTACTTTGTTTTAAAAGAAAAACTATTGAGTAACGAAATGGAATTGGCCCTATTGAAGCAAAACCGACATAGAGGACTAGTATAACTGACCAAGCAAATTTGGGATCAAGGCCAAACTTGTTCTTTTTTACATCCTTGTAGATGGGCTTAAGAGCCCGCCTTTGTGATTTAAGAACCATTGCATTTAGCCCCCCCCCCTCCCCCCCCTCCCCCACACAAAAAAAAAGAGAAGATATTATCTAATTTTCCCATATGGAAAGAACTCAAGGAAATAAAAGTAACAACACAGTGTTGTTAATCTTTAGAAAACCTTTTCAATATTAAGCTAGATCCATCAATATAAAAGTAAATGAGTATTTGGGGTGGGAGTCTTAGGGTGTTGATGTTCCAAACCAAGTTGAAGGAACAGTATAAATAAATTAGTTCTTAGACGTGGGAGATGATGGTTTTTGAACATATTGTAAGATTAAACGTTTGAAGAAAAAACACGCCAACACAGGTCAAGTGTGTTTCAGATTTCTGTGACCATAAGGAAGCTTTTAGCCTAGTTTCACAGTATATGGAGATAAAACCAGGAGCAAGATTCATATAGGAGACGACGTAAAACACCCTTAAATGTTCTGAAGTCCCATCTAATTTAAAGAGCCATTCAAAAAACTTATCCAAAACAAAACCAGAGCTCTGTGGTTAAAGAACAATTTCAACTTCCAGAAATCAGACCGAAAGTGTTGCCTGAAAACCAAAACAATCTAAAGGTAGGTTTCTAGAAAAACTCACACATGTTTCCAGAAACTTCTCATCAAAAAGTAATCCAAACATAAATTTATTTTTCTAAAACTTTTCCTAAAAAATATTTTCCGGAAACAAACCAAAACTAAATCCAAACCCACCTAAGATTTCCACTGAACACCATCAAATGACCCCCCCCCCCCCAGAAAGAAAAAGAAAACAAAAGAAGAAATATACCTAATTCAGCAGCCTTCATTGCAGCAATTTTTGCAGCATCTATATCAGTGTCTTTTACGCCCTGCTCCGAAGCCAATTCACTGTTTGGATCTTGACCTTGTGTTGAGTTTAAAGAAAGTTTTCCATCAGCTGCACTTGCTCGATTCAAGCCTGAATAATAAAGACAGTGTAATTAAACATAATAATAGTAGTCCAGGAAGAACAAAATGGTTAATACCATCTTTTCCCTGCTCAGAACTCTGATCCATGCCTGAGAATTTTGACTTCTTAGCTGGAGATTCTCTCCCCTTACCAGAAATAACATTTCTGTCTTCAAACATCTTATTTCGGTCCTCATAGTTCTTCCTTTCCTCTTTGGTGTATTTCTCACCATCCAAATCCGCTTCCTTCAGCCGTTGCACAGAACTGCCTTTTCTTGAATTTGACTCATTTCGGTTGCTTCTAGACTCCTCATAAGCAGGTGAACGATCACTCTTGCGATCTCGGCTGTCTCTATACTCCTTATACCTATCACTCTCCCTGGATCTATTATCGTCAATGCTAGAGTTATTATAACGCCTACCTGATCCAACTCTATCAAATGATGAATCTTTATCTTTGAATGATGAAGTTTCTCTCTCCCGGTTCTTGCTTCTATGCCCTAAATCCTCATACCTATCTCGGTAGTGTTTGTCAATGTCACGTGGGTAGTCTCTTGATCTATGATCATTATCACGCCTGGAGTTATTAGAATAATTGTCCACTCTTGCATGAGAGCCTAGCTTTGGATATCCTCTATCATCATCATCAGTATGTCTGAGATAATCATCGTGCTTATGGTGATTGCGGGAACTCCTAGAAGACTGCCTGTGAGATTCAGCACTTCGACCTTGTGGGTTTCTACTAGAATCCCTATCTAAATAATCATCCTTGTGTCGCCGATCATCCTTCCTTGATGGGATAGGACTAGAGCTCCTCTTGCGGACAGGGCTCCCTACATTCACCGAAGACAGGATAGTTAAGAAGCAAACATCACATATGTCAAGCTTTACCAAGATCTTTAAATAGATGATAATCATATTCACAAGGCAGACTCAAAAGATGTCTAGTTTATGTCTATGAAGCACTAAACAATAGCCTTAGCATACGGCTTACATTTTTAGTTTAGAACTGGAGAAGCAAATTACTTAAGGGTGTCGGTATGACATAAAATATTTTCCATAAAAGATATTGTCCGAGATAAATGTTTTTTTACCAACAATAAATATTTCATAGATCACTTTCTGATGATTGAGCATTAGATAAGTCACCACCACAATAATGCAGCTATGAATAGGGTATAGGAGCATGCTCATTAATACCTATAGATGGTAGGAGCAGGAGTGTTGTATAGTAAGAGCAAAGATACTGGTAAGGGAAATGACTTGCACCCCAAAATGACACATCAATTTCTCCCACTCATGGAGAAAGAACATATCCTACAATTAAGGACATTCAACACCGGAAAATAATTTCATTATGTAGAGTATTTTCTGAGGCTATTACACCAAAACCTCTTAAATCTCCTTTAGTTACATCAACAATGGCTTATAATAAATAATAAATACAAAAGCCTAATTGGCACAAAACAGAACCCAAAATATCGCACTGACATAAGTCACCTCCAGCGAACCAAAATAATCCAAAATCTCCAAATAAACTTTTTTCTTCCCACTTATACTATTAACCTAACATGCCTTAGAATGCCATATCCAGAAAGGTGCCCATTTTACTTGACTGAGCAAAACCACCTCTTGGCTAGTAAAGACTGACAATATGTTGAGCAATTGCAAGAAGAAGATAAAAGTCTCTTTAATTTATTTATTTTTATAAGTAAAAAGTCTGCATTTTTTGCAGCCAAAAAATACAGAATTTTCTCCATGGCTCTGCAATGAGGAGGAGTTCTGAGAATAAAATTATTATTTTGTCTTTATACATGCCATTGAGAAAAATATAAGAGCAGACCGACGTTGGAGAGGAATGGGCAAATCAGAAGCGGATCTAGGATTTGAAGTTTGTGGGTTCCCAATGATCTCAAATTAAAAAGAGAAAGAGAGACAAAATAAAGGCTTGCGTGGTTTTTTGTAAAAAAGAAAAAAGCAAAAAACATGTTAATTATGGTGCCCAAGGGAATCGAACCCTTGTTCAAGGACGGTGCAGCAAGCTTAACTGGTTCCATCTTTGCTGTCGAACCAACAACACACTTTTACACTGGGTTCCCAACTAGAAATTTGTTACATGTTTAATGGATTCTCAATATAAGTACAAGTCCCGAGCAAAAGTTACTAAGTTCCTGGGAACCCACACCCCATACCCTAAATCCGCCCTGGGGCGGAATGAGGGAGGGTAATATGAAGACGCATCCTGCTCCAAGGTGAAAACAACAAGAGGCTATTAGAGTGCACGTTCTGGCTTTTATATAAAGACTCTATACTTCCAGACAATTCAATTGCTAAGGAACGTTTTTTCCATTAATCAACTATGCGTCAATCCCAATTAGATGAGGTCCTACAAAATTCTATCTATCCAGTCCTCACTTTTCATGTCCATTTCATTCCAATACAGTTGAACAAATGTGATATCATCTACGCCTATTTGTTGATGCAAGTAAAAGGAGGGTGTTGGTGGGTAAGTGAGTCGGGTCCTGGTTATATTTGGGTTGACCCGAAATTGGATGCCAAAAAAGGGGGCTCGGGTTCTAGGTTTGGCGGTAGTGTGGTGCTTGGTGACTATTTCGGGTAGTTGAGTTTGAAATCGGGCTTAGGCGTTTTGTGGAGTTGTTACGGGTGTGTTGAGGGTCAGGATGATGTTCGGGACTTGGTGGTTTGGTGGTAGCACAGCCTCGGAAAAACAGTGAGGTTCTCGGTATAGTGGTTTATGCGAGCTGTTTGTGGTTGTCGGGATTGGACGTGCAGTTATGGGTAGTTTCGGGTAGGGACCTTTATAGTAGAGGTTAGGGAAATATTTTGGGACGTGGTGGTGAAAGCATTGAAGTGGTTTGGGATGAGAGATGAACACGGAATGCGAGGTGCAAGTCCGAGTACACACCAAGTGTTGGACGTTTGATTTGGTTAAGTGTTTGGTTCGGTTGTTATAGGTTAAGTGAGGTGCGATCGATATGTCAAGGATAGAGACACGGGGGTTTTAATGTCCGAGTCGACACAAAGACGATGGTGACCAATTCAACAAGGTCTAGTCCAGGGTTGCTATGTACAAGCCCGTGAACAAGCCAAGTAAGGGTGGTCGGAAAACCTTAGAGATAGACCCAAGGCTCACATGTTCCAATGTTCGCTTGCAACCAGGGGTTCCTTAAGCTTGGATTTTGATTAGGTCACACAAGTCTTAACCAAGACTTACACCGAAGGGAGTGTGGCTCACACAAGAACCGTGGTCCACACAAGGACCGATGGATGTAATCAACACACAAGTTGAAAACACTCGAGTTTATATTTCACTCAATATTCAACATGTATATTTACAACATCCTAAGGGTCCTATTTATAGTAGCATAGGGACCTTTCTAGAAGATAAACTAAAGGACACAAAATACACAAAGGCCATCTCGGCCTAATGGGAACAAGTGGGGACGGGTTCAGACTTTCTTGTTGCCCAAGGAGGTTCTCGGCCATGGTGAGACAATGGGAAACGGTTTGGCTTTTCTTGGAGACAAAGATGAACTCAAACTCCTTCACACCCTTGTTGAGGCACCCAAGTAGAAGAGTACATGAACTTGGCTTCTCAAGGTCTCATCTTCTTGGAACTAGTTTGGAAGCTTTCATTCCTTGCACAAGAGGGTGGTTCTTGGCCAACTCTTCCTGTCCCCTACGCCGAGCTTGACTTCCTCTAGTTGGCTCTTGACTTGTCTTCTTGGAAGTCTCTTGTCCTTGCCACTTTGTCGGCCAAGTCAGCACTTGTCCTTGCCATCTTGGCACTCTCGGCCAAGTCACCCTTCTTGGCTTCATCATTCCCTTACAAGGCATTGATTGTGTCCTAAAGTAAGCTAAGGGTTATTACATAGTTTTAATATGTCCTAAGACAACTAGTAACTAGTCTAAAATTTAAAGACAACTAAAAGTTAAGCTAAGAAATAAAGATAAGCTAAAAGGAAAACATAGTCTCGGCCAAGACCAACAAGAAGGCCGAATAAAATGTCTTCTTCATAAGAACTTCAAGTCCAATCTTCAATCCCGCTCCATATTCCATTCCATGCCATTTTAAGCATATTATCATCGAATGTTCCAACATCTTCGAAACTCCGAGCTTATCACTTTGAGGATCAAATTGGAACCTTGCGCTCGCGGGGTTTTTTACATCATACTCTCCTTCTTCAAAAGAATTCGTCCTCAAATTCTCGTCGCCTAAATGTGGTAATAAATTTTCAACATGTGTTGATCTAACATTTCCACCGGTAGATAAGTCCGGAAGTTTTATCTTGTAGGCGCCTTCATCTAAACTTGCCAAATAGGGATCCGAATACAAGCCAACGGTTTTGACTTAAAATGATGTTCATATTCGATCTCGGATTTCCTAAGACGTGCTGCCCTGCCATAGGTAGAAGAATGACACGGTGCACCACTCAACTTTGTGCTAGAGCAAAAGATGGCACCTACACTTGCTTCATGTTCAACTCCCAATGGCCTTTCACAGCTTGGCATAGTTAGAACCGGTGTTCCACAAATCTTCTCCTTCAAGGTTTCCAGGATTCTTGTCGCTCCTCGAGACCACTCATGCTCATCTTTTCTCTTTAGTTCATTGATAAGGGTAGCAAGGGTACAACAATTCCGCATGACATGATGAAAAAAAGAAGCTGAACCAAAGAGGCCTTTTACCGTAATGGTCCCCGTAGGCTCAGACCATCTATGGCTATATTCCACCTCGGGTTGGTTAGCATAAATGTCCTCGGATGATGTTAAGTGTACCAAGGATGGATGTGATGCCTCATATGGGGAAAGGCTTGGAGCGTCACATAGTTCCAATGGCATTACAAGCCTTTTGTACATATCATGCTCGATCTTGAAGGCTTATATTTTGCAAGGATCATCCGTCCATGGCATAAGATCGTTCCTTCCTTCTTTAAGTGTAGTTAAGCCCAATGATCCGAACACAAGCCAAGTCACACATTCCTAATGGACCGAGGGTCCCGTGATGTATAGCTCTTAGTACGAAAGCAATGGACTAAAGAATGTATTGACCCTTTGATCTTGAATTAAGACGGGACCAACACCGATTCCTCTGGCATCATGTTCAACTTCAATTAGTAACTCCAAGATCGGAATATGGGGCGGTATGGGAACCATTATCTCGGACGGTATGATGATAGGAAGGAGCCAAACTATAATCTCGGATGATATGATGATAGGAAGGAGCCAAACTATAATCTCGGATGATATGATGATAGGAAAGAGCCAAACCATAATCTCGGACGATACTTGTTTTCTTGAACCAACCTCGGCTAATTCCTACTTCGGATGTAGTAGTGTGAAGGCCCTCGGATAATGCCATGTAACCCATGAATGGTTGTAGTGTCTTGCGCATGAAACTCACGGGAGAGCTTGTTGGGTTACATACTCCAAATGGCATCAAAAGCCATTCGGACAAGTCATGCTTGGTGTTGGCATCCAACTTCCCTTCTTGGGTTCTTGTTTGATGGAAGCCATTTTTCAAATCTATTTTGTAGCACAACTTAGGCCCACTCAAGTCATCCAAACAATCACCTATGCTCGGCACATGAGGCTTGTACTTCAAGGTGAGGTGATGACTCGTTCGGCCTTCAATACGTGTGTGCCAAGTTTTGCTTTCCCTTGGTACCATCAAGATCGTTGCCTTGTCCGGGTTGTGTCCATAGGCTTTATGATTAAGTAATGAACTTCTTGGAAATAAACCAAGAGTATGTTCAACACCTTCCAACGATGATCCGGTTGCAAGCTCGTCCGCACATCATTTTCCAAGGGCTCCTTTGAGTCGGCAACTATAGTACTCCCCTTCTTAGACTCTTTCTCTATCATCGGTGTATTGAGCAAGGGGGTCTCGGTTTCTTCTTGTTCTTCAAGTAGTATGGGGTTCCATAATAGCCAAGGAAAACCCACACTCTCGATACTCTTCTCTAAGCACGGCCCAGGAATTAGGACATTCACTTGCAAAGTGTCCTACTTCTTGACATTGGAAGCACTTCTTTTTCCTTTTATCTACCCCTTTTGTAACTTCAATATTTTCGTGGTTATACAAAGGGTTAGTAAAGGAAGTACTACAACTTTCAACCTTTGCATCTTTCTTTACACTTTCATGACGATACAAGGGATTAGTAAAAGAGATACCGTCCGTTGCTTTAACATTCGTGGATTTGACATAGGGCCTTGTGGTGTACAACCCTTGACTTGGCATTTTTATTCATGGCATGCCTCAAAAATTCTACTTTCAAGACTTGCACATGTTTCGCAAACACGTCTCTTACGATCCTCCATAGCTTTTCTTTGTTTACGTGAGCCATAGCGTCAAAGCGTAGGACAGGATGACCTCGCTCTGATACCAATCTGATGCAAGTAAGGAGGGGTGTGGGTGGGTAAGTGGATCGGGTCCTGGTTATATTCGGGTTGACCCAAGATTGGATGCCAAAAAAAGAGTCTCGGGTTCTCGGTTTGGCGGGTAGTGTGGTGCTTGGTGACTCTTTCGGGTAGTTGAGTTTGAAATCAGGCTTAGGCGTTTTGTGGAGTTGTTATGGGTGTGTTGAGGGTTAGGATGATGTTCGAGACTTGGTGGTTTGGTGGTAGCACAGCCTCGGAAAAACAGTGAGGTTCTCGGTATAGTGGTTTATGCGGACTGTTTGTGATTGTCGGGATTGGACGTGTAGTTATGGGTAGTTTCGGGTAGGGACCTTTATAGTAGAAGTTAGGGAAATGTTTTGGGACGTGGTGGTGAAAGGATTGAAGTGGTTTGGGATGAGGGATGAACACGGAATGCGAGGTGCAAGTCCGAGTACACACCAAGTGTTGGACGTTTGATTTGGTTAAGTGTTTGGTTCGGTTGTTATAGGTTAAGTGAGGTGCGGTCGATATGTCAAGGATAGAGACATGGGAGTTTTAATGCCCGAGTCGACACCAAGACAAAGGTGACCAATTCAACAAGGTCTAGTCCGGGGTTGCTAAGTACAAGCCCGTGAACAAGCCAAGGGTGGTCAGAAAATCTTAGAGATAGACCCAAGGCTTAGGCTAGGTTGGATCACACAAGTTCCAACGTTCACTTGCGACCAAGGGGTTCCTTAAGCTTGGGTTTTGATTAGGTCACACAAGTTCTAACCAAGACTTACACCGAAGGAAGGGTGGCTCACACAAGAACCGTGGTCCACACAAGAACCGTGGATGTAATCAACACATAAGTTGAAAACACTCGAGTTTATATTTCACTCAATATTCAACATGTATAGTTACAACATCCTAAGGGTCCTATTTATAGTAGCATAGGGACCTTTCTAGAAGATAAACCAAAGGACACAAAATACACAAAGGCCATCTCGGCCTAATGGGAACAAATGGGGACGGGTTCGGACTTTCTTGTTGCCCAAGGAGGTTCTAGGCCATGGTGAGACAATGGGAAACGGTTTGGCTTTTCTTGGAGACAAAGATGAACTCAAACTCCTTCACACCCTTGTTGAGGCACCCAAGTAGAAGAGTACATGAACTTGGCTTCTCAAGGTCTCATCTTCTTGGAACTAGTTTGGAAGCTTTCATTCCTTGCACAAGAGGGTGGTTCTCGGCCAACTCTTCCTCTCCCCTAGGCCGAGCTTGACTTCCTCTAGTTGGCTCTTGACTTGTCTTCTTGGAAGTCTCTTGTCCTTGCCACTTTGTCGGCCAAGTCATCACTTGTCCTTGCCATCTTGGCACTCTCGGCCAAGTCACCCTTCTTGGCTTCATCATTCCCTTACAAGGCATTGATTGTGTCCTAAAGTAAGCTAAGGGTTATTAAATAGTTTTAATATGTCCTAAGACAACTAGTAACTAGTCTAAAATTTAAAGACAACTAAAAGTTAAGCTAAGAAATAAAGATAAGCTAAAAGGAAAACATGGTCTCGGCCAAGACCAACAAGAAGGCCAAATAAAATGTCTTCTTCATAAGAACTTCAAGTCCAATCTTCAATCCCGCTCCATATTCCATTCCATGCCATTTTAAGCATATTATCATCGAATGTTCCAACATCTTCGAAACTCCGAGCTTATCACTTTGAGGATCAAATTGGAACCTTGCGCTCGCGGGGATTTTTACATCATTAGTACTAGGTAACTTGCCTTATTTTCAATTTTACAAATCCTATATTTTACGGAGGCCTACGTGCAGATTTCTTTTGGGCGACCTGATAGTGTAAAATTTTACACTGGTAGTGCATATAACTTAAACTATATATAAAGTCGTCAACATATTGCCACGTCCTACCCTATTAAAGTTTAAGACTGACAAACTGACATAGGTGGAGCTCTGCGATAAACGTTACTTTTCAAGAAATGCAGTCAAGTCCAATAGAAGTAAAACTATTAATGAGAAATGAAAGAAGAAGAGATAAGGGATTCAAAACAGGGTCAGAACTAACCCTCAGATGAGGAGGATCCACCACCAACAGGAGACCGACGCCTGTATTTCCTGTTAACTGCATCATTTGACAGCTTACGGAATGCCCCCTTTGAATCTGACTCCATACTATATTTTACACCTGAAATTCGATATCACTATTTCAACAAAACCCATCTATTTTCCTTTTCTTAATTACTAGGAAAGAATTAATCGTTTTAAGAAACAGGATACATATTCAAATTTATTATTCCAAGCAATTATAATCAGACGAAAAAGGAAATTCATGACTTTGGGTAGGTGGAAAACAAATTGGATATCTGAAATTTAACTCAGGTTCATAAACTAAGAAAAAGGAATTCTATTTAAATACCCCATAGAAATGTCTATATAGGGTTTGAAGAAATAAATGAAAAGGCAAACCTTTGATTGATTGATTGCAAACTAAAAGGGAAGACCCATGTACCTGCAGGAATTGATTTCGTGTATATACTACTTGTGCTGTGTGAGAGCTAGGGCTTTTTTATTTTGCACTTTACAGACAGACGACTACCAACAAAAGAAAAGATATCGTTGTTTCTACCGTATTCTTTTTTGTTTTCTTTTTTTAAAAATGGTATACGGAAATAACTAAGGTTGACCATTGGATCAGGTCGGGATCGACCCCACTCCGGCCCCGCCTCGTCCCGCCCTTCCCGCTTTGACCCGTCACATACCCGCCCCGACCCCATACCGATCCCCCCTCCCCCTTTGCAAAACTAGTCGTTGCAACAACGATCAAATTTAAATTTTGGCCGTTGTGCAACGGTTACAACGACCATTCTTGGCATCCTTAAGTTAGTATATTTACACGTTAACTCAATTTTTCAACTATAAATATCTCATTTTCTCACAAATCTTCCTACAATCTCTCTAATCTCTCTAATATGTCTCTCTACAAGTCTACATTGTCTATTAAATATTTTATTTTATTTGATCATTTGTATAATTAAATCAAAGTTCAAAAATTGGGACTGAAGTTGACAACTAGCTTGAGGATCATCCATCGAGCAAAGTTTCAATTTTCAACCTCGATTACACGCCGACGTGGTACCTTTGTTCCTTCTTTAAATTATTATTGTTACTTTATTTTAATTATCGCACTTAATTTTATTATCTTTAATTATTTATTTGCATAATTAAAATGGAAGGAATTAGACGTATGATTAAGGGTAAGGGTCCTTCTTCTAGTAGGGGTAACAAGGGCAATAGTACTTCTTGTAGTCATTCTATTCCTAGTCAGGATGA
This sequence comes from Anisodus acutangulus, assembly GCA_029783415.1. Classification (NCBI taxonomy): domain Eukaryota; kingdom Viridiplantae; phylum Streptophyta; class Magnoliopsida; order Solanales; family Solanaceae; genus Anisodus; species Anisodus acutangulus. The sequence goes on along the minus strand of CM056511.1, from coordinate 20,913,514 downwards.
TTTGATTGATTACACTCATATAGATAAAACTGATTTTTTAATGATATATCATTAGATGATGAGATATATTCTGCAACTGAACCAGACTTTAATTTAGACGATAATCTAGATGACGCACCCACTAGTGCACCTCAACATCAGGCTCAGACTGAGTCTCAGCCTGAAACTGCAACTGCAATGCCTCCTATTCCCCCTAGTATGAGACGAGGCATCACACAACTGCGCATTAAAATCACCTACATGGTTATTTTTTATAGGGACAAAGAGAATCAAGTAGTTAGATGTAAAATTTGCAAAACCATCTTTTCCTAAGCATTTTCATATAAAATGTGTGTGCCATATATATAACTTAGTTGTAAAGGACGGTCTATCACTTTTTGAAGACATTCTTAATAAAGTACAATTTGCTATAAACTTTATTTTTAGAAGTAATAAAATACAAAGAAAACAAGAATATAAAAAAAATTGTCACAATTATGGATTACCTTTTAGAAAAATTTCCGAAGAGGTACTGACTAGGTGGAATTCTCTATATGAACAACTACTCGTTGTTTACGATTATATAAGAGTTATAATTTTATTTTTTAACGTCCATAATTGAAATCCAACTGATATACTTGTAGATAATGATTGGGGGGAAAATTCAAAACTTATTGGATTTTTAGAGAATTTTTTTCAAGCAACTAAAGAATTTTTTGATACATATTATCCTACTATTTCAACTATATTATTTTATATAACTCTAATATTTTTGTTACTTAGTGAATATATGAAAAAACAATCTTATAAGGCACCTATTAAAAAATATTTTTTCCTATTCCCACTATTTATATTATTGGTGCTGTATTAAATTCGACTATTAAAATAGACGGTTGTAAAACACTTATTGAAATGATTTATGATTGTATAGCACTACTTCCAACTCCAAAAAACCCAAATGAACAACCACCCAAGGAACCAACTAAAGAAGAAGTTTTGTCTAGTATACACGATGAATACAAAAAAGTATATATGCATTACCAATAAGAAAGTGCTAGCAACCAACTGACTTCTATACCATCTTCTTCTTCTTTAATACAACAATGTTATTTGATCTGGGGTCTTCATTCTCATATGTGTCTGCCTACTTTTCTGATAATTTGGATATGTGATGTGATATGCTTGTTGTCCATATTCGTATGTCTAAACCGGTTGGTGATTTTGTGGTTGTAGATCGAGTCTATCGACATTGTTTTACCTCTGTGGGTGATGATACTTGGGTAGACGTGGTCATCTTAGACATGGTTGACTTCAATATTATTCTGGGGATGGATTGGATATCACTGTATTATGATGTCATGCCAAGACAATCACCTTAGCAATGCTTGGTCTTCCTAGGTTAGAGTAGAGGGGCGCTCCCAGCCCTGCTCCTAAGAAGATCTTTTCTTTAATTTAGGCTAGGAAGTTAGTAGATAAGGGTTATTTGGTGTACCTAGCTCATATTCGGGATTTGGGTGTGAAGACTCATTCCCTTGAGTCAGTTCTGATAGTTTGTGAGTTCGTCAGGTTCTTTCCTTCAGACTTACCGGGTATGCCTCTAGATATGGATATTGACTTTTGTATTGATCTCGAGCTGAGTACTCGACCTATTTCGATTCATCTGTACCGTATGTCTCCAGCGGAGCTGAGAGAGTTGAAGGAGCATCTTCAAGACTTATTGAGTAAGGGCTTCATTCGACCGAGTATGTCTCATTGGGGTGCTCATGTCTTGTTCGTGAAGAAAAAGGATGGCATCATGCATATGTGCATTGATTACATATAGTTGAATAAGGTCACCATCAGAAACAAGTATCTGATTCCTCGTATTGATGATCTATTTGACCAATTTTAGGATTCTTCAGTGTTTTCGAAGATTGACTTGAGGTCCGGTATCACCAGTTGAAGATTTAGGCCGAGGATGTTCCCAAGACGGCTTTCCAAACTCATTATGGTCATTACAAGTTCGTATTGATGTTTTTTGGGCTTACTAATGCCCTCGCAATGTTTATGGGCTTGATGAATGGGATATTTAAGTCGTATTTGGATTCTATTCTAATTGTATTAATTGATGATATCTTGATCTATTCAAATATTCGGAAGGACCATGAACAACATCTGAAAGTGGTCCTTGGGATTCAGAAAGAGAAGAAGTTATATGCTTAGTTCTCAAAATGTGAGTTTTTGTTGAGTTCCGTGACATTTCTGGTACACGTGGTGTCCAAGGATGAGATTATGATTGATCTTAAGAAGATAGAGGCAGTCAGGGACTGGCTTAAACCAACTTATGTGACAGAGATTCAGAGCTTTGTGGGTCTTGCTAACTACTATCATCGGTTTGTCAAGGGATTCTCTTCTATTGCTTCTCATCTGATGCGTTTGACTCAGAATGAGGTATTTTTCCAGTGCTCCGACGAGTGTGAGGAGAGCTTTCAAAAGCTCAAGTCTCTTTTGACCACAACCCCAATTTTGTCCCTTCCGATTGAGGTAAAGAGTTTACCATATATTGTGATGCTTCAAGGATAGGGTTGGGATGTGTGTTGATGTAGGAGGATAATGTTATTGCTTATGTATCTAGGAAGTTGAAGGTGCACGAGAAGAATTACCATGTTCATAACTTAGAGTTGGTTGTTGTTGTGTTTCCATTGAAGATCTAGAGGCATTATCTTTATGACGTTCATTGTGAGGTGTATATCAGCCACTGCAGTCTTCAACATATGGTTAATTAGAGGGATTTGAATTCTAGGAAGCATCGATGGATGGAGTTGTTGAAAGATTATGACATGACCATTTTGTACCATCTAGGCAAATCTAATGTGGTGGCGGATGCCTTGAGTCGAAAGGCAATCAACATGGGGAGTTTAACTCGCTTGATCATTTTTGAGCGTTCGTTTGCATTAGAGTTCCAGTCTCTAGATATACATTTTGTGGGCTTGATATTTTTTAATTTAGATAGGATTATGGCTTGTGTTGAGGCGAGGTCATCACTTTTGGAGCAAATTCGGACCCACCAGTATGATGATGAGAAGTTGTGCAAAATCAGAGATAAGGTGATATGTGGAGAAGTCAAGGAGGCTGTGATTGATAGTGAGGGGTTTTGAGGATCAAGGGTAGAGTGTGTGTACCCCGTGTTGGTGACTTGACCAAATTGATTATGAAGGAGGCCATCAACTCTAGGTATTTGATTTATCCCGGTGCTACTAAAATGTATCGTGACTTAAAATAGCACTATTGGTCGGGGAGGATGAAAAAAGACATTGTTGAGTTTGTGTCTCGGTGTCAGAATTATCAGCAAGTCAAGTTTGAGCACCAGCGACCCGGTGGTGTGTCTGTGAGGATACCCAATCCCGAGTGGAAATGGGAGAGGATTTCCATGGATTTTTTTGTTGGGTTACCCAAGACTTTTGGCAAGTTTGATGCTATTTAGGTCATTGTTGATAGGTTGACCAAGTCCGCGCATATCATTCCGGTCCAGGCAACTTATAATTCAGAGAAGTTGTCTAAGATATACATTTGTGAGATTTTTTATCTTCATGGTGTTCCTATTTATATCATCTCAAATCAGGGTAATCGGTTTACTTTGCATTTCTGGCGAACTTTGCAGAAAGAGTTGGGTACTTGCTTGGATCTCAGTACATCATTTCACCCTCGGATCGATGGTTAGTCTGAGAGGTCTATTTAGGTATTAGAGGACATGTTACGAGCCTGTGTGATTGATTTTGGTGGTCACTGGGACCAGTTCTTACCTTTGGCAGAGTGTGAGTACAACTGCAACTATCACTCTAGTATTGATATGGCACCGTTCGAGGCCTTGTATGGTAGGAGATGTCGTTCTCCCATTAGTTGGTTTTATGCGTTCAAGGTTTGGCCTTAGGGTACTAATTTATTGAGAGATTCCTTAGAGAAGGTGAAGGTGATTCATGATAAGCTCCTGGAGCATAGAGTAGGCAGAAGGAGTATGCAGATCGAAAAGTCCGGGACATGGAGTTTATGGTTAATGAAAGGGTTTTGTTGAAGGTCTAACCCCTGAAGGGTTTGATAAGGTTCGGCAAAAAAGGGAAGTTGAGTTCGAGGTATATCTGACATTTTGAGATTCTTCAGATGGTTGGAAATATGGCATATGAGTTGGCTTTGCCACCAGGTATTTCAGGTGTCCATCCGATTTTCCATATGTCTATCCTGAAGAAGTATCATGCCGATGATTCTTATATCATTCAGCGGGACTCTGTATTGCTAGATCAAAATTTAGAGTTTGAGGAGGAGCTTGTGGCTATTTTGGACAGGCATGTGAGGAAATTGAGGTCGAATGAGATAGCTTCTGTGAAGGTGCAATGAAAGCATCGTCTTGTTGAGGAGGCGGTCTTGGGAGACAGAGTCCGGCATACGGATCAGATATCCTGACTTGTTTACTACTTCTGATATGTTTCCCCTATTTATCTCTTTCTTCGAGGATGAATATTTGTTTAATTGATATATGATGTAACGACCCATGTGGACACTTTTAGCTAAAGGCTCTTATTTGCCTATTTTACCCTTCATGTAGACTCGGTTTGGGGTTTGTGATGCGTGGGGATGGGTGGCATAGATCCCGAGGGTCATTTATGTGAGTTTCAAATGAAAAACTCAAAATAAGAACCCTTGAGTTATATTGTTTGCCTTGGGGTTGTCATTTGCATATATGGGTTCATTTTCTTGTTCTGTCTCTTCCGCAGGGTCATTTATGACTTAGTCAAGTCCATGGTTCGCTTCCTGAGATAATCAGATGCATTTTGTGGCCTTATTTGTAATATTTTGAGCGATTATTTAGAAATGTATGTTTTAGCTCAATCAAATGGAAAATCCGAGGGCGCGAGCGAGTTTGTAGCACTATTTACTTTTGGAGTGTATATCTAGTTTGTGTCGGGGGGAGGGGGGGGTCTAAGGAGTGTTTTAGGTATTTGGTAGAAGTTTGGGTGGAAATCCAAGTTGCTGGTGTCTAATGTATGCCCCGGCAGGTGGACTATCCGCTCATTTGGTAAGGTTGTTACAATTATGGTAAAGTTAGGCATTACAATAGAGAGTGCCCTAGACTTCGAGTACATCTCGTTCGCCCAAGACCCTAACACAGCTATTTAGGGGTGGTTGTCACGTTAGCCAAAGAGGATCTCAGTCAGGCCATGGTGGCTATCAAACTAGTCGTGGTGGATCTCAGACAGGGAGAGATGGAGCTCATTCGGGTCGATGTGGCCATTAGGGTACTCAGTCCGATATGGGACGCACTCATTGCTCTGCATTCCTAGTAGGCCAAAGGCTAAGGCATCTGTTGCGGTTATCACAAGTATCATTTCAGTCTGTCATCGGTATGCTTCAGTTTTATTTGATCTGGGTCTACATTCTCATGTGTCTGCCTACTTTTCTGATAATTTTGATATATGATATGATATGCTTGATGTCCCTATTCATATGTCTACACCGATTGGTGATTCTGTGGTTGTAGATCGAGTCTATCGACATTGTTTTACCTTTATGGGTTATGATACTTGGGTAGACGTGGTCATCTTAGACATGGTTGACTTTAATATTATTCTGGAGATGGATTGTCTATCACCGTATCATGTGATTTTGTACTGTCATGCCAAGACAATCACCTTAGCTATGCATGGTCTTCCTAGGTTAGAGTGGAGGGGCACTCCCAGCCCTGCTCCTAAAAAGATCATTTCTTTAATTTAGGCTAGGAAGTTGGTAGATAAGGGTTGTTTGGCGTACCTAGCTCATATCCGGGATACATGTGTGGAGACTCCTTCCCATGAGTCAGTTCTGATATTTTATGAGTTCGCCGAGTTCTTTCCTTCAAACTTACCGGGTATGCCTCTAGATAGGGATATTGACTTTTGTATTGATCTCGAGCCGAGTACTCGACCTATTTCAATTCATCTGTATCGTATGTCTCCAGCGGAGCTGAGAGAGTTGAAGGAGCATCTTCAGGACTTGTTGAGTAAGGGCTTCATTCGATCGAGTGTATCTCCTTATGGTGCTCATATCCTATTCGTGAAGAAGAAGGATGGCATCATGCATATGTGCGTTGATTACATATAGTTGAATAAGGTCACCATCAGAAACAAGTATCCAATTCCTCGTATTGATGATCTATTTGACCAGTTTTAGGGTGCTTCAGTGTTTTCGAAGACTGACTTGAGGTCCGGTATCACCAGTTGAAGATTTAGGCCGAGGATGTTCCTAAGATGGCTTTCCGAACTCATTATGGTCATTACAAGTTCGTAGTGAAGTTCTTTGGGCTTACTAATGCCCTCGCAACGTTTATGGGCTTGATGAATGGGATATTCAAGCCATATTTGGATTCTATTCTAATTGTATTCATTAATGATATCTTGATCTATTTGAATATTCAGAAGGACCATGAACAACATCTAAAAGTGGTCATTGGGATTCAGAAAGAGAAGAAGTTATATGCTTAGTTCTCAAAATGTGAGTTTTTGTTGAGTTCCGTGACATTTCTGGGATACGTGGTGTCCAAGGATGAGATTATGATTGATCCTAAGAAGATAGAGGCAGTCAGGGACTGGCCTAAACCAACTTATGTGACAGAGATTCGAAGCTTTGTGGGTCTTGCTAACTACTATCATCGGTTTGTCAAGGGATTCTCTTCTATTGCTTCTTATCTGACGCGTTTGACTCAGAATGAGGTATTTTTCCAGTGGTCCGACGAGTGTGAGGAGAGCTTTCAAAAGCTCAAGTCTCTTTTGACCACAATCCTAATTTTGTCCCTTCCGATGGAGGGGAAAAGTTTACCATATATTGTGATGCTTCAAGGATAGGGTTGGGATGTGTGTTGATGTAGGAGGGTAATGTTATTGCTCATGTATCTTGGAAGTTGAAGGTGCACGAGAAGAATTACCTTGTTCATAACTTAGAGTTGGTTGTTGTTGTGTTTTCATTGAAGATCTAGAGGCATTATATTTATGACGTTCATTGTGAGGTGTATACCGGCCACTACAGTCTTCATCATATGGTTAATTAGAGGGATTTGAATTATAGGAAGCATCGATGGATGGAGTTGTTGAAAGATTATGACATGACCATTTTGTACCATCTAGGCAAGATGTGGTGGCGGATTCCTTGAGTCGAAAGGCAATCAACATGGGGAGTTTAGCTCGCTTGATTATTTCTGAGCGTTCATTTGCATTAGAGTTCCAGTCTCTAGATATACATTTTGTGGGATTGATATTTTTTAATTCTGATAGGATTATGGCTTGTGTTGAGGCGATGTCGTCACTTTTGGAGCAAATTCGGACCCACCAGTATGATAATGAGAAGTTGTGCAAAATCAGAGATAAGGTGATATATGGAGAAGCTAAGGAGGCTGTGATTGATAGTGAGGGGTTTTGAGGATCAAGGGTAGAGTGTGTGTACCCCGTGTTGGTGACTTGACCAAATTGATTATGAAGGAGGCCATCAACTCTTGGTATTTGATTTATCCCGGTGCTACTAAAATGTATCGTGACTTAAAATATCACTATTGGCGGGGGAGGATGAAAATAGACATTGTTGAGTTTATGTCTCGGTGTCAGAATTATCAGCAAGTCAAGTTTGAGCATCAGTGACCCGGTGGTGTGTCTGTGAGGATACCCAATCCCGAGTGGAAGTGGGAGAGGATTTCCATGGATTTTTTGTTGGGTTACCCAAGACTTTTGGCAAGTTTGATACTATTTAGGTCATTGTTGACAGGTTGACCAAGTCCGCGCATATCATTCCGGTCCAGTCGACTTATAATTCTGAGTAGTTGTCTAAGATATACATTCGTGTGATTTTTTGTCTTCATGGTGTTCCTAATTATATCATCTTAAATCAGGGTAATCAGTTTACTTTGCATTTCTGGCGAACTTTGCAGAAAGAGTTAGGTACTCGCTTGGATCTCAGTATAACATTTCACCCTCAGATCGATGGTTAGTCCGATAGGACGATTTAGGTATTGGAGGACATGAGCCTGTGTGATTGATTTTGGTGGTCATTGGAACCAGTTCTTACCTTTGTCAGAGTGTGAGTACAACTACATCTATCACTCTAGTATTGATATGGCACCGTTCGAGGCCTTGTATAGTATGATATGTCGTTCTCCCATTGATTGGTTTTATGCGTTCAATGTTTGGCCTTAGGGTACCAATTTATTGAGAGATTCCTTAGAGAAGGTGAAGGTGATTCATGATAAGCTCCTGGGAGCATAGACTAGGCAGAAGGAGTATGAGGATCGAAAGGTCCAGGACATGGAATTTATGGTTAATGAAAGTGTATTGTTGAAGGTCTCACACCTGAAGGGTTTGATAAGGTTTAGCAAGAGAGGAAAGTTGAGTTCGAGGTATATCGAACATTTTGAGATTCTTTAGAGGGTTGGAAATGTGGCATATGAGTTGGCTTTGCCACCAGGTATTTCAGGTGTTCATCCAATTTTCCATGTGTTTATCCTGAAGAAGTATCATGCCGACGATTCTTATATCATTTAGTGGGACTCTGTATTGCTAAATCAGAATTTGGAGTTTGAGGAGGAGCTTGTGGCTATTTTAGACAGGAATGTGAGAAAATTGAGGTCGAATGAGATAGCTTCTGTGAAGGTGCAATAGAAGCATCGTCATGTTGAGGAGGCGACCTTGGGAGACAGAGTCCAACATATGGAGCAGATATCTTGACTTGTTTACTAATTCTGATATGTTTTCCCTTTTTATCTATCTCCGTTCGAGGACGAATGTTTGTTTAATTGGTATATGATGTAACAACTCGTCTTGTCATTTTTAGCTAAAGGCCCTTATTTGCCTATTTTACCCTTCATGTAGACACGGTTTGGGGTTTATGATGCGCGGTGATGGGTGACACAGATCCCGAGGGTCATTTATATGAGTTTTGAATGAAAAACTCAAAATAAGAACCCTTGAGTTGTATAGTTTGACTTGGGGTTGACTTTTGCATATATGGGTTCATTTTCTGGTTCCATCTCTTCCGGAGGGTCATTTATGACTTAGTCAAGTCAATGGTTCGCTTCCTAAGATAACCAGATGCATTTTGTGGCCTTATTTATAATATTTTAAGCGATTCTTTAGAAAGGTATGTCTTAGCTCGGTCAAATGGAAATCCGAGGGCGCGATCGAGTTTGTAGCACTATTTACTTTAGGAGTGTATGTCTGGTTTGTGTCGGGGGGGGGGGGGGGGTTCTCAGGAGTGTTTTAGGTGTTTGGTAGAAGTTTATGTGTTTGGTAGAAGTTTGGGTGGAAATCCAAGTTGTTGGTGTTTGGTGTATTCCCCGGCGAGTGGACTATCCGCTCATGTGGGTTCGCCTCTGCGGAGGTTGGCTCATAGAAGCGGGGTTTGAGTGATTGGTGAGGTTCCGCCTCAGCGGAGGGTGATCACGCAGGGGCAAATGCGCCTTTGTGGGTTTTTGTCCGCTTCTGCACTGAGGAGATATGTCAAGTGACATCGACTCAGTGAGCCCGATGTGCATCGAAGCAAGACCGCTCTAGCGGAGTCAGCGGAGCCGCTGAATCTAGAAACCCAATAAATTCCCTAAGTTGAATCACTTTTCCAAAATAACTTTTCCTCGATTCTAGAGCTGTAAAAATGGGATTCTTTAGGGTTTTGACTAAGTTCTTCATTTGAGGTAAGGTTCTTTACTCTTTGTGGTTATTTACCATGTTTTAAGTCTTTAATAGTGGTATATAATGTATGTGAATTGGGAAAGATAAATTCTAATTTTCATGGGAGTTTAAGAGAGGTTGAATATTTGATTTAAGGGTGTTTTATGGAGTAGTTTACCTTAATATTGTGAATTAGTATTGGAATATGTTAGATGATCATGTTGTAGCCTTTAATTTGATTATAAAAATCCTTTTTGATTTGGGGAAATTCTAGGGTTTAGAAATTGGAACTTTTCTTATATTGTGGAATTAAAGGTCCAAATGAGCTTAGGTTTCTAATTAACTTAAGGATATGATTATCTAGTATGTGTTTATGCTTTTCGGGTAATAAGTTTCGATCTTGATGTCGTGGGCCCGGGGTTAGTTTTGGAAGTATTATGTCCTTGTATTATGTGTAAGCTTTATATTAATGTATAGTATATGCGTGTTAGACTTTGATTACGACGAGGCGCTTCGGAAAGGCAAGGCTTTCACGGAGTGTTGAATGTTCGAGGCTCCTATTCGGCTCAAAGGTAGGATACAATTTACTTTCACTAGACTCCGATAGAAGTACGTAATTGGTTATAAATATTGAAGGGTATTGAGCGTGTTTGGGGGTCCCACTCAAATAGTTGTGATGAATATTTAAGTGGGTACCAGTATTGAACTATGATAATGGGTAATTTAGAGAATCAGCCTTAAGCTGGTTCTGACTGCTGATTGACTGGGCTTGTCACCATTATGTGGGCTCGTCACCATACTTGTTATCGTTGTGTTTATTCATCACACATGCTTTTGATATGATATCTGGATTATACTTAGACTATTGTTATTGAATTCTTGAAAGCATGTGATATTCATCTCTATACTTGGTTGCATCTCATTACATCATGATTTCTTGCCTTGTAATTGTATTGTCATTTGCATTCATACACTCATGGTTATGATGATATTAATATTGGAGTGGTATGCTATATGTTGTGGGTCCAAGAGACCGGGAAGGAAAGAACACTTATGAGATTATGACAACACTGAGATGATGATACATGGGGAAACGGGTTGCATGCCTGCAACAGCTATTCAGCCAAGGGCTGGGCTCCGTTGAAATTTTTTGAAGGGTATATGGACTTTGCGGGTCCCCCATGGATATGCAGTCCATAGAATTTGGACGCTATGGAATTGTTACACCTGGCATATGCATTGCACTCAACCCCATTGCATTGATATTCTATTGATGAATTAAGTGTTGAATTGATAATTGATAACTTGGTTGATTTATGGACATATGAGGATTTAAAATTGATTATTAAGTACTTGAACACTGTTATTGAACTTGGGTAACTCTTATGAAGGTGAAGTCCTTGTGAATAAAGTGGCTTGTTGATTTTAGTGAACTGTTACATGAACTATGTGATTTATTTGGATTATTGAACTGTCTAGTATAAGATTTATTTGGTGTCAACTCGATATTTATCTTGTTTTTCGTATCTTCCGTCGTTGTCGGCGTATGATACCTATGAGGGTACGTTGAGTACTCATACTACCTTGCTACATTCTATTTGGATACAGATACGACTCTTTCTACCAGTTCAGGACCGTGTGGGTTAGTCAGAGCAGGTTAATTGCCAGCGTTCAGGGTGAGAATGCTACTTCCGGCATGTCTTGGGATGCTCATATCTCTATTTTTGTCTTTACTTGTTTTGAGAGACATGATTTGATTCGCATACTATGTTGTTCAGTATTTGGCATTATGTTGCCCTTCATTTCAGACTTGTATTCGTATTAGTGCTCTTGTATTGATTGACTAGATTTTTGGGGATTTTGAATTTGATCTTTAGACTTATGTTCCACATTATGATAGACAAAGTTTATTGTTATTTTCCGCATTCCTTTACTTACTAATACTGTTTTTATGAGAAGTGGTTCACCTACAGATGGAAAAGTGTAGGTGCCGCCACGATTCATAAAAAGGGTCATGACAAACTATCCATAGCCACCACTCCAATGCTTTCCATCTTTTTCTCCTTTTGTAAGCTAGCATCTACAAATATGACAATACCATCTTGTACCACAACAATACTTTTATCATTAGTATAATCTGGTACAAGCGTAGGAGAAAAGATAGAAAGCAAATTATTTTCGTATTCATGAAAATAAAAAAATGCCTTGTTTACAATATCACTGGGTTCACAAATATCTCCATTAAAACTCATTGAGTTTCTAGCTTTCCAAATTTTCCACATGATAGAAATACTTAATTTAACAAGATCAAAAGAATCAGGATATTTATTAGCATTAACAAAAATATCATTCCACCATCTAGCAAAATCCGTTGTACTCTCAATATTATGCCAATTAATAGGACATAGTTTCCAGACCAGTTGTGTTTTAGGACATCTAAAAAGCATATGATCAATTGTTTTACTTTCAATACCACATATCTTACACACATCACAAATATGTCTCAATCTTTTAGAAACAACATGATTAACATGTAGCACATTTAGAATACATTTTCGAATAAAATGTTTATATTTATTTTTTTATATTTAAAGACCATAAGAAATCCCATAACTTTTTTGAAGAAAATTGATTACTCGATTGATGTCTATCACTACTAACTTCTCGACATCTAGCTAAATGATATCCTGATTTTACTTCATAATTGTCAGATTTTTTATGATGCCAAATAATTTTATCCGACGGTAAAGTGGTAAAGATAGGGATTGGTACTATTGCATGAATATCGTCCGTACAAAACTAATTATGTAAATCTTGCAACTTCCAAGTGTGAGTATTGTGGTCTATAAGATCATTCACTTGTAATTATAAATCCATTTGAGCATGAAAATGACTAGGCCTAAACCCACACGAGTTGAGAATCCAAGGATCCATCCAGACTTTAATACTATCTCCAGATCCTACCCTCCATCTAATTCCTTTTTATAAAAGATCTCTACCCCAAATAATACTTTTTCATATCCATGTGCTAGCAGAAGAACACGTAGCTTTGAGGAAGGCGGTGTGAGGAAAATATTTACTTTTGATAATTTTAAAAAGTAGAGAATCTTCTTGAGTCAAAATTCGCCAAGCAAGTTTAGCCAACAAAGCCTGATTAAAAAAATTTAACTCTCTAAATCCTATCCACCTTTTAGATTTAGCTAAACAAAGGTTCTCTCATTTTTCAGAAATATATTTTTCTCCTATACTCGTCATGCCCCCACCAGAAATTAAAAAAAATAGTAGTGATCTCCTTACACAAAGTATCCGAAAATTGAAAATATGATAAAGCATACGAAGGAATAGCAGTGTTGGAAACGGATGTACACCCATTGATGGAAAAATCCATAACTTAGTGTTGGAAACGGATGTACACCCATTGATGGGAAAATCCATAACTTGCTTCATTCATGAAGGAAAGTTACAACTCCACTAAATGACTCCATATAGTAAAGAGATGAAGAGTTATGTGATTCATGAATTAAGTGGGAGTTAAGGGATAAGGGGTGATTTAACTCTTGAATGAATTGGAGTTATAAGTTTCAACATTGTCCTATAAAAGGGATGAATTGAGATCATCCAAAGACAACACAAAAGAAAAAAACATTAAGTTAGTTTTCCTTAAACAAAAGAGTGTAGTTGTTGTGGATAATTTACAAGACTCCACAAGTGATCCTGTAAGAACCCGTTTGACAATTGGTGGTAGTAGCACACGTCGATCCTATAAAAAAATATTTATTATTCCGCATAAATCTCTGAGTTTAATTCCTTTCATTGGTATCAGAAGCATCATGGTTATATGTGTTTATCTTTCACTATTGCATGATTAAAGTTTAGTGAAAGACATATTTTTTCTATTTAAAAAAAAAGCATTTCAAATATTTTTTGAAAACTATGATAAACGTAGTGACTTTCTACTAAGTTATCTTCTTGTATAAGTGTCACGACCCCTTTTCAGGACTCGTGGTGGCACATACATAATCCCACCACGTAGGCGAACCACTCTCAAACCATTAACAAATCCGACATAAGTACAAGCGAAAGAAATACAAATACTACATAAGCTGTCTCATAATATAAAGCGGAAGAAAATGGTAAGTCTGATATATCCAAAACAACACCTAAATGATCTAGTCTGTGGGTACAAAGCACTAAAATACGATACAAGTCTGAGATGGGCAAGGATGTGCCAAAACAGAATACATAGTCTCAAAATCTATAAACATATCTCTGAACTAGATGTAAAGACTATAAGAGAATAAGCAAATCCGGGGCATGCTGGAGATAGCATCCTCACCCTGATAGTTGGGGATCAACTGCTCGAACTCAACCACGCGGTCTCGAGCTAGTTGTCAGATCTGTATCTGCATCAAGAAAATATGCAACAAGTGTAACATGAGTACACAACGTACCCCCATAGACATCATAGGACGATAACGATGGAAGGTACATAATCAGAGAAAAATACCAAGTTGACACCAAGTAATCCTATACTACACACTCCAAAAGTCCAAGTAATGTCACACAGTCCACATAATGATTCAAAAGAGTTCACATGTTTCCTTATTTCAATAAGAATCCATAATACTTACGTTATCCAGTTTCTAAAAGAGTTCTACAATAACTCAAATATCAAGAATCAAGTATAATCCTTTTATGTCTAGAATTTAGTCAAGTCATCAACAATCAATGATACAAGTCCAACCACAAGAAATGAATGAAATGTCATATATATATATATATATATATATATATATATATATATATATATAAATATACGGATGATATGAATGCAATGCATATGCCAGGTACTTGTCTCATCCCGGTATACAGTACGTGAAGGTTTTATTATAATTTGTACGCCCATGGGGATCCGAAATTTCCATATACCCCTCCATTCCGGAATAACTCATCAAATCACGGAGCTCAGTTCTTGGCTGTAATAATATCATATTGCAGGCATACAACTTCGATCCCCGTGTATCATATCTATTGCGGCATGTAACCCGACCAATATGTATCATCATCATCTTAATTTTGTCATGGTCTCATAGTGTTCTTACCTTTCCGGCCTCTTAGGCCCACAATATCATCATAACACTCCATATGAGTATATGAATGCAAATGATAATATAAAGCAAGATATCATGATACAATGAGATGCAACCAAATAAGAGATGAAATATCACATGCTTTCGAGAATTCAATACACATACACAATCCAAGTACAATCCAAGATATCATATCGAAATCATGTGATGAGTAAACATATCAAGCAATTATGGTACAAGCCCAAATAATCAGCAGTCAGAACCAACATGAGGTTGATTCCCCAAACCCCATCATCATAGTTCAACACTGTTACCCACTCAGACGTTTATCACAACTGCCTAAGTGGGACCCCCACACACGCCCAATACCACTTAAAATTTATAACAAATTATGCACTTCTATTAAAGTCTCATAAAGCTAAATCGTAGCCTACTTCAAAGCTGAGCAGGCGTACTATGCGATCAAGCCTCGGTGACAGCCTTGCCCTTCATTTGCGCCTTGTGACGATAGAAGTCTATTTATGTATATATACTATCCGTTAATATAAAGCTTATGCAACAATAATGACATAACCTTTAACAAAGCAAGACTACAAATATCGACCATGGGCCCACTTCACCAAGACTCGAACTTTAATATCCAAAAAACATTATTACGTACTAGGTAATCATATCCCCAAGTTAATTAAAAATCTAAACACATTTGAACCCTCAATTGAACAATAACAAAAAAGCCCCAATTTGAAACCCTAAAAATTTCCCCCTATTGAAAACATGTTTCTATTCTTAAATTAAGTCTTACAACATGATCATCTAACAAATTCCAACACCAGTTCATTATATTAACACAATTTGATCCATAAACCTCTATTACAATCAATAGCATAACTCTCTTAATCTCCAAATAACATACAATAATTTTTCTCCAACTTAATAACACATTACAACACCATTAATGAACTTAGAAACGTAAATGTAAGCCATAAAAGGGAAGAATCTACTACCTCAAGGATGAAATTGCTCCTAGGGTTCTGAAAATGCTCCAAGGCGGCGCTGATTTTGAGGTTTTCTATTTTGGGAAAGAAAAATTCTGACCTATGGAATTTATAGGACACCTGATAATGTACTTCCGCCCCAGCATAATCGACTCCGCTGGAGTGGACCCGCTGCGGCGGACAAAACCTCTGCTGAGGCGATGTCACTTGACACCTCACCTCAGCGCCACGACGAGCACGACTCCGAAGGAGCGGACTCACCCTTGCGGACAAACCCACCGCCATAGCAAAAATCCACAAATCTTGGACTCCCTCTTCGGTGAGCCATCTTCTCACCGAGGAGGACACGCTGGTGTGGACATTGGTGCCGCCGAAGCGGACACCAGACACCATCAATGGGAAAATAGCTTCAAACCTCTACCAACCACTTGAAACACTTCCGAAACCCCCATACACAAATCAGATATGCTCTTCTATGGTAAATAGTGCTACAAACTCGCTCGTACCCTCATATTACACATTTAACCGAGCTAAGACATACCTTACTAAAGAATCGTCCAGAAAAACCAAGTATCCAAATGTTAGAAACAATGCCACAAAATAAATCTGATTACCTCGGGAAGTGAACCAATGACTCGACTAAGTTATAATGACCATCTGAAACTACCGAAGCGAAGGAGCCTGAAATCAAACCCATCTAGCCAAAAATCAACTTTGAGTCAAACTAACCAACTCTAAGTTTCTGGACTTTTGGTTTTTCATCTAGAACTTATATAAATGGACCTCGAGATCTATGCCACCCATCCCCGCACACCACAAATCCCATATAGAGTCTACCGGAAAGGTCAAATAGGAAAATAAGGGTTTTTAGCTAAAATGACCAGATGGGTCATTACATCAAATACCAATTTAAATAACATTCATCCTTGAACAGAGAGAAACGAACAGAGGAAACGTACCGGAAGAAGTGAACAAGTCAGGATATCTGCTCCACATATCATACTCAGTCTCCCAAGTTGCTTTCTCAACAGGACGATAGCTCCACTGAACCTTCATTGAAGCTATCTCATTCGATCTCAACTTTCTCACCTGCCTGTCTAAAATAGCCACATGCTCCTCCTTGAACTCCAAATTCTGATCAAGCAATATAGAATTCCACTAAATGATATAAAAACCGTCTACATGATACTTCTTCAGCATAGACACATAGAAAACTAAATGGATGCCTGAAATACCTAGTGGCAGAGCCAACTTATATTCCAGCTCCCCAACTCTCTGAAGAACCTCAAATGGTTAAATATACCTCAGAGTCAACTTCCCCCTCTTACCGAACCTTATCACACCATTCATGGGTGAAACTTTCAGAAGAACCTTGTCACCAACGATAAACTCTAACTCTCGGACCTTCCGGTCCACATACTTCTTATGCTTGCTCTGCGCTACCCGGTGTTTGTCCTGGATTACATTCACTCTCTCTAATAATTCTCTCAACAAATCAATACCCCAAGGACTAACCTCAAATGCATCAAACCAACCAATGGGAGATCGACATCTCCTACCATATAAGGCCTCGAATGGTGCCATATCAATACTGGAGTGATAGCTGTTGTTGTACGCAAACTCTGTCAAGTATAATAACTGGTCCCAATGACCACCAAAATCAATCACGCAAGCTCGTAATATGTCATCCAATAACTGAATAGTTCACTCGAACTGACCGTCGGTCTGAGGGTGAAAAGTTGTACAAAGATCCAAGCGAGTACCCAACTCTCTCTACAAAGTCCGCCAGAAATACAAAGTAAATGGAGTACCCCGATATGAGATGATAGAAATAGAAACTCCATGAAGATGAACAATCTCCCAGATATAGATCTTAGCCAACTTCTCTGCATTATAAATCATCTGAACTAGAATGAAATGCGTGGACTTAGGCCCACAACATCATCATACCACTCTAATGTCAGTATCACAAAACTATTAGTGTATAAATGTAAATGACACTATAAGGCAAGATATCATGATACAATGAGATGCAACCAAATAAGAGATAAAATATCACATGCTTTCGAGATTCAATACACATATACAATTCAAGTACAATCTAAGATATCATATCGAAAATATGTGTGATGAGTAAACATATCAAGCAACTATGGCGATAAGCCCAAATAATCACCAGTCGGAAGTAGCACGAGATTGATTTCCCAAACCCCATCATCACAGTTCAACACTGGTACCCACTCAAACATTCATCAGAACTGCCTGAGTAGGACCCACACACACACCCAATACCCCTCAATAAATATAAATAATTATGTATTTCTATTGAAGTCTCAAAAAGCTAAACCGTAGCCTACCTTAAAGCCAAGCAGGAGTGCTATACGATCAAGCCTCGGTGACAGCCTTTCCCTTCCTCTGCGCCTTGTGACGATCTAAGTCTATCAATGTATATATACTATCCATTAGTATAAAGCTTACGCAACAATAAGGACATGACCAAACAAAGCAAGACTACAAATATCGACCTTAGGCCCACTTCACCAAGACTCGAACTTTAATACCTAAAAACTATTATTACGTACTAGGTAATCATATCCCTATGTTAATTGGAAATCTAAATACATATAAACCCTTAATTGAATAATAATAATAAAAAGCCCTAATTTAAAGCCCTGGAAATTTCCCCAATTGAAAATCTGTTTCTATTCTTAAATTAAGTCTTACAACATGATCATCTAACAAATTCCAACACTAATTCATGACATTAACACAATTTGATCCATAAACCTCCATTAAAATCAATAGCATAACTCTCTTAATCTCCAAATAACTTACAATCATTTCCCCCCAACTTAATAACACACTACATCACCATTAATGAACTTAGAAGCATAAACTTAAGCCATAAAAGGGAAGAATGTATTACCTCAAGGATGAAATTGCTCCTAAGGTTCTGAAAATGCTCTAAGACGGCGCTGGTTTTGAGGATTTCTATTTTGGGAAAGAGAATCCCGACCAAGGGAATTTATAGGACACCTGATACAATACTTCCACTCCAGCAGATTCGACTCTGCTGGAGCGGATCCGCTACGGCGGACAACACCTCCGCTTAGGCGGTGTCACTTGACACATCGCCTTAGCGCCAAGGCAAGCATGACTCCGTAGGAGCGGACTCGCCCCTGCAGACAAACCCTCTACCACGATAGAAATCCACAAATCTTAGACTCCCGTTTCGGCGATCCAACTTCTCACCTAGGTGGACACATCGAAGCGGACACTGGTGCCGCCGAAGCGGACACCAGACCCCGATAATGGGAAAATATCTCCAAACCTCTACCAACCACCTGAAACACTCTCGAGACCCCCCGAACACAAACCAGATATGCTCGTCTATGGTAAACAATGCTATGCACTTGCTCGTACCCTAGAAATTTGCCCCAATAGAAAATCTGATTCTATTCTTAAATTAAGTTTTACAACATGATCATCTAACAAATTCCAACACTAATTCATGATATTAACACAATTTGATCAATAAACCTCCATTAAAATCAATAACATAACTCTCTTAATCTCGAAATAACTTACAATCATTTTACCCAACTTAATAACACACTACATCACCATTAATGAACTTAGAAACATAAACTTAAGCCATAAAAGGGATGAATCCATTACCTCAAGGATGAAATTGCTCCTAGGGTACTGAAAATGCTCTAAATGATGCTAGTTTCGAGGTTTTCTAATATAGGAAAGAGAATTCCTAGCTACGGAATTTATAGGACACTTGATACAGTACTTCCACCCCAGAAGAATCGACTCCGCTGGAGTGGGTCCGCTGCGGCAAACAAAACCTCCGCTGAGGCGGTGTCACTGGACACATCACCTCTAAACCACTCCGCAGGAGCTGACTCGCCCTTGGGGACATACCCTCTACCATGATGGAAATTCAAAAATCTAAGACTCCCACTTCGGCGAGCCAACATCTCGCCGAGGCGGATATACCGGAGAGGACACTAGGCTGCCAAAGCGGACACCAAAGACACCAGCAATGGGAAAACATCTCCAAACCTATACCAACTACCTGAAACACTCTCGAGACCTCCCGAACACAAACTAGATATGCTCATCTATGGCAAATAATGCTACGCACTTGCTCGTACCCTTGAATTTCACATTTAACCGAGCTAAGTCATATTTTTATAAAGAATCGTCCGAAAAAACCAAGTATCCAAATTTCACAAATAAGGCCACAAAATACATCTGATTGCCTCAAAAAGCGAACCAATGACTCTACTAAGTCATAAATGACCCTCAAGAACTACCGAAAGTGACGGAGCTTGGAAACGAACCCATCTAGCTAAAAGACAACTTTGAGTCAAACTAAGCAACTCTAAGATTCTAGACTTGGGTTTTTCATCCAAAATATAAATGGACCTTGAGATTTGTGCCACCCATCATCGTGCATCACGAACCCCATATAGAGTCTACAAGAAAGTTCAAATAGGAAAATAAGGATCTTTAGCTAAAAATGATTAGACAGATTGTTACATCAGATACCAATTAAAATAACGTCCGTCTTCGAACAGAGAGAAACGATTAGAGAAAATGTACCAGAAGAAGTGAACAAGTCAGGATATCTGCTCTACGTATCAGACTAAGTCTCCTAAGTCGCCTCATTGATATGACGATGCCTCTACTGAACCTCACATAAGCTATCTCTTTCGATCTCAACTTTCTCACATGCCTGTCTAAAATAGCCACATGCTCCTCCTCAAACCCTAAATTCTGATAAAGCATACGGATTCCCACTGAATGATATAAGAACTGTCGGCACAATACTTCTTCAACATAGACACATGGAAAACTGGATGGACGCCTGAAAGACCTGGTGGTAGAGCCAACCCATATGCCACCTCCCCAAATCTTTGAAGAACCTCAAATGGTCCGATATACCTCGATATCAACTTCCCCTTCTTGCTGAACCTCATCACACCATTCACGGGTGAAACTTTTACAAGAACATTGTCACCAACCATAAACTCTAAGTCTTGGACCTTCCGGTCCACATACTCATTCTACCTGCTCTGCGCTGCCAGGAGCTTGTCCTGGACCATCTTCACTAGCTCTAATGAATCCCTCAACAAATCAATACCCCAAGGACTGACCTCGAAAGCATCAAACCAACCAATGGGAGATCGGCATCTCCTATCATACAAGGTCGCGAATGGTTTCATATCAATACTAGAGTGATAGTTGTTGTTGTACGCGAACTCTGTCAAGGATAAGAACTGGTCCCAATGACCACCAAAATCAATCACGTAGGCTCATAACATGTCCTCTAATACCTGAATAGTCTACTTGGATTGACCGTCGGTCTGAGGGTAAAGAGTTGTATTGAGATCCAAGCGAGTACCCAACTCTCTACAAAGTCCACCTGAAATGCAAAGTAAATTGAGTACCCCGATACGAGATGATAGAAATAGGAACCCCACGAAGATGAACAATCTGCCAGATGTAGATCTTTGCCAACTTCTTTGTATCATAAGTTGTCTGAACTGAAAAGAAATGCGCAAACTTGGTCAATCTATCTACAATGACCTAAATAGCATCAAACTTTCCCTAAGTCTTGGGTAACCTAACAAAGAAATCCATGTCGATCCTCTCCCACTTCCACTCAGGAATGGGCATCCTTTGAGACACACTGTCGCGCCCGTTTGTAACCCGAGCTTCACGATGCGATGGCGTCGATTCCCTCTGGATCGGTTAAAAATGCTTTCTTTGAGGAGTCACCACCTAATTATTCTAAGGTGAATTAGGGCACCTAAATGCTAACTAAATGCTGCAAACTAACTCCAATTTTGTGATCTGCAAAACTAATGAGATTCTAGATAAGAGTTCTTTATTATCCTAAAGGAAAGGGGTTAGACATTATTTAAGATCCGCTAACTTGCGGTTATCCGGTCAAACTCAGATTAATTATTATGTTAAAAAATGCTTGTTTTTCCAAGTATAAAAATAATGTTGCAAGTATTTAATGAAATGATGCATTTTTACAAGTATACATTTGTATGACATTAAAAATACATGTAAAATTGAAAAAAAAGTATGCATTTGTATGAAAATTGATAAAATATATGCAATGTAAATTTTATGGGTGACGAGCCTAAAAATAGGTAAACTAGCGATTTTCGGTTTTAAAACTAGCCGAGCCTAAAATAAATAAACTAGCGATGAGTTTCCAGTTTTAGACTACCCTATTAATTAATTCTAAGTCTAACTACTCTAAACATTTCAATAATTTCATAGTACAATACTATTACAATACATAATGAAATAAAACTGAATTAAAGAAGGTAAAAAACAACAATAAAATAAATAATCTCCGAGGGGTATTTGCCTTCTTTGACTTTATCCCTTGCAAGCTGTCAAGAACAAACGGTTAGAAACAATTGAATATACATAACTTCGGATCCGTATCCAAAACAATAAATGTTTTGATTACGGAGGACTCAGACTTAAATTTTGAAAAAATCATTCCAATCACGTCGTGGCTGCGAACATATGACTCGTTGGTCATTTTAGTTGCCTTGCCTACCGAACATGTTGGTCTCTCGGGTGAAAAAGATTTAAGTTTCATCATTGCGCAGAAGTTTTATTTTCCGTCTTTACAACTGTGGAGGCCTCAAAAGTCGACGGATATTTTTTCATCGGCCAATGTAGTATCGTGTTTAAATTAGCAAAATTATACCAAAACAGCAAGCCAAAATTGAGAGACAAATCCCGCAGGGACATGGCCTCAAATTCAATTTCATTGGCCTAAATGTAGTATTTGTTCAAATTAGTAAATTATACCAAAATAGTAAACTGAAATCGAGAAGCATTTTTCGAAGGGACGCGGCCTCAAATTCAATTTCATTGGCCTATATGCAGTATTTATTCAAATCAGTAAAACAAACCAAAAAATAGCAAACTGAAACTGCGAAGCAATTCCCGAAGGGACGCAGCCTCGAATTCAGTTTCATTGGCCTAAATGCAGTATTTATTCAAAGCAGTAAAACAAACCAAAAACAGGAAACTGAAACTGAGAAGCAATTTCCGAAGGGACACAGCCTCGAATTCAATTTCATTGGCCTAAATGCAGTATTTATTCAAATCAGTAAAACAGTAAGATATCCGTGTACGGATGTTTAAATGCATAAATAAACCAACAGTCCGCAATTGAAATGTCCGACCCGAACTCTGAAATTTTTGAACCGGAATAGAACTTGAAATGCTCCTGAAAATCCGACCCAACAGAACAGTGACCCGACCCAGTTTTCGAGTCGAGTCGATCCGACCCGACAGATGCAACCCGAAATAATAATCCGACCCGTAATCATTTTTTTTGATTTTGAGATAACCAATAACAAAATATTAAACACAAAAAAAATCTGAAATTATTACCACACCCGGGCTGACCGGACCCGAATCAGCAAACCCCGACCGAATCAATTTTATTCTAGGATTTTTAGATAGCCAACAACAAAATATTAAACACAATATCTAGAAATTTATTCAAACCGGGTTGACCCGACCCGGATCAGTCGCCCGACCCGAATAGAATGTTTCAACCCGAATCGATTTCTTTCCAAATTTCAGATAACCAACAACAAAAATATAAACACAAAATCAGGAAATTTACTCAAACCGGGTCGACCCAACCCGAATCAGTGATCCGACCCGAATCGGATGTTTCAACCCGAATCGATTTCTTTCCAAATTTCAGATAACCAACAACAAAATATAAGCATATAAATCAGAAAATCTTACCCAAACCGGATTGACCCGACTCGAACAATGACCCAAATCGGAAAACCCGAAATTAGTGAAGAACAACAACAAAAGCAGATTTTCAACTTATATTTTGGATTTTTTAAGATGAAGAATACATGCAAAGAAGAACAAATACCCTTAAGAAGATTTCGGATTTCAAAACATAAAACTCGATTTTCAGATCTCAAAATTCCCCCCTCCAAAATGAAGAACAAAAGGGGCTATTTATAGATGGATTCGGACCCATAAAAATAAAGTTCAAATTTCAAACAAAATGGGCAAAAAAAATCCGATTTTTGGGGCATATTCTTGGGGTATGAGTTGCGGATTTTAGGGGATAGGGGTATGGGGTGTGTCGGGTTGGTGGCAGGGGTAAGGTGGTGTCAGGGGTTGGTGGTGGCACTGGAGGTGAGGTGACCGGCGATGTGGGGTCGCGGGTATGGGGTTGCGGCGACTTGAGGGGAAAGGGTGTTAGGGTTTATTTTATTTTGGGGGTTTAGGGTTAGTGGGGTGTTGGGTGACTTGGGTATGGGAAATAAAGGGTGAGTTGGGTATGGAAAATAAAGGGTGAGTTGGTCTTGGGGTCGGTTGGGCCGGACGAATGGGCATTGGGCCGTCAGGTATGGAGGTTTCGGCTGGGCCAAAAAATAAAGGGGGAGTTGTATTGTTTTGGGTTGAGTAGAAATTGTTTTGGGTTGGGGAAATAAATGGGTTATGGGTTTAAAATATAAAAATGGATTTTATTATATAAAAAGGAAAGCTTTGCAAAATTTATAAATTGTAAAGCTAACAATATGATAAAAAATATAATATTTGCGAAATGCTTGGTGCTTAAATAAAATGCGATGTCATTTTGCGAAAATAAAATAACATATAATTTTAAGATAAAAGTATGATTATGAAATTAAAATGCAAATGACAGTAAACAATGCAAATAATAATAATATATATGCCTATATTTTAAAATTATTTTGAGGTGTCAAAAACATTCAAAATTGCAAATAAAATCAGAAAAGATGGGACAAAATTGGGTGTCAACACACACTACCGGGTCACTTGTGCTCATACTTGACCTGCTGACAATTCTGACATCGAGACACAAAATCAGTAATATCTCTCTTCATCCTACCCACTAATAGTGTTGCCTCAAATCACGGTACATCTTAGTAGCACCTGGATGAATCAAATATCTAGAGCTATGACCCTCCTCCATAATCAGTCAAGTCAAATCCTCCATATGAGGCACACACAATCTACCTTTAATTGTCTAACATATTAATTAATATATATAATAAATAATTTGTAAATATAAATAATAATAAATAAGACGAATAAATGTTAATCCTCAGAACTCCCTCACTATCAATCATGTCCTCCTTGGCCTCACCACTCATCACCTTATCTCAATTTTTTCACAACCCCACATCACCATACTGGTGAGTCCGAATCTGATCTAAAAGAGATGACCCCGCCTCCACACAAGCCAGAATCCTACCCGAATTTGAAATATCAAGCCTCACAAAACGGTTGGCTAGAGACTGGACCTCTAATGTGAAAGGACGCTTGGAAACAACCAAATAAGCTAAACTCCACATGCTGACTGTCTTTCGTCTCAAGGGATCCGCCACCACATTGGCTTTGCTTGGATGGTATAAAATGGTCATGTCATAATCTTTCAACAACTCCATCCACAACCGTTGCCTAGAGTTCAAGTCTCTCTGATTAAAAATGTGCAAAAGATTGCGATGGTCGGTATACATCTCACAATGAACGCTATACAAGTGATGCCTCCAAATTTTTAAGGCAAACACAATGGCAGCCAACTCCAAGTCATGAACAAGGTTGTTCTTCTTGTGCACCTTTAACTGCCTCGATGCATAAGAAATAACCTTACCCTCATGCATCAACACATAGCTCAACCAAATCCTAGAAGCATCACAATACACATTAATGTCCTTTCCCTTAACCAGAAGGGATAAAATCAGGGTTATGGTCAAAATATTCTTGAGCTTTTGGAAGCTCTCCTCACATTGATCGGATCACTAGAATGACACTTTCTTCTAAGTCAAACGCGTAAGATGAGAAGCAATAGAAGAGAAACCCTTGATGAACCGGAGATAGTAGCTAGCAAGGCCCACAAAACTCTGAATATCCATCACAGAAGTCGGTCCACGCTAGTCCTTGATTGCCTCTATCTTCTTAGTGTCAACCATAATCCCATCCTTGGACACCACATATCCCAAGAATGCCGCAGAACGCAACCAAAACTCACACTTAGAGAACTTAGCATACAACTTCTTCTCATTCAAAATCCCAAGAACCACTCTCAGATAACGCTCATGATCCTCATAACTCTTCGAATATATCAGAATGTCATCAATGAATACAATCACAAAAGAATCCAAGTACGACTTAACTATCACATTTATTAAGCCTATAAACGATGCGGGGGCATTAGTAAGCCCAAATAACATCACCAAGAATCCATAATGCCCATAACGAATCCAAAAAGCCATATTCGGAACATCCTCAGCCCAGATCTTTAGCTGATGATACCCGGGCCTCAAATCAACCTTTAAAAACATAGAAGCACCCTGAAGCTAATTGAACAGGTCATCAATACGCGAAATCTGATACTTATTTCTGATTGTGACCTTCTTCAACTATCTATAATCTATATAGAAGTCAATGTCTCTATCTGGAAACATACACAACAAATCTGAAGGAATGACCTCCGCAAACTCACTAACTACCGGAACAGAATCAAGCGAAGGAGTCTCCGCACTCGTATCTCGAATATTAGCATGATAAGACAAACAACCCTGGCCCACTAAATTCCTAGCCCGAATATAAGAAATTACCTTCCTAGGAGTAGGGCTGGGAGCGCCAATCTATACCCAAGATAACATCAAAATCCACCATATCTAAGATAACCAAATCTACCCAAGTGTCATAACCCATGAAAGTAACTACACACATGCAATATACTCTATCTACAATCACATAATCACCGACTAGTGCAGACACGTTAAAAAGGATCATCAAGCATATCACACCACATCTCCAATTTAGGAGAAAGGAAGGCAGACACAAAAAAGAAGGTAGACCTTGGATAAAATAACACAGTAGTAGACTGATGATCGACTAAGATAAAATATGTGATGACTGTGTTAGATGCCTAAGCCTCGACCCTACCAGGGAATGCATAGCAATAGGTGCATACTACCTCAGCCCAGATGAGCTACATCTCTTCGCGACTGGGATTCACCATGTCTAGACTAATGGCCACCACGACCCGAATAAGATCCTCCCTAGCTACCCTAACTACCACCTCTAGATAGCAACGCTAGAGTCCTGGATACACGAGATGCACTCGATGTATGTCTAGGGCAATCTCTCTTGAAATGCCCAACCTCTTCACACTCATAATAGGTCCTAGCCGCTGAGGATTGATGAATAAAGACTAAAGAACCCGAACCTCCACAATCAAAATATTTAGACTGAGAACCCCTCAATAACTGACACCCATTGTAACTGTTAGTAATATGTAGAGCTTCCTGAACCGCTAGACTAGGTTGAGAATGCTGATATCTCCCCTAATACTTATAACTACAGGAAGTAGAACCATTGAACTGACCATGTCGTCTTACCCTCTTATCAGGATCATATCTAGATAAACCATCTCTCACAGACTCTACCATCCTGGCATGCGCTACCACAGTTTCAAAAGAAGCACTCGAAGCCACAAACTGCAATGTGGCCAACTGAAGCGGAATACACAAGCTTCTGACAAAACATCTCACTTGCTCAGTCGCAATAGGGAGCAGTGGTGCTGCATAACGTGATAAGACATGGCATCGACTCTCATACTGTGCAACTGAAGCATTGTCCTGACTAATCATCTAAAACTCATCACACTTGCACAGACGTAAGATTAATGACACATACTTCTCTAAGAAGACCGTGTAGAACCTAACCCAAGTAAATGGAGCATCCTTGCAGGCAAGAAATCAACATACGCCCTCTACATCTGCTTCACATCTTCTTTAAGCTGAATGGCCACAAAATTAACTCTATGAGACTCCACAATACCAAAGGTATGCAACCTCTCATGGCTGCTCATAATAAACTCGTATGCATCCTCTTCGGGCTGTCCAAAGAACTCATGAGGCTTTCATGTTCTAAAAGTGCTTTTAAATGTTCCGCTCATCACGGGTCATAGTTGTTACTCCAATAGGTCGGGGACGAAACTTTAGAGCATGAACCTCATTGATATGGGACACTGACATCACTGCCGGCTAAATACCGAGTGTACAAATCTTGGGGGTCTGAGTCTACCCCCTTCCAGCACGGTCTGAGAACCACCCGGAGCAGTAAGATGTGTGCCTATCTGCGAAAAACCATCGAGAATAATCAATAACCTGACCAGCATGTCGTGTAGAACTGAAGTAGCAATAAATCCAAGCTGATCCTGTACTGGCCCCATCTCATCCTCTAAGATATCAATATGAGGCTCAATATAGGGCTCTAGGGACTCTAATTTAGCATGAGCCTGACTGGCTCTCAATGCTCCGCCTTAGCTGGTGCTTCTGCTGTGGCTCTACCTCAGCCCCGAGCACATCCTCTACCACAACCGCGCACTACAGGTGCCGGTGCTTCTGTTGGTACCTTCTCTCTCACCGCATCAGTGCGAGTCCTCACTATCTGAGAGAGAATAGAAATAAAGGTCAGATACCAATTTGATTCAACTTAGCACGAAATGAATGAAGAAAGTTAAGTTTTCTAAATGTCTCATAGCCTCCCAAAGATAAGTACGGATGGTACGGACGTTTCCGCACTGATCCGAGAGACTCTACTAGACATTACTCTTGTACTTAAGACCGTTTAACCTAGGGCTCTGATACCAACTTTGTCACGACCCCTTTTCAGTTGTGGTGGCACATACATAATCCTACCACGTAGGTGAACCACTCCTAAATCATTAATATGATACGACATAAGTACAAGCGAAAGAAATACAAATACTATATAAGCTGTCTCATAATATAAAGCGAAAGAAAATGATAGGTCAAATATATCCAAAATAACCCCAAGTGATCTAGTCTATGGGTAAAAGAGAACTAAAATACGATACAAGTCTGAGATGGGCAAGGAAGTGCCAAAACAGAATACATAGTCTCAAAATCTATAAACATATCTCTGAACTAGAAGTAAAGACTATAAGAGAATAAGCAAATCTGGGGCATGCTGGAGATAACATCCTCACCCTGATAGCTGGGGATCAACTGCTCGAACTCAACCACGCGGTCTCGAGCTAGTCGTCAGATCTGTATCTGCATCAAGAAAATACGCAACAAGTGTAGCATGAGTACACAACGTACCCCAATAGACATCATATGCCGACAATTACAGAAGGTACATAATCAAAGATAAATACCAAGTAATCCTATACTACACATTCCAGAAGTTTAAGTAAAGTCACACAGTCTACATAATAATTCAAAAGAATTTACATGTTTCCTTATTTCAATAAGAGTCCATAATACTTACGTTATCCAATTTCCAAAAGAGTTCTACAATAACTCAAGTATCAAGAAATAATTATAATCCTTTTATGCCCAAAAGTTAGTCAAGCCATCAACAATCACTGCCAATACAAGTCCAACCACAAGTAATGAATGAAATGTCATATATATGGATAATATAAATGCAATGCATATGCCATGTACCTTTATCATCTCGGTATATAATACGTTAAAGTTTTAGTATGATTCGTACACCCATGGGGGACCCGCAAAGTCCATATACCCCTCCGTTACAGAATAACTCATCGGATCACGAAGCCCAGCACTTGGCTGTAATAATATCATATTACAAGCGTGCAACTCCGATCCCTGTTTATCATATCTATTGCGATATGCAACCCGAGCCATCCGTATTATCATTATCTCAATGTTTCCATAATCTCATAGTGTTCTTACCTTTTCGGCCTCTTAGGCCCAAAATATCATCATACCACTCTAATATCAGTATCACAGAACTATAAGTGTATAAATGCAAACCTGATACAATACTTCCACCCCAGCAAATTCAACACCGTTGGAGCAAATCTATTAGGGCGGAAAAAACCTCCGCTGAGGCGGTGTCACTTGACACCTCGCCTCGGCGCCACGACAAGCATGACTCCGCAGGAGCGGACTTGCCCCTACGGACATACCCTCTACCATGATGGAAATCCACAAATCTCAGACTCCCGCTTCAGAAAGCAAACCTCTCACCGAGGCGGATACACCAGAGCAGACACTAGTGTCGCCGAAGCGGACACCAGACACCAGACACCAGCAATGGGAAAACATCTCCAAACCTCTACCAGCTACCCAAAACATTATCGAGACCCCCCAAACACAAACCAGTTATGCTCGTCAATGGTAAACAATGCTACGTACTTCTCGTACCCTCAAATTTCACATTTAACCAAGCTAAGACATACTTTTTTAAAGAATCGTCCGAAAAAAAAAAATATCCAAATTTTACAAATAAGGCCACAATATACACCTGATTGCCTCGGGGTGCGAACCAATGACTCAATTACGTCATAAATGACCCTTCGAAACTATCGAAAGTGACACAGCCTGGAAATAAACTCATCTAGCCAAAAGTTAACTTTGAGTCAAACTAATCAACTCTAAGTTTCTGGACTTTGGATTTTTCATCCGAAATATAAATGGACCTCAAGATCTGTTCCACCCATCCCCGCACATCACAAATCCCACATAGAGTCTACGGGAAATGTCAAATAGAAAAATAAAGGTCTTTAGCTAAAAATGATTAGACTGGTTATTACATCAGATACCAATTAAAATAACGTTCATCCTTAAACAGAGAGAAGTTAACAGAGAAAATGTACCAGAAAAAGTGAACAAGTTAGGATATTTGCTCTATATATCAGACTTAGTCTCCCAAGTCACCTCCTCGATAAGGTGATGCCTCCACTGAACCTTCACAAAAGCTATCTCCTTCAATCTCAACTTTCTCACCTGCCTGTCTAAAATAGCCACAGGCTCATCCTCAAACCCCAAGTTCTGATCAAGTAATACAGAGTCCCACTGAATGATATAAGAACCGTTAGTATGATACTTCTTCAGCATAGACATATGGAAAACTGGATGGACGTTTGGAAGACTTTGTGGCAAAGCCAACTCATATGCCACTTCCCAAACTCTTTAAAGAACCTTGAATGGTTCGATATACCGCAGTCTCAACTTCCCCCTCTTTTTGAACCTCATGACACCCTTCATGGGTGAAACTTTTAGAAGAACCTTGTCACCAACTATAAACTCTAAGTCTCAGACCTTCAGGTCCACATACTCTTTTTGCCTGCTCTACGCTGCCAAAAACTTATCCTGGATCATATTCACTCTATCTAATGAATACCTCAACAAATTAGTACCCCAAGGACTGACCTCGAAAGCATCAAACCAACCAATGGGAGATCCACATCTCCTACCATACAAGGCCTCGAACGGTTCCATATCAATATTGGAGTTATAGCTATTATTGTACGCGAATTTTGTCAAGGAAAAGAAGTGGTCCCAATGATAAGAAAATCAATCATGTAGGCTTGTAACATGTCCTCTAATACCTGAATAGTCCACTCAGACTGACCGTCGGTCTGAGGGTAAAAAGTTGTACTGATATCCATGCGAGTACCCAACTCTCTCTACAAAGTCCACCTGAAATAAAAATTAAACTGAGTACCCTGATACGAGATGATAGAAATATAAACCCCATGAAGATGAACAATATCCTTGATGTAGATCTTAGCCAACTTCTTTGTATTATAAGTCGTTTGAAATGGAAAGAAATGCGCAGACTTGGTCAATCTATCAACAATGGCCCAAATATCATCAAACTTGCCCTTAGTCTTGGGTAACCTAACAACAATATCCATGGCCATTCTCTCCCACTTCTACTCGGAAATGGGCATCCTCTGAGACACACTACTGGGTTACTGGTGCTCATACTTGACCTGCTGACAATTCTAACACCGAGACACAAAATCAGTAATGTCTCTCTTCATCCTACCCACCAATAGTGCTGCCTCAAATCATGGTACATCTTAGTAGCACCTGGATGAATCGAATATCTAGAGCTATGAGCCTCTTCCATAATCAGTCTAGTCAAATCCCCCATATGAGGTACGCGTAGTCTACCTTTAATCCTCATAACACCCTCACTATCAATCATGGCCTCCTTGGCCTCACCACTCATCACCTTATCTTAATTTTTTCACAACGGTACATCACCATATTGTTGAGTTCGAATATGATCTAAAAGAGACAACCTCGCCTCCACACAAGCCAGAATCCTATCCGGATTCAAAATATCAAGCCTTATAAAATAGTTGGCTAGAGACTTGACCTTTAATGTGAAAGGACGCTAGGAAACAACCAAATAATCTAAACTCCCCATGCTGACTACCTTTTGGCTCAAGGTATCGACCACCACATTAGCCTTGCCTGGATGGTATAAAATGGTCATGTCATAATCTTTCAACAACTCCATCCACAACCGCTGCCTAGAGTTCAAGTCCCTCTGATTAAAAACATGCTAAAGACTGCGATGGTCGGTATATACCTCACAATGAATGCCATATAAGTGATGCCTCCAAATTTTTAAGGTAAATACAATGGCAGCCAACTCCAAATCATGAATAGGGTTATTCTTTTTGTGCACCTTCAACTGCCTCGATGCATAAGAAATAACCTTACTTTCTTGCATCAACACATAGCTCAACCCAATCCTAGAAGCATCACAATACACAGTAGTGTCATTTCCCTCCACCAGAAGGGATAAAATTAGGGTTGTGGTCAAAAGATTCTTGAGCTTTTGGAAGCTCTCCTCATACTGATCGGACCACTGGAATGACACTTCCTTCTAAGTCAAACGCCTAAGATGAGAAGTAATAGAAGAGAAACCCTTGACGAACCGACGATAGTAGCTAGCAAGGCCCATAAAACTCTGAATATCCCTTACAGAAGTCGGTCTAGGCTAGTCCCTGACTGCCTCTATCTTCTTAGGGTCAACCATAAATTCATCCTTGGACACCACGTGTCCCAAGAATGCCTCACAACTCAACCAAAACTCACACTTAGAGAACTTAGCGTACAACTTCTTCTCCGTCAAAATCCCAAGAACCACTCTCAGATGACGCTCATGAACCTCCTAACTCTTCGAATATATCAGAATGTCATCAATGAACACAATAACAAAAGAATCCAAGTACAGTTAACTATCCAATTTATCAAGTCCATAAATGCTGCGGGGGTATTGATAAGCCCAAATAACATTACCAAGAACTCATAATTCCCATAATGAGTCCAGAAAGCCATCTTGGGAACATCATTAGCTCAGATCTTTAGCTGATGATACCCGGACCTCAAATCAACCTTTAAAAACACAAAAGCACCCTGAAGCTAATTAAATAGGTTATTAATACGCGGAATTT
Organism: Anisodus acutangulus; assembly: GCA_029783415.1. Taxonomy (NCBI): domain Eukaryota; kingdom Viridiplantae; phylum Streptophyta; class Magnoliopsida; order Solanales; family Solanaceae; genus Anisodus; species Anisodus acutangulus. The sequence continues at coordinate 20,880,471 of CM056511.1, read as the reverse complement.
GATACTTGTTTATGATGATGACCTTGTTCAACTGTCTATAATCTATGCTTATACGCATAGTGCTATCCTTCTTCTTCACGAACAAGACAAGAACTCCCCATTGATATATACTTGATCGAATGAAGCCCTTACTCAACAAATCTTGAAGCTGCTCCTTCAACTCTCTCAACTCTGCTAGAGCCATACGATACAGAGGAATAGAAATGGGTCGAGTACCCAACTCAAGATCAATGTAGAAGCCAATGTCTCTATTTGGCAGCATACACAACAAATCTGAATGAATGACCTCCGCAAACTCACTAACTACCGAAATAGAATCAAGGGAAGGAGTCTCCGCACTCGTATAATAAATATTAGCATGATAATCCAAACAACTCCGGCCTACTAACTTCCTAGCTCGAATTTAAGAAATAACCTTCCTAGGAGTAGGGCTGGGAGAGCCTCTCCACACTAACCTCGAAAGATTAGGCATAACTAGCATGGCCGTCTTGGAATAGTAATCCAGAATCGCATGATATGGTGATAGCCAATCCATACCCAAGATAACATCAAAATCCACCATATCTAAGTTAACCAAATCTACCCAAGTGTCGTAACCCATGAAAGTAACTACACATGCAATATACTCTATCTACAATCATAGAATCATCGATTGGTGTAGACACATGAATAAAAACATCAAGCATATCGCACCACATCTCTAATTTAGCAGAAAAGTAGGCAGACACAAAAGAGAAGGTAGACCCTGGATCAAATAACACAGTAATAGACTAATGATCGACTAAGATGATACTTATGATGACTGCATCAGATGCCTCAGCCCCGACCCTACCAGGGAATGCATAGCAATAGGTGTATCCTACCTCAGACCGAGTATCCTGCTAGCTACCTAAGCCCAGATGATCTATATCTCTCTGCGACTGGGATTCACCATGTCCAGACTGATGGCCACCACAACCCAAAAAAGACCCTCCTTAGCTACTCTAACTACCACTTCTAGATAGCTGTGTTGGAGTCCTGGATACACGAGATGTACTCGATGTATGTCTAGGGCAATCTCTCTTGAAATGCCCAACCTCTTCACACTCAAAATAGGTCCTAGCCGCTGAGGGTTGATGAATAAAGACCAAAGAACCCGAACCTACACAATTAGAGTATCTCGACTGAGAACCCCTAAATGTCAGACCCCCATTATAATCGTCAGTAATCTGTAGAGCTGCCTGAACCAGTCGACTGGGCTGCGATTACTGATATCTCCCCTGATACCCATAACCATATAAAATAGAACCACTGAACTGACCATATCGCCTTGCCCTCTTATTGGGCTCATATCCAGACAAACCGCATCTCATAGACTCCACCATCCTAGCATTCTCTGCTATAGTCTCAAAAGAAGCTCTCGAAACCACCAACTATAATGTGGCCAACTGAAGTGGAATACACAAGATTCTAACAAAATATCTCACTTGCTCAGTCGCAATAGGGAGAAGCGATGTTGCATATCGTGATAAGACATGGAAGTGAGTGTCATACTACGCAACTGAAGAATTGTCCTGACCAATCTTCTGAAATTCATCACACTTGCACAAACGTAAGATCAACGACATATACTTCTCTAAGAAGACCCTGTAGAACCTAACCCAAGTCAATGGAGCATCCCTGCGGGTAAGCAATTAACATACGCCCTCCACCTCTACTTCGCATCTTCTCTAAGCTAAAGGGCCACAAAATTAACTCTGTGAGACTCAATAATACTCAAGGTATGCAACCTCTCATGACTGCTCATAATAAACTCGTATGCATACTCTTTGGGCTGTCCAAAGAACTTAGGAGGCTTCATGTTCGAAAAGTGCTCCTAAATCTTTCACTCATCACGAGTCATAGCTGTCGCTCCAATAGGCCAAGGACCAAACTCTAGAGCATGAACCTCATTGATACGGGGCACTAGCATCGCTGCTGGCTAAATATCGAGTGTAAGAAACTTGGGGGTCTGAGTCTACCCCCTTCCAGCATGGGTCTGAGAACCACCAGGAGTAGTAAGATGTGTGCCTAGCTGAGAAAAACCATCGAGAATAATCAATAACCTGACCAGTGTTTCATATAGAACCAGAGTAGTAATAAATCCAGGTTGATCCTGTGTTGGCCCCACCTTCTCCTCTAACATATCATAATGAGGCTCTATATAGGGCTCTAGAGACTCTGAGCTAGCATGATCCTGACTGGCTCTCTATGTTCTGACCCTAGCTGGTGCTGCTACTCTAGCTCTACCTTGGCTTCGAGTATGGCCTCTACCGTAATCACGCACTACAGGTGTCGGTGCTTCTGCTAGTACCTCCTCTCTTGCCACGTCAGTATGAGTTCTCACCATCTGTGAGAGAACAGAAAAAGGTCAGTTACTAATTTGATTAAACTTAGCATGAAAGGAATGAAGAAAGTGAATTTTCTAAATATCGCATAGCCTCCCAAAGATAAGTACAGACGTCTCCGCACTGATCCGCGAGACTCTACTAGACATTGCTCTTGTACTTAAGACCGTCTAACCTAAGGCTCTGATACCAACTTTGTCACGACCCCTTTTCAGGAATCGTGGTGGCACATACATAATCCTACCACGTAGATGAACCACTCCAAAATCATTAACTGATAAGACATAAGTACAAGCAGAAGAAATACAAATACTACATAAGCTGTCTCATAATATAAAGCGAAAGAAAATGATAAGTCAGATATATCCAAAATAACCCCAAGTGATCTAGTCAATGGGTAAAATAACACTAAAATACGATACAAGTTTGAGATGGGCAAGGAAGTGCCAAAACAGAATACATAGTCTCAAAATATATAAACATATCTCTGAACTAGAAGTAAAGACTGTAAGAGAATAAGAAAATCTGGGGCACGCTGGAGTTAGCATCCTCACCCTGATAGCTGGGGATCAACTGTTCAAACTCAACCATGCGGGCTCGAGCTAGTCATCAGATCTGTATCTGCATCAAGAAAATATGCAACAAGTGGCAACGTACCCCCATAGAGATCATAGGCCGACAATGACAGAAGGTACATAATTAGAGATAAATACCAAGTTGACACCAAGTAATCCTATACTACATAGTCCAAAAGTCTAAGTAAAGTCATACAGTCCACGTAATGATTCAAAAGAGTTCACATGTTTCCTTATTTCAATAAGAGTCCATAATACTTACGTTATCCAGTTTCCAAAAGAGTTCTACAATAACTCAAGTATCCAGAAACAAGTATAATCCTTTTATGTCCAGAATTTAGTCAAGTCATTAACAATCATTGCCAATATAAGTCCAACCACACGTAATGAATAAAATGTCATAATATGGATTATATAAATGCAATGCATATGCCAAGTACCTATCTCATCCAGATATACAATACGTTAAGGTTTTATTATGATTCATACACCCATGGGGGACTAGTAAAGTCTATATACCCCTCTGTTCAGAAATAACTCATCAGATCACTGAGCCCAGCTCTTGGCTATAATAATATCATATTGTAACCGTGCAACTCCGATCCCCGTATATCATATGTATTGTAGTGTGCAACTCGAGCCATCCGTATCATCATTATCTTAATGTTACCATAATCTCATAGTGTTCTTATCTTTCCGACCTCTTTGACCCACAACATCATCGTACCACTTTAATGTCAGTATCACAGAACTATGAGTGTATGAATGCAAAAGACAATATAAGGCAAGATATCATGATATAATGAGATGCAACCAAATAAGAGATGAAATATCACATGATTTAGAGAATTCAATACACATACACAATCTAAGTACAATCCAAGATATCATATCGAAAGCATGTGTGATGAGTAAACATATCAAGCAACTATGGCGACAAGCCCAAAAAATCAGTAGTCGGAACCAACACAAGGTTGATTCCCCAAACCCCATCATCACAGTTCAACACCGGTACCCACTCAAACATTTATCATAACCGCCTGAGTGGTACCCCTACACACGTCCAATACCCCTCAATATTTATAACTAATTATGCACTTCTATCGAAGTCTGGAAAATATAAACCGTAGCCTACCTCAAAGCTGAGCAGGAGTGCTATGCGATCAAGCCTCGGTGACATCCTTGCTCTTCCTCTACTCCTTGTGATGATCAAAGTCTATCAATATATATATATACTATCCATTAGTGTAAAGCTTACACAACAATAAGGACATGCCCTTTAATAAAGTAAGACTACAAATATCGACCTCGGGCCCACTTCACCAAGACTCAAACTTTAATACTTAAAATCTATTATTACGTACTAGGTAATCATATCCCTAAGTAAATTTGAAATCTAAACACATTTAAACCCTCAATTGAACAATAATAAAAAGCCCTTATTTGAAGCCCTAGAAATTTCCCCCAATTGAAAATTTGTTTCTATTCTTAAATTAAGTCTTACAACATGATCATCTAACAAATTCTACCAGTAATTCATGATATTAACACAATTTGATCCATAAGCCTTCATTAAAATCAATAACATAGCTCTCTTAATCTCCAAATAACTTACAATCATTTTCCCCAACTTAATAACTCACTACATCACTATTAATGAACTTAGAAACATAAACTTAAGCCATAAAAGGGAAGAATCTATTACCTCAAGGATAAAATTGCTCATAGGGTTCTGAAAATGCTATAAGATGACACTGGATTTGAGGTTTTCTATTTTAGATAAGAGAATTATGACTAGGGAATTTATAGGACACCTGATACAGTACTTCCACCCCAGCAGAATCGACTCCGCTGGAGCGGATCTGTTGCGGCGGATAAAACCTCCACTGAGTCGCTGTGACATGACACCTCACCTCTACACGACTCCGCAGGAGTGGACTCGCCCATGCAGAGAAACCCTCTACCACAATGGAAATCCACAAATCTTAGTCTCCCACTTCGGCGAGCCAACCTCTCGCCTAGGCGGACATTCCGAAAAGGACACTAGTGTTGCCGAAGCGGACACCAGACACCAGTAATGGGAAAACATCTCCAAACCTCTACCAACCACCCGAAACACTCTCGAGACCCCTTGGACACGAACTACATATGCTCGTCTATGGTAAAAAGTGCTATACAATTGCTCATACCCTCAGATTTCACATTTAACCGAGCTAAGACATACTTTTCTAAATAATCTTCCGGAAAAACCAAATATCCAAATTTCACAAATAAGGCCACAAAATACATCTGATTGCCCCGAGAAGTGAATCAATGACTCAACTAAGTCATAAATGCCCTTCGGAACTACCGAAGCGACAAAGCCCAAAAACGAACCCATCTAGCCAAAAGTCAACTTTGACTCAAACTAACTAACTCTAAGTTTCTAGACTTTGGGTTTTCATCCAAAACTTATATATATAGAACTGAGGATCCGTGCCACCCATTCTCACGCATCACAAACCCCACATAGAGTCTACAAGAAAGTTCAAATAGGCAAATAAGTGTTTTTAACTAAATATGACCAGAAGGGTCGTTACAATAAGATTTCACAGTGATCTAACCTTATATTAATGGAAAGATATCTTCAATAGTTGTCTAATAATATATTAGTATTAAAATTCCATTATCGGATGAAGGAGATATGATCTTCGGAAGTTGACTGCTCAAATAGGTAGAAATTTTGGAAAATTCCAGATTTCCAAAAAAATAATTATAACATGTGATAGTGTGCATCCAGAAGTAGTTTTGGGTGTTATACATATCATTTAGAAAGTTTTTACGAGCTTTGTTTTGACGTATTTGGCGCACGTCATGAACTCAAAACTCTTTAATTTTTGCAAGAAGAAAAAAGTTTCACAAACTTGAATGTTTTCTTAAAGAATAAAAAAATTGTGATAATATTTTTTGTAACTGATTCATGAACGTGTTTACTTTTAAAATAACAAAGTGCAATGTTCATGATTATGGTTTATGTCACTGTTATAAAAATATTGACATATTTTATTTCTGAGTGGGAGTTCTAAATTGGTAGACAACTTGCCCATTTAGAATTATTATTATTATTATTTGATTTGCTCATAATTGATATAGAAAATATTTGCTTAGATTTTTTTTGAAATGGTTTCAAAGACTATCATTGCTGAATTGAATAAGGGTGAGAAACTAAATGGTAACAATTATGATATTTGACACCGTAAAATTCAATACGTCCTTGAAGAGCAGGATGTTTTGGAGACTCTCAACAATGTGATGGTTGAGTCGTCTAGTGGAAACACATAGCATCATATGAAAGAAAAAGAGGTTTTTCAAGCCTGGAAGAAAAAGAACAGTATTGCTCACATAACGTTACTGAGCAGTATGGCTGATAATCTGATATGTGAATTTGAATCCTATACAACGGCTCAAGCAATGTGGATATCACTGAAAGATAAGCTTAGTGGCACTTTTGCTACAAAACTTAGGAGATTGACCATCAAGTTTGACCTATAGATTGCGCCCTAACACATCGATGAGGCAACATTGAAGAGATATGTCTAATATGATGAAGGAGCTAGAATCAACTGGTCATAATCTTTCTGATGAGCAATAAATGCAAGATATTATAAGATCTCTTCCTGCTAGTTGGGAATATATGAAGGTTCATATGATCCTTAATGAAAGTATCAACTCTTTTCAAGACATTAAACATCATCTTGTTCTTGAATATGAGAGTCGTGATGCTTCAAAAATAACTGAACAAGATTTTCTAGCTGAATCAACTGGGTCTTCAAATCCTAAGCAAAAGAATACGAATAAGAGAGCTCGGAAGAAGAAGGGATCTGGTAATCCAAATCAGAAGGGTAAACCTCAATTTAAGAAGAGAGGAAAACTTGGCGATAAAAAGGTTGATCTGTCCAAAATGGAGTGTTATTCTTGCCACAAGATAGGTCATTATGCTCGAGATTGTCAGGAGCAGCAAAAGGTAACACCATATACTGAAAATCCTCAATTTTTTTTTGTTTCTAGTACATCATTAATAGATGATGCTAATTCTTTGTGGACTGTAGACTTAGGTGCCACAAACCACATAGCCATAGACAGAGGATCGTTTATTGAGTACCACCGACTGTCTTTAGGAAGCAGATGGCTTTAGGTGGGAAATAATGCTTCAATTGAAGTAAAAAGGATTGATACATACAAACTAGAATTATGTGGAGGTCGAACCCTACTTCTACATGATGTTTTTATGTTCCAAATATTCGACATAACATAGTTTCAGTTGTTTCTCTTCTTAAATTAGATTTCAGTTTAAATTTTCACAATAATTCTGCTGAAATTGATCATGGTAATAATTATTATGGTTCTGGTTATTTATCTGATAGTTTTATTATGTTGGACATAATTTGTGGTTTTAATTATATATCTATTAATCATGGTTATTTTGCTTTAACAACAACCCTATTTTAGATGTAAATACTTGGCATGCTAGACTTAGACATATAGGTCTTAAAAGAATGAATAGATTGACAAAATAAGAATTGTTGGGGTCTTTAACTAAAGTTGAAATGCCAATTTGTGAACATTGTCTAGCAGGGAAAACAACTAGAAAACCATTTGGAAAGGGAACTAGAGCTAAGTTTCCATTGCAACTCATTCACTATGAGTGTGAGGGCAAGGCATGGAGACTCATATTTTATCACATTCATAGTTGATTATACTCGTTAATGTCATGTTTATTTAGTCTCCCATAAGTCAGAAACATTGAAATGCTTTAGACAATTTATGAATTTGGTGGAAAATCAATTAAACTTGAGAATAAAAGCATTAAGAACTAACTGTGGATGTGAGTATCTATCAGATCAATTTAAGGATCTATGTGATGAAAAATAAATTGTAAGACAGTTAACAATTCCATACACTCCTAAACAAAATAGAGTAGCTGAGCAAAGAAATAGAACTTTGCTTAAAATGGTTAGGTCTATGATGGAGCATGACAACTTGCCAATTTCCTTTTGGGGAGATGCATTGATGCCTGTAGCTTTTGTGCTTAACTGTGTGCCCTCTAAGTCTATTACTTACACACCCTATGAATTATGGACAGGTAGAAAACTAGACTTAAATGTATTGTGACCTTGGGGGTCTGCAGCATACATGCATGATTTTCTCATAAATATGGGAAGTTGGGCCCAAGGGGCAAGAAATGCATATTTATTGGTTATTCAAAGCAATCAAAGGGTTATATCTTCAGGGGATAAAATGAAGATGGAAGCATAATAGAACTTGAGTCGCGAGATGCCACATTTATAGAGGCACAATTTCTTAGTAAATGTAATATTGATAGAACTGTGTCATTTTATGAAGTTGTGGATTAGCAAGAGAATCTACAAGATTAAAAAAGAAAGGACCAAGAAGTTGTACCTTTTCCTACTAATCCAAGTGGGAGAATTATTCATTTAGAGGAAATTCCCCGAGAGACACAGTTATGTAGTAGTACGAGAGGAACTGTTCCCCGATGTCATTTTGAGATTGAAGGAGAAGCATTAATAGTTACTATGCAAGATGATGAAGAGCCTAATTCAGTTTATGAGGCTCTTTCAGTCCCTACTAAGGATAAGTGGATGAAAGCTATGTTAAAGGAAATGGAGTCTATGAGGACAAACCATGTTTGGGATTTGATTGATCTTCCGCCAAGCCGAAAGGTAATTGGGAGAAAATGGGTTCTCAAAATTAAAAGAAAAGTATATGGTCCTATCGAATGCTACAAAGCTCATTTGATGGATAAGGGGTACACACAACAAGAGGGTATTGATTATGAGAATACATTCTCTCCAGTTGTGAGATTTAACTCTATTAGGCTAATTTTAGCTATAGTTGCAAGTATGAACTTGGACTTACATCAGATGGATGTAAAGACCGTGTTTCTCAATGGAGAACTACATGAAGAAATTTATATGGAAAAATCATTAAGTTTCATCCAAAATGGTCAAGAGCGCAAAGTTTCTAAACTCAAAAGGTTTATTAATGGACTTAAACAATCATCTAGGAAGTGGTACTTGAGATTTCATTGATCTATTACGTCTTATGACTTTAATATGAATGATAAAGAACTCTGTGTGTATATGAAGCGGTCTGAAATTGATGGTAAAGTTGCTGCCATGTGACCAGGAGGTCATGAGTTCAACTCGTGGAAACAACATCTTACAGAAATGTGAGGTACGACTGCGTACAATAGACTCTTGTGGTCCGGCCCTTCCCTGGACCCGCGCATAGCGGGAGCTTAGTGCACCAGGCTGCCCTTTTATATGGATGATATACTATTAGCTGAAAATAACATTAATTTTGTAAAGACTATAAAAAGTTGGTTGTCCCTAAATTTTGAAATGAAGGACATGGGTGAAGCAGATTACATCCTTGGGGTTAAAATTCATAGAGATCGCTCTAAGAATCTAATCTCTCTATCACAAGAGTCATAAATAGAAAATATTCTTGAGGGATTTAGAAGGAAAGACTGCAAACCAATAGATACTCTTGTAGCTAAAGGTGAAAGTTTTAGCCTTGAAATGTGTCCCACAACTCAAAGTGAAAAAGAAGCCATGAAGAGGATCCTATATTCAAATGCAATTGGGAGTTTAATGTATGCAATATTGTGTACATGTCCTGACATTTGTTATGCAGTTAGTCTTATAAGCCGTTATCAGTCCAATCCAGGATAAACACATTGGAAAGTTGTTAAGAGAATCTTGAGATACTTGAGGGGAACTGTTGATTATAAATTATGTTACCAAGGGAGTGATTTACACTTGGTAGGTTACTCTGATGTTTACTGGGGTGAAGACTTAGATGAAAGAACGTGCACTTCTAGTTATATATTCTTGCTTAATAATGGTACCATTTTGTGGAGTAGCAAGAAACAAACATGCATAGCTTTTTCAATTATGAAAGCAGAGTTTATTGCATGTTCTGCAATAGTAAAATAAGCCGTGTGGATAAAGAGATTCATGGAACACTTAGGGGTCATTGACAAGCCAATGGTGGTTGATCCCTTGACAAATCCAATACCTAGGGATGTTTTTATTGAGCATGTGAAATCTCTAGGCATGCACAAATTGTAGAGTGTTGTATTTCCTTGTTTGGATTCTTTGAATACAATACATGTATATTTCTTTTTAAAAAAATACACATATTTATTTTATTTTATGAATATTCCAATCATATTTGTTAATTGACACATACACAATATTAGAGTATGTCGTACAAGATGACAATGTTAATTTTTTCACACGAGCAACCGCCTTGTTCGCTTATGAGAAGCGAGCCTAGATGAGACATTCATGGTTATTATAGCTAAAAGGACAGTTAACAAACACCATACTGCGAGTAAGAACACATTATTTAATGTCGCCTTATTGGATGACTAGGATGAGATGCTAAAGAAATGTCAAATAGAAAGATCAAATTATGGATTCTCACCATCCATAATATATGTAGCCAGATGTGAGATCTCATCTAGAAGATGTGAGAGGCTAGCAGTGTGGTAGAAATCAGTTAAGGTAAACGGTTTACCAAGACCAAGATCTGTACGGTGTAAGCAAAAAAAAAAAAGACATACACTCTAGCAATCAGAGTTTCACTGTAGCATACATTTCATACTGCATGTGCTTTATAACTGTAAATTGGGAGGTAAGTGAATGAACCATGATTCACTACTGTGTGAGATCCAGAAAAGAATTAAATCCTTTCATTGGTGCGCTTATGACTTTGACAATATCATGTGGTGATAGGTTAGTGTATTCTACTTTAGTATGCATCCAAAGGTTATGATAATACGACCTAAATGAGTAATGCTAGGAAAGCAGTTAATCTTGATCTTAATGATATGTGGGCGAAAGGATGATATGTCAAATGTATACATATTATGCTTCTGTCTTAGATAGGTCCATTATGAAGCCTATTTTAGATGGAATTATAAGTGTAGACATAACACATATCTAAAATGAGAACGACACGAGGGTTAGAGAAGCCAAATGTATATAGACATGTCTAGGGCATCTGAGACACTTTATATTACATTATGAGATTTCTTAAATAACAAATGGGTAGTAGTATCTTATACTGAATCTGAAAAGGATTTCTAGTTTAAGAGCTCCAAAAATTAGTGTCCAAGCGGTCATGGCAACATACTCAGTATGATAGTCCAAAAGGAAGTTTATTTTCAAAGCTCTATGTGATTCACCCATCATGTGTGAGTGGAAGATGCTGAAAATAGATGTACACCTACTGATGAGAAAATCCAGAACTTGCTTCATTCATGAAGGCAAGTTACAACTGCACTAAATAACTCCCTATAGTAAAGAGAGAAAGAGTTATGTGATTCATGAATTAAGTGGGAGTTACGAGATAAGGAGTGATGTAACTCTTGAATGAATTGGAGTTATAAGTTTCAACATTTTGCTATAAAAGGGATGAGTTGAGATCATCCAAAGACAACACAAAAGAAAAAAATATTGAGTGAGTTTTCCTTAAACAAAAGAGTGTAGTTGATGTGGATAATTACGAGACTCCACAAGTGATCTTGTAAGAAACTGTTTGGCAATTGGTGGTAGTAGCACACATCCATCCTAGAGAATTTTGTAGTTGATGTGGATAATTACGAGACTCCACAAGTAATCTTGTAAGAAACTGTTTGGCAATTGGTGGTAGTAGCACACGTCCATCCTAGAGAAGAAGGTATGTATTATTCCGCATAAATCTTCGAGTTTAATTTCGTCAAACAAATAAGACAGATTTAAGCATCACTTCTTTTCCTAGGGCTTAAAAAATATTTTTCCAATCTTTTATTTTAGCCTTCACTCTATCTTTAATAAACTCCAAATTTTTTTTCCAATTTTCCAACTACCGCAGGTAAACTCAAATACAACCCTAAATTATTCCTTTATAGTTGTCCTAATTCTGCAATAATACCTTCTTTCTCAAGTTCCGAAATATTTTTACTAAAGAAAATAACAAATTTATCAAAATTCACCTTTTGACCCGAACAATCTTCATAAATTTTTAATATTTCATTACTCGTGTTTGCCCCCACCCAAATTAATTAATAATTACCCGTGTTTCCCAAAACAAACTAATGCCGACATTCTTAGAGAAATGACAACTAAGACACATTTCTTACCAAAGGAAAAAAGTTAAATGTCAGATGGTTCAAGCACAATTAATGCATACGTGTAAAACTCAATTTTCTTGATGCTTACATTTGTCAAAGTAGCCATTAAAATGAACAAAAGTACAAAATGAGTGGGTACAAGGATTTGGTTTGTTTGAAAAGCAAAAGAATAAGAAAAGAAATATATTTCAGTCTAAATATAATAAAATTAAATAAATATACTGCAACAAGAAGTAGTTAAGAAAAATATTATCATTAGCTTATTTATTAAAACTAAATTATAAAAAATTTATTTATATAAGAAAATTCTTTTGTAAATAAAAACAAAACTTATATCTAAAATATGACTCTATCTTTTAGTTTTTTTTTCACAAGTGAAACTTGCTAAATTATATATAACTTTTTAAAATATTTTTTAATATATATTTTTCTTTTGAAGTAATGGACATGTCCTTTATGATGTCTTCAGTATATGATATATACCATAAATGTATTATGGATGAATGAATGTTTTTAAAAGAATGAACCAGTCCTTTATGATACCATGTTAGTATATCATATATATCAAGTTGGTATCATAGATGATTGTTGAAGAGTGTGTGAAGGACTGCAACAGTCCTGCATGATATAATCTCAGTATATTTTTATATCATGATGATATCATGGAGGACAATTGAAGAGTGTTTCATTGAAGGACTGCAACAATCCTGCATGATACCATCTCAATATATGTTTATACCATGATGGTATGATGGAGGGATGAGAACTTTTATTCAAGGACTTCAACAATCCTTCATGATACTATCATGGTATATACCATATTAGTATATTTTTATATAATGATGGTATCATGGAGGACCGTTTAAGAGTGTTTTATTGAAGGACTGCAGTAGTCCTGCATGATACCATCTCAGTATATTTTTATACCATGACAGTATCATGGAGGATTGAGGACATTTATTCAAGGACTTCAGTAGTCCTTCATGATATCAACATGATATATACCATCTCAGTATATTTTTGTACCATGATGGTATCATGGAGGACTGTTGAAGAGTGTTTCATTGAAGGACTGCAACAATCCTGAATGATACCATCTCAATATATTTTTATACTATGATGGTATCATGGAGGACTGAGGAGTTTTATTCAAGGACTTCAGTAGTCATTCATGATACAATCATGATATATAACATCTCAGTATATTTTTATACCATGATGGTATCATGAAGGACTATTGAAGAGTGTTTCATTGAAGGACTACAACAGTCCTGCATGATACAATCTTATTATGATGGTATCATGCAGGACTTTTGAAGAGTGTTTCATTGAAAGACTGCAGCAGTCCTTCATGATACAATCTCAGTATATTTCAACTGCTACTGATTTGATATACTATATACTAGAAAAAAATTATTTTTTGAGATATAAAAAATAAAATAAATAGAAAAGATAATATATCAGTTATCCATTTTATTGAAAAAGATAAGGAGCCAAAATTCTTGTAGAATTAGATTATGAAAAAAAAAAAAAAAAAAAAAATAATTTAGAAAAAATGAAATTAGAAAAGGAGAAAAATTAAATGAAAATCGCCTGAAAGTAAAAAAAAAAAGGTGAATGAAATTAGATTATGAAGATACAAAATAAAATAAAAAGAAACAAGTAATAAAGAAAATGAAAAAAATGAAAAAATAAAATAAAATATAGTATTAAAAAAATAAATGAACAAAAAACGAGAAAAAATCTGAAAAAAAAGAAAAGAATAAAAGAAAAAAGAAGAAGATAAGAAGTAGAGAAATAAAAAGAAAAGAAGAAAAGCAGAGACAATTTAATAGAAAGAAGAAATAAAAAAGAATAGAGAAAAAGAAAATGAAAGAAGCTAGAATTAAATATGGTGAAAAAGAAAATAAAATATAGTATAAAAATCAATAAATGAACAAAAAAGGAGGAAAAACGAGAAAAAGAAGAAGTAGAGAAATAAAAAGAAAAGAAGAAAAAAGAGACAATTTTATAGAAAAGAAGAAAAAAAAAAATAGAAAAAAAAAAAATGAAAGAAGCTAGAATTAAATATAGAATTAGATTATGATGAAAAAAAGAAATTAAAGAATACCATGATTTGAAAAAATAAAACAAAAAAGAAAACAAATAAAGAAAAAAAGAGAGAAAATATGAGAAAAGAAGAATATAAGTAGAGAAATCAAAAAAGAAAGAAAGGAAAAAGAGACATTACCTACAAAAACTATAATGAGACAAGAGGGAGTTGCTCAAATTGTAAGCGTCCTCAACTTTCAACTCGAAGATTGCGAGTTCAAGTCACCAAGGAAGCAAAGGAGGAAGCTCCTGGGAGAGGGGTTAAAAAAATAAAAAAAGAGTACTAAGGGTAAATAGTTTTGGAGTATGAAAGTAATAGGGGTATGAAAGGATAATTATTTTGTGTTTAGTGTGCATGTGTGTTCTTTCCCTTAAAAACATTCTCAATTTTTTTAGTGGCTTGAAATATCCTTTCTTCCGTCCTTTAATCTAAAAATACCTTCAAACTTTATTTTTAACTCAAGAATACCCCCTCCTTCCACCTTTGGACATCCTTTCAACAATATCATAATTGTTTTTTAAATGAGAATATCATCTGATTTTTTGGTTTCAGAAAGGGTTATTATCCTTCATCTATGCACTACGTATCATTGTACGTCCATGCGTTAAATATGATATTAATTTTTTTCTCTTTATTCTCATTTCTATAATTATTTTTGTATTTATTTTCATAAAAATAGGTAAAAGTACAAGAGTTTAAGTTTGGTGTATTATCGATATATTTATTTTTCACACTATAAGATAATTTAACCTGCTATAGCATGTCATTAACATTTTTCTAATCAATTTTTATTTTTAAAAATTTATACGTTGATATTTTACTGTCCCCTTTTCTCTCTCTCCCTTCATCTCTATCTTTCACCTCTTCTCCCCAATTTATCCTTCTTTCTCATTTAAGCCCTCAGTCTTTTCTCTCAATGATTGTCAGACGTTTTTTTATTGGATTTTACTTGTTGTTGTTACAGTGCAGGTGAAAAAAAGGTACGAGAGAGCAGAGTGGGTGGTGATTCCTCAACGTTGTACCGTTAATTATAACTCATCCCCTCAACCGAATTTCTGAAATTTAATCAAGAATTCAACCAAGAAAGCATTTTGAGGCCATGTCCTCAAATGAGTTTTCTCTAAATGCAGTGTCTTTGCAGTATGGTGAGTTTGTTCTTAATGAAAAAAAAATGTAGTCTTTAATATTTACTCTTTTTTTAGTTCAATTAATCTTCTTTCACGTTGCTCTTTTTTTCATTTTGGATTCTTTCTATTGGTGCTACAAGTTTCTACCAAGTGATTGATGTATTACTTATCATATTTAATTATGTAATTCCATAAATTATGGCTTTGTAGGTTTACTTACTTTTAATACTTAATTTTCTGTACGCACAACTGAAGTTATTTTCTTGATATGCTGGTATAATTGTTTCTTGTTTCTCTGCTAAACTCAAGTTTAAAAGTGAAACCATCAGAGAATTTTCATGTTGGATTCATTTTTATTAGTATTGACGTAAACGAAAGTCTAACATGCTTTCCAAGATGACAAAAATAGCAATTTCGGGCAAGTTTCCCTTTATTACATTTAATAAAATTGCGGTTTCTAATAAAATAAAAAATATGAGTCCAAGTCTACTATGCCACGTTGAGGAGGAGATTGCAGCTAGAGATGTGGAAGGATTGATACTGGCAGTGGACGTGAATAGGAAAGGATAGAGGCCCCCCACACTATTGCATCTCATAAGAAGTCTTCTCGTACGTAGGTCCTTCACAGAAAAACCAAACGAGTCAAAATAGATAGATACGGAATTATCAGTGGAAAATTTTCTAACATAGATTAGGTTCTTGATAATGTTAGGGGCATATAAGACGTGTTTAAGAGAGAAGTGGGGGTGCGGTGGTGGAGTTAGTGTATGGCCAAACCCTTGAATTAAAATGCGATGACCATTCCATACCATAATAAATTGAGGAGTATTTAAATTGTGCAGTTGAGGAAGATTACCAAAATTGTGGGTGAGGTGAGACGTGGAAGCCGTATCCATATACCATGCATCATCGGGCTGCTGAAGATTCAAGGAACTGAAGGCCTGGCCCAAGTTGGTTGGAATGGTGCCGGATGCCGTTGGATGGGATCCTAGTATGTTGGGCTGCGGTTGTTGCCATTACTGATGTTGAATATGCCATGGCAGTGGGCCGGCCCACTTTGTTGGGTGCTGGGCCTGCTGCTGCTGGCTGGATTCCTAGCCCCGAACCCCTCGGTCTTTTCATTTGCTTCCCCAGCCACCCCCACAGCCTCTGCCTCTACCGCCACCGCGGTTGTTCTGCGGCGGGTGGTGGCTGACCGGCAGGTGTGATGGTTGTCGCGGCAGCGTCGACTACCAATGCCTTGGGGTTGTGTTCGTCCTATTTTGCTCATATCGGCTCCTCTAATAACAATTGGGACCGTGCTTTGTTGAAACTCGGTAGGGGATCAAATTCTTGGATCATCGTTGCATAGGTGTCGTATTCACCTTTCGGTAAACCATTAATCAATTGCAAAACCATCTTTGTGTCTGAAATCGGGTTGCCCACATTAGATAATTGGCCGGCAATCAATTTTAAACGTTTGTAGTAGTCGGCCATATTTACAAAAAATTTTAAGACATGTGGTGTTGAACTGATCCTCGAGATACACAGCCCGTGTAGGTTTGTTGTCTTGCAAAATCTCATCCAACCGTGTCCATAACTCATGAGTCGAGGCTCCGGTTTTCATAATAGTATGAAGTAAGTCCTTGGAGATAGTGCCATAGATCCACTGCTTGACGATAGCGTCAAGCCTCCTAGACGTCACGTCGTCGACGTCGGGTGGGCGGGGATAGGTGGTATCGATGTGGTCTAGCACATGCATGAATATGGAAGAGTTCAACCCATGACGCGTATTATCCATCATCATGATCAAGAATCAACGGAATGAAGTTCTTGATATTGGTTACGGCGAAAGTCGGATGAAAGGTGGTGGGGGTGGAAGATGGATGAGGATTTATGATGTCAGGTGTTGAGGAAGAGGAAGCGAGAGAAGCTATGTGGGCCGCGGGTGGTTCCATAGGGGCTGCCGAAAATTAGTCGAGGAATATAGGGTTTGTGGCAGCTGTATACCAGTTGTATGCCAGAGGTATACATGCCTGGTCGAGAGATATGAGGTTCGGGTTGGTTGTATATCACCTGTATACAAGATGTATACGGGCCTGTTTGGCGAAGAAGGAGGGATGTGGCGGCTGTATATCAGCTGGGAGCAGTGGTATACCGGCGGTATACGATTGATTTGCGCCTGAAAAGGGAGACAAAAAATTAGGTTTGTGGCGGCCAACAGTAGGGTTTAGGGTAGGAAGGGATTTTTGGCTCTTGATAACATGTAGAATAGTGTAAATCTCCTTGAGTGAAGTCCTTTTATTAATACAATATATATAGTTTATACAATTGTAGTCCTAATGGAATAATGATCTCTACTTTACATAATTACACTAACATATTAATTACAGAATATACGGTGAATATATATAAATATATTCACTATCACTATGGAATAGTCCTTTAAATGTATTTTTTCAGAATCAAACGTAGAAAGTCCTTAAACTCTTGAGAATTTTGGCTTTGACGATGGGATGATTAGAATAATTGCAATCTCTTGATATTTTAGAATGGCACATATGAACGTATTACTTATATTCTAATAGTATGAGAGATATTTTCAAGTATTTTTTGTCGTGAATAATTTTCTGGTCTTGCTTGATGTCTACTTACAATTTATTATTGGTTGTGTTATTATTAGGAGACATTAACAAAAACAGGTGATGAACTAGTAATTGTTTTGCTCCCCCTAGATTATTCTTCGATAAGTTGAATCGAGTGATACCAACAATAATGTCAAGGCCAAGATTTAAGACAAGAGAGGTATTCCACTATACTAGTTGTGACTGATCTTTGCTGGTAAGCAACTTGAAGATAGGCCTACACTGAAAGACTATAATATCCAAAAAGAGTCGACTCTACATATCATGAGGCTCAGTGGTGGGATCATCAAGTTCCCTTCTTTGTTTGTGTCAAGGTCTGGTGTCACGGTCCAAATCGCGGGTTATGGTGGCACCTACTCTATCCCCTCGAGTAGGCGAACCATAACTCAACATTTGGAAGAATCAAGTTAAATATGCGGAAATTAAGTAAGAATAAATTAACAAGTCTTAAATACTATTATAACTAGAAATATTCAACATCCCCAAAATCTGGTCAAAGGGTACAAGAGCTCTAATACAATCTGAAATACAAGTCTGAAAATGTCTGAAGGCTACATAATGTCTGATAGATAGAAATGCAAAAGTAAATAAGGAGGGTCGTTCAGGGGCCACAGATGACCAAGTAGCTCACCCTGAAGACTGAGAGATATCACCCTTTCTTATCAGCCATGGGGGCTTAGAATTGGAGCCTGGATCGTACTCTGCACTCAACAAAAAATGCATCAAGAGTAGTATTAGTACAACACTAGTACTGGTAAGTATCATAAGCCGATAATGATTAGATAACGCATGAAGAAGTGGAAACTAACAGGTAGCACATAGAGCAAACATGTATGGTCATGTATCATATATAAGTAAGTGTCAAGAAATCATCTAATCAACCAAAGACAGATATGAGTCACCAATGATCAGTTGAATATATGAATGGATGAATGGAATGCTAGAGTCACCTCTCTAACTCCACTCTCGTACACACATGCTAAGGTCAATGCCTCAAAGTCATGACCCATGGGGGACCCGCGAAGTCTATGTACCACTCGTGTTCTTTGGCAGAAACCTCGGAGGTTATCAATCACTCTCGTTCTCCGGAAAAGACCTCGGAGTCTCTCTGTTACTCTCAAACTTCGGCAAAGACCTCGGAGGCTCTCAATCACTCACCTCACTATCATGATAATATAAGAGTAATATGGAAAACATGTCATGCATGATATCCATCTCAGTAACATCACCAATATACAATCAACAAGCACAAGTCATATTACTGTTCACATTTCAATTATAAATATTACCATTCCCTTTCATGAATGAGTGAGCTATCATATGACAAAGATACAAATAGATAACAATCATAGAAAATAACACATATGGAGACAAGCCCACACAACAGCTGACGGAACCAACCAAATTGGAATTCACCTCCACGTCATACCCAAAGGCCTATCATGCTATCCCCTTTAATTTCAAAAAAAGTATGTCTACAAAAAAGTCAACTATTGGTCAACACTTTCACTCTTTAAGGTTCTAATTTCTCAGAATGTCCCCCCACCAATTTCTGGGCGGATCTTTTCATCATCTAATAACCCTGAAGAGGGTAGTAATATAGATGGTAGATTGATAAAGTTTTATCAGAGTTTATCAAATAATAAGCATGTAATAAGGAGACGGGTAGTATCAACTCAAATTTCATTTAAAAATGAAAGCCTATAATCTTTAACCAATATGAACATCATAACTGCAGAGATTAACATTTATCAAGATCATAATTAAAAACACATAGTCTAGAAATCATACCTTTTAATTAGAATTTCAGATCACCGGAGATCTCAACCCACCCTTGGCTCTGCTTCCTTTCTTCTTCCACGAATTTGTGGGATGATTGGCCTAGGTGCCTGGGAGTTCTCAACAGAATATCCTCTAAAATTCTTATTAAGGTGTAGGTTCATATACTAATATGGTTATAATTATAATCTTTCAAAGTGTTCTTATCTCTGGTATTATGATATTACAATTGATCGGGATTACAGACTTAGGAGGGGGTTTAGCTAGACATGGAGATTTTCAAGTAAGTAATTGTATAGAAAGTTTTCGAAATAAATAATCAGGTTACAAGAGGTTCTTTATATAGATAACCTCGGCTGATATTACGACATAATTGTTTTTTGAAAAAGTTGTAAAGTAAACAGTAATCATTTTTCCAAAAGTCTAAAGTGCTACAGTTTGTCTGCTGCTTTTTCAAAAGTTCTTTGTCCTTCTTGATAATGCTGTTGTTGCTTTCCATGTGTCTTCTTTGATCATATCTCCGATTGTTTTCCATTGAGTTGATCTTCTATCATATGGTAGTACGTAGTAATACATGGTAGTAAATTGGGCTGCAAGTAGTAAATACTACAGGCTCCCTGTTCAAAGTATTCATTTGGGCTGCAAGTAGTAATAACTACAGGCTCTCTGTTCAAAGTATTTATTTGGGCTGCAAGTAGTGGAAACTACAGGCTCCCTGTTCAAAGTATTCATTTGGGCTGCAAGTAGCGAAAGCTACAAGCTCCCTATTCAGTTGGGTTTCACGTAGCAAATCTACATGATTCCTTTGTTCAAGTAGTAAATCAGATCCTTATGCAAAATGATCATAATTTTCTTCATTTTTTGTTACATTGGTGGTAATAGTAGGCCTGGTATTTATTACAGGTCTTTTATTCTGTCCAAATGTCCTTTGATATTGTTCCACCGTTTCCTTTGCATGTTTGTATCTTATGTTTATTATTTTGTCATGCATTTAATTTAATCTTGTAGTGTCCTGTGTCATGATGTCATTGTCATAGTAAAGGGTGATGATATCCTCTACTTCTCCTCCTTTTGAATCTCCAATTATACATGCCTTTTTTGCTCTTAGCATGTCTTCTGTTCTTGTTTTCAATGTTAGTAATTCAAATGTTCTTTTTGCACTTAGCCATTCCTGAAATTTTTCCAAAGTGCAGGGGATTTTCTTGTTCAAGTTTTCATCATCTCCACTGATAGTACTGTTTTTCCCTGTTTTAAATATTTGACATATCACAATTGGCTTACCAGTTAGATCTATTGATGCGTCAAATACCTGTATTTCATATATCCCTTTTCCAAATGACTCCATCATCAATCTTGTGGACTCCACAATGATGCTGGGTAATCTGGCAATGTTACTCATGTTTTCATCCACTATTAGTTTGTCAATAAAACCATAAGTGAATAGTATTGATACTATTTCCGGGTTTGCCTGCTCGCTGCACAAGAATCTGGGATACTTGCTTAGTTTAGCGCTGCGTAGAATGTGAGGGTTAGTCTTATAATCATAGAATTTATTAATTTTTTCATAAGCGTTGATGTATTCAGGTATGTATCTCAGCTTGTCGGCCATTGATACGGTTGACGAAGAGGATGGTATCGAAGATGGTATGGTTGCTGGTTTTGATACAAATGGTCCCATGGTTTTGGTAATAGGGTTTTCTGGTCTTTTAGGTGTAGTGATGTGTGATCTGGATTGGGATTCATTTTATATAATTTTCATTGTTATCAGGTCTTGTATGGCTTCTCTGAGTTGGTTTATAGTATTGGTGTTCTCTTGTAATCTGGATATGAGGATTTCATTGGTGTGTATAAGAGAATTTATGGCTTTGGTAATGTATTCTTCAATCTTATCACTGTTGTTCGACATCGTTATATCTGCTAAGAAAATCAGCTAAAATATTCTTAGTTCCAGATATATTCTTAACAATAAAGTCATAACAACAAAAGAATGATTGCCACTTTCTCCTTTTATTTAATTCTGGTAAGGATCTATTTTGTTTGTAATAAAAGCTTTTACCTGTGTGTTATCAGTTCTAACAATAAATTTTACTGGTAGTAAATGGTAATGAAATCTTTTTATTCCAAATTTTACTGCTAATAATTCTTTTCATTTGGTTTCCACGTTCAAAAAATTTAAACACAAGTTTAGATATACGAAAAAAATATTCAAAGAAGCAAAGGTAGAAATAAAGCAAACAAAAGAAGAATTACATGAAATGATAAGAGAAGAACTGACTAACCTATGGTAGATTGATAAAATTTTATCAGAGTTTATCAAATAATAAGCACGTAACGACGGAATATGTCGTTACATCAGATACCAATTAAACAATCGCTCGTCCTTGAGCGACAAAGAAAAAAATAGAGAATAGTACCTGAGTCAGCAAATAACTGAGGATATCTGGCACGCATATCAGACTCTATCTCCCAAGTAGCCTCCTCAACAGGACAATTCTTCCACTGAACCTTCACGGAAGCTACATCCTTAGTCCTCAACTTCCTAACCTGCCTATCTAAGGGTGCTATAGGCTCATCCTCATAGGATAGATTCTCATCAAGCAACATTGAATCCCAACGAATGATATAGGACCCGTCTGAATGGTACTTCTTCAACATAGAAATGTGGAAAACTAGAGGAACACACGACAAGCCTGGTGGCAAAGCCAACTCATAAACAATAACACCAATACGATAGAGGATCTCGAATGGACCAATGTATCTCGGACTCAACTTGTCCCTCTTTCCAAAATGCTTTACACCCTTCATGAGTGATATCTTCAGAAGAACCTGCTCACCCTCCATAAACTCTAAGTCTCGGACCTTTCGATTCGAATGTATCTTCTTTCGACTCTGAGCTGCCAGAAGCTTTTCCTGAATAAGCTTCATTTTGTCTAGGGACTCCCTCAACAAATCTGTACCCCATGGTCGGATCTCAAAAGCATCAAACCATCCTATGGGAGAACGACACCTCCTACTATATAAGCCTCAAACGGTGTCATATCAATGCTGTAATGGTAGCTATTATTGTATGCGAACTCATCCAAGGGTAAGAACTAGTCCCAATGACCACCAAAATCAATAATACGGTAAATAGGGTATTTCTTACTAAAGGTGACCTTGTTCAACTAGCGGTAATATATGTTCATCCTCATCATAACATTTTCTTCTTCACAAATAACACTGTATCATCCCAAGAGGAGACACTCGGTCTAATGAACCCCTTGTTCAGAAAATCCTGCAACTGCTCATTTAGCTCCCTCAACTCAACAAGTGCCATCCTATAAGGTAAATAGAGATAGGGTGAGTGCCCAGCTCTAAATCGATGTAGAAGTCAATATCACAATTGAGTGGCATACTTGGCAAATCGGCAGGAAACACCTCCGCAAACTCACAAACAACCAGTACAAACTCAAGGGTTGGAGAATCAACACTGGTATCACGAATACGGGCCAAATAAGGCTAACATCCCTTGCCAACAAGTTTCTTCGCACAGAGATAAGAAATAATCTTCTTCTTATTGGGACTATGATTATCCTTCCACTCGAGTCTAGGAATCTCAAGCATGGGTAAAGTAATTTTCTTGGCATGATAGTCCAAGATCGCATGGAATCCGAACTGAATGGGATGGCTGAGGGCTAAATGATAGGTCTTGGAAAACTAGCCCCCACATCTGTGATTAGAAAAAACACTAAATACACCATGCTGATGAAGACTCTTCTCACTAGATTCTAAAAAAGATCGAACAGTGGCATTCTCAACACTCATAGCATGATCTACTACTATCTGGAATGAAGACCCCATAGCCACATGCTAAAGTCATGGAACATAAAGTGAAAGCACAAGTCCATTGACGAATATACGGACCCTCTCTGCCTCTGTCAGAATTATGTGTGTTGCATACTGAGCCAAAAACAAGAATCTGGAATCATACTCAGCCACCGACATACCCTTCTATCGCAAATGAGTGAACTCATCCCTGCGTTGTCCCTCAAAGTACGAGGCACATATTTTTCTAAGAAAACCTGATAAAACTAAACCCATGTGAGTGGAGGTGAACCAACTAGCCTGCTCTCAATGTAGTACCTCCACCAAGTCTTCGCCTCATCGCAAAGCTAAAAAGACACACAATCCACGCCATGAGACTCAACAATCCCTATCTTCTACAACCTCTCATGCATGTCAATGATAAACTTATACGCATCCTCACTGCGGGTACCATGAAACCTTGGCGACTCTATATTTAAGAACCCACCAATGAGCTCCTAATCTTTGAGTTTCAAAGCCTGGGTTGCTACCGGCCTAGGTAAGCCCTCATAAGCTGGAAACCATTGATGTGAGGGGTCATGTCAGCAACAGGCTGCATCCCCTGTGTCTGTCCCTGCTCGGGAGTATGCAACCCTGCTTTGGTATGAGAACCACCTGGAGTGACATTGTCCATGTCCTACTAGGCATCAAGATGCAATAATATACGGGCCAGTGTGTCATGAAGTGCTGGGTTGGACATAGCCTAGGGGTGAGTCTGGGCTGGACCCAAACCTCTCCCATCTATTTGCTCTACCTCGGGCTAACGCTATGGAGAAGCTGAGTGTGTCTGTCTCTGTCCAGCCATATGAGCCTTGCCCCTGGCTGGTGCCTCTACACGCCTTCTAGCTCAACCGCGACCTCTCGTTCATCCTGATCCTCGAGAACTGGCCCTAACAATGGGCTTGGGCTCGTCGACCCCTGCAAGGTCAACTCGTGTCCTCACCATATGTGAGAGAATAAAAATGAATCAGATACCAATTTGAGTAAAGTATCACGAAAGAATTAAGAAAATTGAAGTTTTCTAAATGTCCCATAGCCTCTCGTCAATAAGTATGGAGCTTTTCGTACCCATTCGCAAGACTCTACTATACATGCTCTTGTACTTATAAACTAGGTAACCTAGGGATCTGATGTTGACACCCAATTTTGTCCCATCTTTTATGATTTTATTCGTAATTTTTAATATTTTGACACTTTTAAAATAATTTTAAAATATAGGCATATATGTGTATATCCTCTTATTATTATTATTATTCGCATTTTTTATCATTTGCATTTTTATAATAATCATAAGTTTTATCCGAAATTCTATGTTATTTTATTTTTCGCAAAATGGCATCGCATTTCTTTTTTTTTATTTAAGCATTAAACATTTCACAAATATTATATTTTTATTATTTATCACGTCGTTACGTTATTTTAAATAATTCACATCTTTTACAAAACAAAAATAATATTTTTTATATTAAACCCCTTTCATATTTTTAATCCATAATCCATTCATTTTCCAAAACAAAACAATTTCTAACCCATTTTTCATTTTCCCAACCCAATACAAATTCTACCCAAACAAACAAGCCCAAACTCCCCAATTAAATTCCCTTATACCCAAACCCACAAAATAAAAATCCCAAAACTTTTTCAAGCCCAATCGGCCACCCCACCACCGGCCCACCCGCCAGCCGAACCGGCCGCCCAAAACCCGCAAACCCAAAAACCCATTCCCTTTTAACTCCCTAAAACCTAAACAAAATAAGAAAAAAAACCCAAAACCCTATCTCTCTCCTTCACTCAAATCGTCGACCCCACACACCCATACCGGCGACCCCAC
The DNA here is from genome assembly GCA_029783415.1 of Anisodus acutangulus. Classification (NCBI taxonomy): domain Eukaryota; kingdom Viridiplantae; phylum Streptophyta; class Magnoliopsida; order Solanales; family Solanaceae; genus Anisodus; species Anisodus acutangulus. Next base: position 20,855,053 of record CM056511.1, on the reverse strand, counting down.
GTCGCCCGTCACCTCACCCGACACCACCACCAAACCCCTCTGCCCCTGACACCCGACACATCCCATACCCATATCCCCAAAAATCCGCAACCCATGCCCCTCAAATCCGCGATTTTTGGCACTTTATTTTTTAATTTCAAACTCGTTTTTAAGGGGGAATCCACCTATAAATACCCCATGTTGTTCTTCATTTTAAGGGGAAAAAAAATAGATTTTTGGAATTTTTCGGAAGATTATTCCATATATACATAAATATTTTGTTGTGTTCTTGATTGTAAGCATTTGCCTTCCTTGTTATTCAAGAATCAAGTCCGAAAAGCTTGCAGGGATTAAAGTAAATAACGGCGAATTATTCCTCGGAGTTTATTTATTTTATTTCTTTCTTTAATTCAGCTTTTATCCCGCTTTGTATTGTAATATTATTTATCGCACTTATGTAACTATTGAAATGCTTAGAATAGGCAAACTTAGGATTAATTCATAGGTTAGTTTCAAACTTAGGAACCCTTCGCTAGTTATTTATTTTAGGCTCGTCACGCGTATTCAAGATTTTTAAAACAACTTTTGTCATCTTTTATTTGCTTTATTAATCATACCGAATAAGTTTATCTTTTTTTTGCAACTCGATGATTTCCGAAAGATTCGCTTCTTTGGCGTTATAAATAATTTTGTTTCTACTCTCAATTGACAAATGCATATTTTTTCCAACTCTACATGTATTTCTCTTTAATTACCATACAAATGCATATTTTTTCTCTACATGTATCTTTCTTTTAAAAAATGCATCATTTACTAATTATTTGCAAACATCTTTAAAACATGCATTTTTCTAGCAATAATTAACCTGAGTTTGACCGGATAACCGCAAGTTAGCGGATCTTAAGGATGCCTAACCCCTTCCCTTTAGGATAATAAAGAACTCTTACCTAGAATCTCGCTAGTTTCGCAGACCTTAAAATTGGAGTTTACATTGCAGCATTTAGTTTAATATTTAGGTGTCCTAATTCACCGTAAAAAATAATTAGGTGGCGACTCCTCAACCCTTTTTACCCAGGAATCACCGAACACGTCCGCGCTCCGCTTTGACCCGAGCAAGGTCAAAAAACGGGCGCGACAGCATGGCGACTCCACTGGGGATTTTTCAGGTTCTTAACCATAGCAAAATTCAGGTTAATTATTTGTGCTTTACTTTCACTCTTTGTTTGATGTATGCTTTAATTTGTTTCCTTTGTGAAATTTTGCGTGCATAAACTGCTTTAATTATTATATTCTCTTACTGCTTTCCTTAAATTGGCATTTCGCTCATATTTCTTCCACTCTGGAAAATTGACACTATCACACACTACACGCGAGGTGTGTTTTGCGCACCCGCAAATTTCTTTCAATCTACCAAATTTTAGGAGAGTTGGCGTATGCGCGGAGTGACCGGACCATCCGGTGGCCGCGTAGCCTTCTCACTCGAGTAGTCCGCTCGGGAACCTTGTGTCTAGTCAGCCAAATCTTAGAAAATTTAAGATAGAGCTATACCACCCTTTATTTTAAGTCATGTATACATACACCTTAGGTGGGTCGATCCTTGGTATCGACTCCACAATTAAGAAATCCGCCAAAGATGTCTACGGGTCTCACAACCCAACGATCAATCATCATATTATGTGTAGCGTGATAAGGATAGATTAATCCAAGACTAATCATGACATGCTGAAATTGGAAAATGTACATTCATTTTGTCTCGTTTTCGACAAAGCATTGCAGTTTAGCAGCTTGGATCAAATCTGTCGTAATCCCGCATATCTGGCGTTTAGGCCCACCTCCGGTATAAGGGAGGCCCCATGCATATTAGAATGCGCATTTAATTGCCTTACAATCATTTTGCTATTTTCTACTGCTTTCCACTATGTGTATATTATTTGAATCAATAATTACTCACCTTATACTAATTTGGTTTTCTTCATTTTTCAGGAGATTCATTTTGCCTTATTTATTTCCCCAAAAGTTGATTCGTGTTGACTAAAACTGGCGGAGCACCCCATCTGTTATTTCCCAATCATGCCTATCCAAATTGTATTAGCGCTAACTTAATAAAAAAATGCGATTTAAATTGAGGCCTGAATCGCATTTTATGCAGTTTAATGTATTTTGCCTCCACCTTTTTGAAAGCTCAAAAAGACAAATCTGCATTGCTTTTGCTATTTTAAAATCTGTTTTGTTTAATCAATTTCTTTTCTTTTTCATCATGCAAACTAATAAATTTGTCGATAACATGTGACATATAATGAAACAAGCAAACAAAATCCCAAACAACGAGCAAGACTTCGGAGAATATGAGGAAGACTCACAATCGGAAGAATTGGGGCATTTTTTGGAATAAGTCAAAGCCAGATTTGGATGAAACATCAAGATGGTTGACAGTTACAAGCACTGGCATGAGCATTTGTCCTTTGCACTTTTGGGATATCGCACTACAATCAGGACTTCTACTGGGGCAACGGTCTATGGAACAGAAGTTGTGTTACCAGCAGAAGTGGAAATACCATCTTTGAGAGTTATCCAAGAAGCCGAGCTGAGCGAAGCGAAATGGATACAAAATCGGTACGAACAATTGATGCTGATTGATGAAAAGCGATTGAACGCAGTCTGCCACGGATAACTTTATCAAAACAGAATGGCCAAAGCTTTCAACAGGAAAGTAAAACCAAGGACTTTCGAACCGGGGCAATTGGTGCTAAAACGCATATTCCCGCACCAAAATGAAGCTAAAGGAAAATTCGCACATAACTGGCAAGGGCCTTATATGGTTCACCGGGTGTTGACTGGAGGAGCATTAATTCTAGCTGAAATGGACTGTGAAGTATGGCCAAAAGCTATCAACGCGGATGCAGTGAAAAGATACTACATTTAGGATTTTTCTATGTAATGCATTTCTTATGTTGTAAAAGTTGCGCTCCCTGACGGGATACGCAAAGAACCCATGTCGGGTTCCGTTTTCTAGATTGCAAATTTCCCCAGAAACACATTTCTTTGTAAGATGAACTACGTTATGACCTGATTCCCTCGGCGGGATACGTAGGCGGCCACATCGGCTTCGGTCCCATTTTAGAAAATCCTTACAATCCCCTTTTGCATGTAATGAACTACGTCACGACCTGATTCCCTCATGGGGATACGTAGGCGGCCTAAATCGGCTTCGGTCCCACCATTAGGAAATATTTTCTCATTTATCTCACATATGACAAAATGCACCTATCTGATCACCCTGATAGGGAAGGCAAGCAATCTACACAAGACTCGGTTGTCCGTTCAAAAGATCGTCATTCTCACATATCGGAAACTGGGGCATTTTTAAGGGATCACTGCCAAGAAAACGCCGATAGACATGAAAAAGCATCGGCAAACTAAGTCTTCAGCCATAAGAATTTTGGATAGGACGTTTGCTTTGTTTTACCGCATGTCACTGCTCGACGACATTTATATATATGCAGTAATTCTTATAAGCAAATTATTTTCAACAAACATTTTCATCAAAATTCGATAGAATTTTTATGTTTCTATTTTTAAGATGCATTTCTACAAATCGTTTTCGAATGTTTTCATTAACGGCTGGCCAAGATTGGAAAACAGAGAGGGGCTACGGGTCCGAGTTAGTAGGACATGCAAATACCAAGGCCGAAGCTACAAAGTCAATGCGAATCAACTCCCCCCTCCCAAAACTCATAAATTTATTTGAGTACAGGTTCTTCAGATCGAAAACAGCAGGGAAGCTGCAACATTTATGAGCAGATTCGCAAAGGCCTCCGCATCGCAACTCACTACAAGAATCACTTTCATGTTTGGAGATTGTACAAAGACGTCATGCTAAACTACATGTTCCCCAACCGTGTTGTGTCCATGCAAAGAACGGTATTTCGACTTACAGGGTCGCATTCTCGTCTACTCGACTTTTGCATCGCTTATGTCCACACATTAACTATCATGGCATGGCAATAGGGCCACACTTTACATTATGTCAACACGATGTTTTAAATCAGGCGCCCACCTTCTAATGCGGGTATGTTTTAAATCAGGCGCCCCACCTTCTAATGCGGGTATGTTTTAAATCAGGCGCCCACCTTCTAATGCGGGTATGTTTAAATCAGGCGCCCACCTTCTAATGCGGGTATGTTTTAAATCAGGCGCCCACCTTCTAATGCGGGTATGTTTAAATCAGGCGCCCGCCTTCTAATGCGGGTATGTTTTAAATCAGGCGCCCACCTTCTAATGCGGGTATGTTTTAAATCAGACGCCCACCTTCTAATGCGGGTGTGTTTTAAATCAGGCGCCCACCTTCTAATGCGGGTGTGTTTTAAATCAGGCGCCCACCTTCTAATGCGGGTGTGTTTTAAATCAGGCGCCCACCTTCTAATGCGGGTATGTTTTAAATCAGCCGCCCACCTTCTAATGCGGGTATGTTTTAAATCAGCCGCCCACCTTCTAATGCGGGTATGTTTAAATCAGGCGCCCACCTTCTAATGCGGGTATGTTTTAAATCAGGCGCCCACCTTCTAATGCGGGTATGTTTTAAATCAGGCGCCCACCTTCTAATGCGGGTATGTTTTAAATCAGGCGCCCACCTTCTAATGCGGGTATGTTTTAAATCAAGCGCCCACCTTCTAATGCGGGTATGTAAATTTCAGTCAGGCGCCCACCTCCTAATGCGGGTATTTAAATTTCAGTCAGGCGCCCACCTCCTAATGCAGGTATTTAAATTCAGTCAGGCGCCCACCTCCTAATGCGGGTATTTAAATTTCAGTCAGGCGCCCACCTCCTAATGCGGGTATTTAAATTTCAGTCAGGCGCCCACCTCCTAATGCGGGTATTTCAATTTAAGTCAGGCACCCACCTCCTAATGCGGGTATTTTATTTTAAATCAGGCGCCCACCTTCTAATGCAGGTATTTTATTTTAAATCAGGCGCCCACCTTCTAATGCGGGTACTTTATTTTAAAGTATAAACAGGCGCCCGTCAACGGCATCATCTGCACAACATTAAGCAACGACATCATTTCAACTTACAAAGTCATATTCTCATATACATATCTTATGCAACTGTTATACACTAACTTTTATCTTAGCTCTGGTCCACAGGAATTTGAATCGGCGGGAGCTTTCAGCACAACGTGGAACTATATCTTACGGCGAACCAAGGCAATTTGGTCAACGACCTACTTCGAACTTCGATCCGCTCTTTCCCAATAGTTTTGTTACATCTGCGCCAGTGTCATCATAACTCGACACTGGGACAATATTTCTTGAATCTGCACCAACTTTTTCAATAATTTCTCTCCCCCTGGGATCTTATTTCTACCCATGATCTTTCTTGCATTCTCGATGATCAGGACAAAATTGGCTACTCAGTCAACTTCTTTGGCCGAAAACTCTTTCATCGTCTCCGTCCAAAGAGGGGCATCTGTTGACACCCAATTTTGTCCCATCTTTTATGATTTTATTCGTAATTTTTAATATTTTGACACTTTTAAAATAATTTTAAAATATAGGCATATATGTGTATATCCTCTTATTATTATAATTATTTATATTTTTTATCATTTGCATTTTTATAATAATCATAAGTTTTATCCGAAATTCTATGTATTTTATTTTTCGCAAAATGACATCGCATTTCTTTTTTTTTTATTTAAGCATTAAACATTTCACAAATATTATATTTTTATTATTTATCACGTCGTTACGTTATTTTAAATAATTCACATCTTTTACAAAACAAAAATAATATTTTTTATATTAAACCCCTTTCATATTTTTAATCCATAATCCATTCATTTTCCAAAACAAAATAATTTCTAACCCATTTTTCATTTTCCCAACCCAATACAAATTCTACCCGAACAAACAAGCCCAAACTCCCCAATTAAATTCCCTTATACACAAACCCACAAAACAAAATCCCAAAACTTTTTCAAGCCCAATCGGCCAGCCCACCACCGAAGCCCACCCGCCAGGCCGAACCGGCTGGCCCAAAACCCGCAAGCCCAAAAACCCATTCCCTTTTAACTCCCCTAAAACCTAAACAAAATAAGAAAAAAAAAACCCAAAACCCTATCTCTCTCCTTCACTCAAATCGCCGACCCCACACACCCATACCGGCGACCCCACGTCGCCCGTCACCTCACCCGACACCACCACCAAACCCCTCTGCCCCTGACACCCGACACATCCCATACCCCTATCCCCAAAAATCCGCAACCCATGCCCCTCAAATTCGCGATTTTTGGCACTTTATTTTTTAATTTCAAACTCGTTTTTAAGGGGGAATCCACCTATAAATACCCCATGTTGTTCTTCATTTTAAGGGGAAAAAAATAGATTTTTGGAGGATTTTTCGGAAGATTATTCCATATATACATAAATATTTTGTTGTGTTCTTGATTGTAAGCATTTGCATTCCTTGTTATTCAAGAATCAAGTCCGAAAAGCTTGCAGGGATTAAAGTAAATAACGGCGAATTATTCCTCGTAGTTTATTTATTTTATTTATTTCTTTAATTCAGCTTTTATCCCGCTTTGTATTGTAATATTATTTATCGCACTTATGTAACTATTGAAATGCTTAGAATAGGCAAACTTAGGATTAATTCATAGGTTAGTTTCAAACTTAGGAACCCTTCGCTAGTTATTTATTTTAGGCTCGTCACGCGTATTCAAGATTTTCAAAACAACTTTTGTCATCTTTTATTTGCTTTATTAATCATACCGAATAAGTTTATCTTTTTTTGCAACTCGATGATTTCCGAAAGATTCGCTTCTTTGGCGTTATAAATAATTTTGTTTCTACTCTTAATTGACAAATGCATATTTTTTCCAACTCTACATGTATTTCTCTTTAAATACCATACAAATGCATATTTTTTCTCTACATGTATCTTTCTTTTAAAAAATGCATCATTTACTAATTATTTGCAAACATCTTTAAAACATGCATTTTTCTAGCAATAATTAACCTGAGTTTGACCGGATAACCGCAAGTTAACGGATCTTAAAGGATGCCTAACCCCTTCCCTTTAGGATAATAAAGAACCCTTACCTAGAATCTCGCTAGTTTCGCAGACCTTAAAATTGGAGTTTACATTGCAGCATTTAGTTTAATATTTAGGTGTCCTAATTCACCGTAAAAAATAATTAGGTGGCGACTCCTCAACCCTTTTTACCCAGGAATCACCGAACACGTCCGCGCTCCGCTTTGACCCGGGCAAGGTCGAAAAATGGGCGCGACATCTGATACCAACTTTTCACGACCCCAAATCAATAAGTCATGCGGGCACCTAGCATTCTCACCTCGGTAGACAAACCCTTTCCTTAATCATCAATTCATTAACAATACAGTAAAGAGAGAAAGTTAAACGTAAGTCTAAATCATAACATAAATGTCAAAGGTGCGAAAATATCATACTAATACAACCCCAAAGGAAAATGGTCTAGAACAACACAAGAGACACTAATAAAATAGATCCGAATAGTACATAGGTCTCAAAATGTCAAAATACTATCTCATAATAGGAGTCTCCGGCAGTGGATCCATCAGCAATGCTCACCCTAAAATACTCAACAGCAGCCTCTGATCAGTCTGGAGGGGTAAAGGTAGAACCGGTCACGTACTCTGCACTCAAAAGAATGCAGCAATGTAGTATCAGTACAAACACTATTTAGATATCATAGGCCGACAACAGTTAGCTAACATATGCATAAGAAAGAAACTAAAGAATAGACATGCTTGCAATCAAGTACAAGTAATATCACAATCGAAGGATAATCAACCCAAATGTATAGAATCAAGTCAGGATCCAAGTAAATGAGTATAATAATGAGTAAATATGCAATGCAATGGCCAATGTAATCTCCGTACACACATGCTCTAGTCGAAATATATCATCATCCCAGTAGTCATGACCCACGGGGGACCCGCGAAGTCCATGCACTAGTCGCTCTGTATTACTCATGCCAGAGATGACTCTTACACCGAACACTCAGCTAGCCATCACGTATCACTCAATATAGAATGGTTATGCAATGAATATGTAATAAAAATCACTATTGTTTCTTTCTCATTTATCACTATCACGCCAATCATAGATAATATCAATGTATCATGGAAATGAGTATCAATGCAATGACAATATCAAGTATATCATATTTTTTTCTTTTCTCTCGCCTTCTCTCTGGCAGACTCCATGGCAGAGAACAACCTTGGGTGTGGTAGTAGCCACCGAGGCCATGGTGGCAGACTGGCTCAGGCAAGCCACTAGTGGTAGCAGACATCCAATTGCCTGGGCACACAATCAATGGGCCACAACCAACATGCCCATCCTCAGGTAACCCCATCAGTAGTCCACAATATGCAGGCCCTAGCCCAGTCGATGGGCCCTAATCAACTGGTCCAGTTTTGTGCGGCCCAATAGTGGTCCATCAGACAAGGAGCCACATCAATGGGCCACAACACGCAAACCCAACTTCTTGGAGCCCAGCAGTCCGCTCCAGGCCCTCTCCAATCCAATTTGGGCTAGACTTTCACCACATTGACTCATCGGCAGCCCGATAATGCATGATTTATGGATATAGGGCCATATATCACCTCACCAACAATTCTGGTAATCTACTCAACTGCGAAACTTAAATACTCCGCAGTCTATTATGGTCAAAAACGGCCATCGCATTTTAATTCAAGGATTTGGCCACACGCTGACCCCACCACCACATCCCCACTTCTCCATAAATAACATCCTTTATGCCCCACATATTATAAAAAATCTAATATCTGTTAGAAAATTTACCACAGATAATTCTGTATCAATTAATTTTGATCCGTTTGGATTTTCTGTAACAAACCTACGTACCGGGAAACTCCTTACGAGATGTGATAGTGAAGGGGACCTCTATCATTTCCTATCCACATACGCTTCCAATGTCTCCCCTCCCACATATCTAACTGCCCAAGTCTCTTTTCCCACCGCTTTAGCAACAATCTCTCCGTCAACCCACAATAGACTTGGACACCCAGAAGATCCTATTTTTAATTTTCTTCGGGACGATAATTTTATTCGTTGTTCTAGTGGGAAATCTTTCCAACAATGTTTTTTTGCCCATTAGGCAAACACGTTTGCCTCCCTTTTCAGTCTTTGTTAAGTGTTACATTTTCCATATTTGATATTGTTCATGCAGGCGTATGGACATCTCATGTTATTAGTTCCCTAGGTCATAAGTTTTATCTTGTGTTATTAGATGAGTTTTCTCACTTTATCTGAATTTACCCTCTAAAGTTCAAGTCTGAAGTGTTTACCAAATTTCTTGAGTTTCTTAACTTTATCAAAACACAATTTGAAAAATCCATTAAATCATTCCAATATGACAACGGTCATGAGTTTAATAATTCCGCATTTCATCAGTTTTGCACCAAGAATGGCATGGTCTTCCATTTCTCGTGTCCTCATACCTCACCAAAAAATGGAAAAGCCGAATGAATCATCCATACTATTAACAACATGGTTCGCACCATTATTTTTCATGCCTCTCTCCCTCCGTCATTCTGGGTCTATGCAGTCAATATGGTAGAATACATCCTTAATATTTTACCTACCAGCACTCTTCACAACAAAGCCCCCAATCGAAATTATCTATCGTCGGATCCCATCCTATGAACACCTTAGAATTTTCAGTTGCTTGTACTACCCAAATCTTGCATCCACATCTCCTCATAAATTAGCACCTCATACCACCCCGTGTGTCTTCTTAGGATTCCCACCCAATCATAGGGAGTATCTGTGTTATGATGTGTCTTCTCGTAAGATCATCATGTCCAGTCATGTCACGCTTAATGAGGAAATATTCCCATTCGCCAATCTCTAAAAATTTCGGACTACCGGTTACACGTTCCTCGAGGAGTTCGAACCCTCCCCCACTGTGTGTTACTTGCTCAATAATCCAGTCACTGTGCAGTCGTCGCCACCTCCGGCAGTCACCTCCACCCCCAGTCACTACCAACCACCCCTGCTACCTATAAAAATTTCCCCAGCCAGTTTCGGTCGACGTCGATTACCACTACTTCTAATGGAAATCGGTCTGCCCCATCTCCGACAAGTCCGGCCATCGCATCACCCACCCTCTGGCAACCGTCACCCATTATTACAGTGTCACCACTACTCTGTGCCGCCACTCTAGTCAACCCCAGTGTTCATGTTCACCCGGTCAAGTCACAGATCTTCCTACCACCATCGCTCAAATCGAACTCGGTTTCCCACACCCATCTATCTCCGACATCTCTCCTACACTCAACCAACTAGTCACTAACACCCATACCATACCATACCATACATCAAAAACCCAACAACTAAACCTCAACCCATCACCACCCATCGATCCCACCTACCAATCTCGGTCACCCCGTCACCCACAAACCATCGACCCATCTTGACAGACAATAGAAGCCACTACCTCCACCAACCTGACCCAACAAATAAGCTAACAACCGAACTCGATATCACATCATGATCCAAACTCGACACCCAATAGATATACGCAGACTACCCTTGCCTCCTCGCACTATACGGAAACTTATGCCCAATACGGGATTTTCAAACCCAAAGTCCAATTTAACCTATCCACACAAATCATATCCCCAATTCCCAAAAACCTAAAATTAGCCAAACTAGACCCAAATTGGAATGCGAACATGTGTGAAGAATTTAATGTGTTAATAAAACTACACACTTGGGATTTGGTTCCCAGACCGGAAGGGGTGAATGTGATCCGGTGAATGTGGCTTTTTAGTCACAAATACAGAGATAGTGGTGATCTAGAGAGATATAAGGTGAGACTTGTGGCTAATGAAACTAATAAGAAGGAGGGTATTTATTATGGTGAAACATTCAGTCCGGCTGTTAAACTGACTACCATTCACACAATCCTGAGTATTGTTATGGGTAAGCATTGGTCGATTCATCAGCTTGATGTGAAAAATGTATTTCTACATTGGGATTTGAAGAAAACTGTTTACATGCACCAGCCGTCTGGTTTTGTTCATCCTGCAGCCCCTCATTATGTATGTCATCTCCGTAAGTCACTGTATGGTTTAAAACAGGCCTCTAGAGCGTGATATGATCGTTTTGCACAATACATTGTGCGGATTGGGTTTGTATGCAACAAATATGCTAATTCTCTGTTTATTTTTCATAGAGGTAGTAGCATTGTTTATTTGTTATTATATGTGGATGACATTGTGCTTACTACCTCGTCTGATTTGTTGAAAAATGAGATCATTGCACTGCTTAAAACCGAATTTGCCATGACTGACTTGGGGATGTTGAGCTATTTTTTGGGGATTTCAGTGACTAGATCTGCAGATACTATGTTTCTTTGTCAGCGTAAGTATGTACAAGAGATTGTGTACAGGGCTAAAATGGTGAAATGCAAGATCACGTCCACTCCAGTTGACTCTAAATCGAAGCTTAGTGTTGTTGATAGTGATCCAGTATCAGATCCCACTCTCTACAGAAGTCTTGCAGGTGCACTACAGTACCTTACTTTCACCAGACCTGATATTGCTTATGTTATTCACCATGTATGCTTATTCATGCATGCCCCAATGGAGCCTCATTTTACTTCCCTTAAACGTATCATTCGATACGTTAAGGGCACACTTGATTATGGATTGCATTTATACTCCTCAACACCGATCAGGTTGTTATCATTTACGGATGCTGATTGGGCAGGCTGTCCGGACATGCGACGCTCCACCTCAGGCTACTGTATGTTCTTATGGGATAATCTCATTTCTTGGTCTGCCAAGAGACAAGCCACATTATCCCATTCGAGTTTAGAAGCAGAGTACGGGGATAATCCCGTTGCTGAGATCTGTTGGCTCCGAAACCTTTTTTTGGAGCTTCAATGTCCCTTGCATAAGGCGTCTTTGGTGTATTGTGATAACATATCCGCCATATATTTATATCATTATCCGGTTCAGCATCAGCGAACCAAGCATATTGAGATGGATATCCACTTTGTTTGTGAGAAGGTTGCTTTCAGTCATATTAATGTATTGCATGTGTCTTCTTCATATCAGTATGCAAATATATTCACGAAAGGCTTTCCTAGACAGCTCTTCCTCGACTTTAGATCCAGTCTTAGTGCCCGACCTTTTCTCGCTCAGACTGAGGGGGTGTATTAACCGTGTACATCATTACCATAATTAGAATAAATGTCATATATTATGTAATATTTAGTGATGTATAATTATGATAAATATATGATCATTATTGTATTAGGATTCCCCATTGTACATTGTATATATTTATATTAATGAGAAAGACTCCGCAAGGAAAATTAATACATTCTTACAAATTGTTTTCATCAACTAATTAAAAGCATCTTTTATCAAAAGAGTACAACTATTTATTGATACTCAAGACAACAACATTATATATTCTTGATAACACTTTTTCATAGCTGTGGATATTCACAATGTTAAAGTTGTGTATTGTAGAGAAAACTTACATCACTAAATTTATTATCTAATAATAGAAAGTTCATATAGTCTCGCACCTAATAATTTCTTTGATCCAAAAGCTGTTGGAAATTTGCCTTTGGCGGGAGTTGCGTCCAACCATATTTAATGACTTAAACACTTGGGTTCCGCATGTTGGAGACTTTGATTCTTCACACGTGCATAATCTACTAAGTAAGTAGATGACCGTAGGGCCAAGAATCGTCAAATTTTATTGAGAAATGAAAGAGATATTGGTCCACGAAGTGAGGTGTTTGAAGCATGAAAATATGGTAAAGACCAATCCTCCCTCATCGGTGGGGGAATGAAGATTTGTTTAGTTTATAAGTCTCAAAATTGGCTTGGGGTTTGGGACCCCAACGGGTATCCCATGTGTTTGAAAGAGGGAGGACCTAGATGTGCTTTGTTCGAGGCTAAGCCCACACGCACGCCGCCGCCGCCCGTCCGGTCCGGGCTCGGGTCACGGGTCGTGGGCTTCTTCTGATATTATCTTTTTGGACCCAAATTGCTTCATATTTACAGTTTGGTCCCTGAAGTTTCAGGTAAGTTAAATTGGGTAGAGAACTTGTGCTTTTGCTATTGGTTTTGGAACGTTAACCAACATTATTATGCACATCAATTCAGTCATTTATTTGGCTGAATTACTCTCCTTAAAATCTCTAATCCGTTGCATATCAATTCGTCATTTATTTTGGTAGAATTACTACCTCCATAATTATCATTACTTGGCCAGTAACAGCAATTATGTGAGCAGTTGATAAGTCCCCTCCTTACACTATATAATGAAGCCTTTGATCAATTGTTGAGACTACAGAAAAATAAAAATGAAAAAGCAGAATCTTCTTCCTACATTCAACATCATTTCATTACTCAAAGTTTTTCAAAGTAACACTTGAGTTTCCTTTGCTTATTTGTTGAGTTGCTGTTTTATCTTGGGAGACTATTGTCCAGAACGTAGAAAGGATATATACGGGGAAATCTTGTCTTAAAGACAGAGTGTCATCACTCAACCTAGCATATCAAATTATTCCAGTTTCTTATTCCAGTTTCTTGTTCAAGCATATTGAAATTGTTGGAAATTAGCCTTTGGCGGGGAGATGCGTCCACCCATCTTTGATGAATTAAACACTAGTATTCCGTATGTTTGAGACCTTGTCTCTTTACACATGCATGATCTACGAAGTGAGTAGATGACCGTAGGGCCAAGAATCGTCTAATTTCGTTGAGAAATGAAAGAGATATTGGTCCACGAAGTAAGGTGTTTGAGACATGAAAATGTGGTGTGGGACAAATCTACCACATCGGTGGGAATAAGAAGAATTGCTCTCTATATAAGTCTTTAATTGGTAAAGGGTTTGGGACCCCAAGGGGTATCCCATGTGTTTAAAGGAGAGAAGACCTAGATGTGCTTGGGTTCAAGGCTAAGTCCACACGCGCGCCGCCGCCGCCCGCCCGTCCCGTCCGGTTCGGGTTTCGGATTTCGGGTTCACGGATCGTGGGTCGTGGGTCGTGGGCTGTGGGCCTTTCTGATATTATCTTTTTGGACCAGAGAACTCTGCCAGATGTACAGTTTTATCCATGAAGTTTCAGATGTACAGTTTGGACCAGAATTCTTTCATATGTACAGTTTGGTCCCTGAAGTTTCAATATTTACAGTTTGATCCCCAGAGTTTCTGGAGACTTTTTCTGCCTACCGTTGGACTGTTTTCTGGAGCATTAACCAGCCATTATTTGGCTGATTAATTCCTCCATTAACAGCCCATTACTTGGGCAGTGAGCAGCCTCTTTCAATGGCCTTAATAGCCATTACTTGGCTGTTTTAATGGCCTCCTTTAAGGGCCATTACAGCCTTGTTTGTGGCTGTTGGACAGCCCCTCTTCTTGCTATATATTGAGCTTCATTTGGCTGAAAAACAGAAGCAAGAAACGACCAGAAAACAGCCAGAAAACTGAACGAAAAACAGGCAGAAAACAGTGAGAAAACTGTGACGAAAATCAGTGAGCAAACCCACACATATACACAAGATATACACTACAGAGACACATTATATACACAGAGACAAAAGAGAAGAGTATTGAGAAACTCTTCCTTCCTATTCCATAGCTTCAGCAAGTCGAGTCATATTTATTTTCTTCGCCAGGCTCAACCTATTGGCTTTGTAGTGTTGAGATTAAAGTGTTGTTTTATCTTGGGAGACTATTGCCCGCTAACGTAAAAGCATATATACGGGGCAATCTTGTCTTAAGGATAGAGGGCTATCCTCGACTCAACACACAACGTTGTAATCATCCAGATTTAGTTGTTTCTTGATTTCAGGATATCAACATTCAAGACACAACAAACTTGCGGCAGTTCTCAACATTGGCTTTGCAAGGTGATCAAGATTCAAGACACAACACACATGCGGAAGTTTTGAAGATTGACCATTTATTTATCCTTTCGAACATTTGTAATAGTTATTACTTCCCGTACTGCTCTATAAAGTACCATAGAAATACCAACAGAAATTTCAATTGTTGTAATTTCATTTGTTGTAATACTTAGCAGTTACTTATTTCTGTTTCCTGCACCATTGTAACCAACAAAAGCAAATGCCAAAACTCAGTTCTTACCAATTAAAGTGCTAATACAATTATGAAACGTACAAAATTAAAATCTAAAGAACTATCTCTTCGTGTTTTTTTTTATTTTTTATCTTGAAGCTCCCGATCTTCAATACTATCACTCATCAACTACGACGATTTTGTTGGAATGGAATTAAAGTTACTTTCATCAAATCCTGAAAAAGTTAGTTAGGAGTCATTAATACACATCTAAGCATGCATGCAAATAATTTATAAAAATGGGATTAAAGTTTGGCAATTCTTTTCCGTAAATGATGTGGGATATGTACAATTATTCTGAATTGTCCTTGATAATGTTCTGGATATGATTGAGATTTCTTACAAATTACAAAAACAAAATAGAGAAAATTATTGATAGGTCAAAAAAGTACATGAAAATAAGTGTTTGACAACAATTATTATAAACGAAAGGTTACCATGACATGAGCCTCACTAGTAGGTATTGTTGTACTTTTAGGTTCGGCTTCGACATTAGAAACTATAAATAAAAGTTTAGTTAAAACGATCACAAAAGCAGCTCACAAAATATGGTTCATGTAAAATGAAATTACCTTGTTCCCTTGGTGTAAATATCTTAAAAGGTCACTTAACTATGAAGAATTATGTAGTAATGTCATTAAACTTTGTTTTGTATCAATAAAGTCACTCAACTTAGTGTTTTTTCCTTATAAAATCACTCAACCAAATTTATCATTAAAGAACTCCACTTTGCCCCCTTAGCATTTTGGGTTTGGAAAATAATATCCCCTTCACATTTTGAATGGATGATAATAAACTCTCTTGATCTTAAATCAATAGCTAGAAATGAGTTGAATTATTGCATATATTTTTAAAATATCTTGATTTCTATTAATATTAAAATTTATGATTTAGCTAATTTTTATTTTATGATATTTTTTATTTAATTAATTTTGACAATCTAGGCAATTACAAAAAATGAGTTTATGTGAGTCTTAAAGCAAAACTTCTCCATATTATCATGGCATCCTTTTTGCAACACAACCAGACAGAGTCATGTGACTGATAACCAAATTAAACATTTCATAAAATTTAATTAGACATAAAAAGACACCAAAGCCGTCTAACCAATTTAATTCATTACAAACATTTCTGAAAACCCATTTTCGTCTAGTCAATTTAATCAGGATAATACACTAAACATTTCTGACGATATAGGATAATCTAATTCATTACAAAAACAGAGAAAAGGAAAAAAAGGAAAGCACCTCTATTGACTTAATAAATAGCATAAGTAAATAAGTATAATAAATCATATTCCAAGATTACTATAACTCTCTGCTGAATTGTTTCAAACTTTTCTTAGGAATTGACAACCCAAGTATCATGATCTTGAGCAGGTGCTTGAACATAATCTCGGTTGATTACAATGGTGGCAGGAAACGGGAAATAAGTAACTGCTAAGTATTACAACAAAATGAAATTACAACAACTGAAATTTCAATAAAATGAAAACAAGAAACTGAGATTACAAGCACTTTGATTTGCTGGGTCGAGTGATGACATTCTGTCTTTAAGACAAGATTGCCCCGTATATATCCTTTCTACGTTCTGGACAATAGTCTCCCAAGATAAAACAACTCAACAAATGAGCAAAGGAAACTCAAGTGTTACTTTGAAGAACTTAGTGTAATGAAATGATGCTGGAAAGTAGTAGGAAGAATTTTGTTTTTTCGTTTGTGTGTAGTCTCAACAATTGAGCCAAAGGCTTCAATAAGCCAAGTAAATGACTGAATTAATGTGCAATAGATTAGAGCTTTAGTGAGAGTTATTCAGCCAAGTAATGATTGAATTGATGTGTAGATTAATGGAGGTTAACATTCCAAAACCAATAGCAAAAGCACAAGTTCTCTGTCCAATTTTATCTTACCTGAAACTTCAGGGACCAAACTGTAAATATGAAGCAATTGGGGTCCAAAAAAATAATACCAGAAGAAGCCCGAAGCCCACGACCCCGGACGGGCGGCGACGGCGCGTGTGTGGGCTTAGCCTCGAACCAAAGCACATCTAGGTCCTCCCTCCTTCAAACACATGGGTTACCCCTTGGGGTTCCAAACCCTTAGCCAATTTTGAGACTTATAAACTATACAAATCTTCCTTCCCCCACCGATGAGGGAGAATTGGTCTATACCACATTTTCATGCTTCAAACACCTCACTTCGTGGACCATTATCTCTTTCATTTCTCAACGAAATTTGACGATCCTTGGCCCTACGGTCATCTACTCACTTAGTAGATTATGCACGTGTGAATAATCAAAGTCTCCAACATGCGGAACCTAGTGTTTAAGTCATTAAAAATGGGTGGACGCAACTCCCACCAAAGGCAAATTTCCAACCATCTCTACTAAAAGTAAATTATTACGATGAGATATTCACTACTAAAGAAAAAGGAGTGACATTCAGTATTCACTTGTAGTATTTTCTTAATACATCCTTGTCCGTGCAAAAAATTAGTTTGATTTATACCTCGTATGAGTAGTAAAAAAAGTAATAAAATAGAAGGCAAAAAAGCGGTTGTCAAAAGTATTGCATTAAAACTTAATTTGATTAGTAAAATAGATTGAGACTGAAAGAAATAATCCCCTTGATTATTTTCATTAGTATATATACAATTTACATATTTCCATAATAGGAGAATCCTATTCCTATTCTACTCCTAAAACCTTATTCTACTTGGACCCTAACTATACAATTATGGTAATATAAATATTTTGGTAAGTGTACAATACTAATTACACCACAACATTACCTAAACTAGGAGACTAAAATATTACCTAAATTATATACACCATATACGGTCATCATGTAGAAACCGAGAGCCAATATACATAATATACACATGTATATCGTGTGTATATTATGTAAATTTAACACACCCCCACAGTCATAGCGGGCGGTCTTCGAACGCTGAGACGGTCCCTAAAATCTTCAAAAAGGACCGAGGGAAGACCCTTTGTAAAGATGTCGACTATTTTGTACCTGGACGGGACATGACAGACTCGTACCTGACTACGAGCAACCTTTTCGCGAACAAATTGAATGTCCATCTCGATATGTTTAGTGCGTTGGTGCTGAACCGGATTACCCGACAGATAGATGACACTAATATTATAACAATAAACCAATGTCGCTTTCTGGATAGGACAATGAAGCTCTAACAGCAAATTACGTAACCAACATGATTCAGATACCACATTAGCTACCCCTCGATACTCAGCCTCGGCACTGGAGCGGGACAAAGTCGACTAACGTTTCGCAGACCAGGAGACCAAGTTATTACCAAGAAACATGCAATAGCTAGACGTAGATCGTATGGTGTCCAGACAACCACCCCAATCAGCATCTGTATACGAGATAAGTGTGGACGTCGATGAAGGATATAAATGCAAGCCATAGTCAAGTGTACCCTGAATATATCGAATGATGCGTTTGAGTGCATTAATGTGCTCAACTGTGGGATCATATATAAACAAACACACATGTTGTACGACATACGTAATATCTGGTCTCGTAAATGTGAGATACTGGAGGGCCCCTGCAAGACTGCGATAGCGTGTCGGATCCTTGTATGAGGCACCGGCCGCAGCACTAAGCTTGGGTTTAGTATCAACTGGAGTGGAAGTGGACCTACATGATGACATCCCAGCCCTCTCAATGATCTCAGTTGCATACTTCCTTTGAGATAAGAACAACCCACCGGCATGACGAGTGACAGCAATCCCCAAAAAATAACTCAAGGGCCCCAAGTCTTTCATAGCAAACTCAGAACTGAGCATTGTCATGATAGACTGGCGTAATGCATCGGAAGAGGCAGTCAAGATAATATCATCCACGTATAATAGGATATAAGCCAAAGAAGAACCGCGACAATATATGAACAAGGAATTATCCGACCTGCTGTGAGTGAACCAAATAGTCGAAACATAGTCAACAAACCTCTTATACCAGGCCCGTGGAGACTGCTTAAGCCCATATAAGGACTTCTTCAACAAACAGATATGATGAGGATATTTGGGATCCCTAAACCCCAAGGGCTGATGCATATAGATTATTTCTTTGAGATCACCGTGTAAGAAAACATTCTTTACATCTAACTGATGAATGAGCCATGCTTTCGAAAGAGCTAAGCTGAGCATAGTACGAATGGTAGCCGATTTCACCACCAGACTAAACGTCTCACCACAATCCACACCAACCTGCTGAGTCTTACCATCACCCACAAGCCGAGCCTTATGCCTTGCAAACGAACCGTCTAAATTGTCTTTATAGGCAAAAATCTACATAGACCTAATAATATTAACCCAGATGGACGGGGCACCAACTCCCACGTCTGATTATCAATAAGAGCATTATATTAATCAGTTATAGCAATTTTCTAATTCGGATCATTTAATGCAGATACATGATTACGGGGCAAGGGTGATTTAAGAACATTAGAATTTAAATTAAAATGTCTTTTTGGTTTAAAAACACCCCGTTGACTATGAGTGATCGGTCTATGACTCGAGGAAGAATTGGGCAGATTTTGGGAATTTTCTGGACTTGGGACGGACTGGCCAGCAGGAAGTGGGGTCTGCTGGCCCAACACGGTAAACAGAAGCAGGAACTGGACTAATTCCAGAATTGGGCTGGCCTGGCCTAGTGACAATACTGGGAGCTGTTGCTTATGACGAACTAGTGGGACCAGCGGGCAGTGGGCCTGTTGGAGAATTTTGGGTGCGGGACATGTCTGAAAAATGATGAATAATATACGGAGATATACCATTATCCAAAAAATTATACGAACTAGGCACGGGATTACTCACCTTAGCAAACGGAAATTGAGATTCATAAAAAATGACATGGCCACTAATGATGATTTTATTAGAGGATAAATCAAAACATTTGTAACCACGATGAGTAGACGAAAAACCCATAAACACACACGGAGTAGACCGGGCCTGAAGTTTGTTAATTGTGGTGGACGGAAATAGCAGATAACACAAACACCCAAAGACCCTAAGATGTGAATACAAAGAGGTCTTATTATATAGAATTTGAAGGGGGGAAGAATATGTCAAACCTTTGGAAGGAATTATGTTAAGGAGATATGTTGTCATTTGTAGAGCATGATTCCAAAAAGACGGGGGTACGGAAGCATGAATCAATAAAGTACGGACAATGTTATTAATGGTACGAATTTTGTGTTCCGCTTTCCCATTTTGTGAAGATGTATGAGGACAAGAAAAATGAAAATTGATCCTATTATTAGCACAGAAGTCCCGAAACACCCCATTGTCATATTCTTTGCCATTATCACATTGAATATTTTTTATTTCCCGTTCGAATTGGGTTCTAATGAATGCTCTAAATTTTAAAAAGATAGAAAAAACTTGAGATTTTTTCGCTATCGGCAAAGTCTATAAAAACTTAGAATAATCATCCAAAAAGAGAACGTAGTACCGATGACCCAATGAACTAAGAGCAGGAGACGTCCATAAGTCGCTATGAATAATATCAAATGGCATTAAAGTGTGAGAATTTGAGTCTACAAATGACAACATAACAATTTTTCTAAAGAACAAGACTGACAATTTGGAGTACTACGCGTACCCTTACATGAAATAAAATTATTTTTAACTAATGACGACAAAATAGACGACCCCGGATGACCAATACGAGCATGCCACAAGGAAGGAGCAAGGGCTGCAAACGCTGATGGCAAGGCTTGAGTCGATGGACCGGAACTGGGTGTGATAGGATAAAGATCTCCCATAATATCACACCTCATGAGAGGACTCCCCGTATTGAAATTCTTCACAGAGAAGCCAAATGGATCAAATTCAATAGAAACGGAATTGTCAGTGGTGAATTTACGGACATACACTAAGTTTTTAATCAATTTGGGGGCATGTAATGTATTTTTCAAGATAAGGGGTGGATTGGGGAGAGATAAAGTTTTATGACCATAACCACGAATTGGAATAGAGTTACCATTACCAACAATTATACCACGAGGGTTGCTCAAATTGGAATAAGACGAGAGAGTACCTTAATCGGATGTCATGTGTGTAGTCGCACCGGTGTCCATGTACCAATTCAGATCTGGTTGTGTTAATCCAAGTGTGTACATTGCGGCCTCAATGTCGGTGTGAGTTGGTGTGGGTCGTACTGCCAAGAATGCTTGTGTGGGCCGAGGCCCAAGTAGTCCACCCTGCTGCCCCGGCCTTGTGCTGAAATGAGAAGAAAAGGCCTGATTGTTGGGCCTGAACTAGGGTTGCCCAACCCACTGCCTGTTGGAAGAACAACCTGGAAAATAGGGGTTGTTGGCCCACGTCCCACTGCCCCAGCCCCACTTCCATGGGCCCACGACTGTGACCAGCGGGGAGGTGGTCCACTGTTGACTGGACGGGGCCCACTGCCAGAATGTTGTCCACCGAAACCACCACCAGAAGCGTCGCGTTTGCCCCTACGGTTTTTGCCATTATTCTTAAGATTATTTTTGCCGCCACCATGAGCACGATTTTGGCCCGAATTATCAACAAACTCGAAGAATTTGTGGAGGACGTCATCATGACTACAGGGCTTGCACCGGTATCAGCCTTCTTAGCCAAACCATTTTTTTCCAAAGTAAGCATGGAGAAGGCTTGATAAAAAGCGGGAAGCGGATTACTTTGACGAATGAGAGTCCCAACGCCATTATAGGCCTCAGAAAGGCCGGCAACCAGACGATTATTTGTCACAGGTGCGCCAACGTTACAGAGTTTATCCGCTAACTCCTTGAGTCTCTTGCAATATGCAGACACGTTCGGAAATTCTTCCATGCGAACTTGAGAGAATTTCTGCTCGCGTGTGACAACACGTGAATGTTGGTTATCTTGGAATATGTCACGCAATCTATTCCAGGTAGCCATAGCCGTAGTGTCCGGATCAATGATCGTTTGTAAGAGGTCGACCGAAATAGTGGAATAAATCCACTGGAGAACGGTAGCATCAAGAGTAATCCATAACTGAGGATCCTCCGCGGGAAGAGGTGCAGCGGGAGGAATTATGTGATGGATGACTTGATGGGAGATAGCATGAATTTTAAACAATTCTGCTCACGTCGCATATTTGACGTTTTCCATCTCAAGAACAATATGAATGTTGTTCTTGATGTTAGAAACAGTGAGGACGGGATGAAACGTGTTCCTAGACATAACGAAATAACAAAGGGATAGGAGGGAAAATTTGGAAAGAGTGGAGGTAAAATATATCATGAATTCCGGTGAAGGGGGATGAAAATCGAGGCAAGTTTGTCCAAGAAATGACACAAAAAAATCGAGAATAATAGTTGGAGAACAAAGGCGGAAGCAATGTAGACCTAGTCTGTTGATACCATGAAAGAAATAATCCCCTTGATTATTTTCATTAATTGAAAGAGTATATATACAATTTACATATTTCCATAATAGGAGAATCATATTCCTATTCTACTCCTAAAACCTTATTCTATTTGGACACTAACTATACAATTATGGTAATATAAATATTATGATAAATGTACAAAATACTAATTACACCACAACATTACCTAAACTAGGAGACTAAAACATTACCTAAATTATATACACCATATACGGTCAACATGTAGAAACCGAGAGCCAATATACATAATATACACATGTATATCGTGTGTATATTATGTATATTTAACAGAGACCTAGAACTGTGGATTCCTTTAGTTGACGTATCACAGTAATTAATCCCAACATAAAATTCCACATAAATATAACATTGTTTGGTTAGCTAATACAGTAGGAATAATAAATATTTAAATTGGTTAAATGGCTTTTGATGTCTTTTTATGACTACTTAAATTTATAAAATGTTTAAATTGATTATCACTCACGTGACTCTCTCTAGTCTTTTTGCAAAAAGAATGGACACGATAATATGGAGAAGCATAAACCCGTTTTTTTTATAATTGCTCAGATTGTCAATTAATTAAATAAAAAATCCATAAAAGACATATTAGTTAAATCATAATTTTTTATATTAATTGCAATCAAGAAATTTTATAAAATACATGCAATAATTCAACTACTTTCTAGCAATCAATTTAAGACCAATGGAGTTTATATCACACTCAAAACGTGAAGGGGTATTATTTTCCAAACTCAAAATATTAAGGGGGTAAAGTGGAGTTTTTCAATGACAAATTTGGTTGATTGGTTTTATAGAAGAAAATTTCTAAGTTGAATGACTTTATTGATACAAAATAAAGTTAAGTGACTTTGCTATATAATTTCTCGTAATTGAGTGACCTTTTGAGATATTTACTATGTTTCCTTCTCTTAACTTTTGTACTTTTCTTTTACCCTTTTTGTTTATGAGAAGAACTCCTTTAAACCTCCTGAGTACCGTAATAATCCTAATTTAATTAAAGTTTATTTGGTAATTGACCAAAAGAAAAAAAAGAAAAAAAAGTTTTTCTTAAAAAGAAAAGGAGAAGAATTTAAAGTTTTTTTTTAAATAGTGGGCCAAGCCCAAAGAAAATAAAAAGAAAGGAATAAGAGTATGATGACCATCAGAAATCAGAAACTGCAGAAGAAGAAACAAGAAAAACGTAGCAGAAGAAAAGAAAATAGAAGGAGAAAAAGAGAAGAAAAAAGGGGAGAAAATAAGTTTTTTTTTCATCCAATTCATCAAGGTAATTACTTTAATCTTTTATTTGATTGCATGATTATAAGATAATTTTTATGGTAGAAACATGAGAAATTTTGAAGATTTGAGAAAGTTTAGCCCTACGGATCTTCAACCTAAATTATTGATTTGAAAGGACAAATAATGTCATATTTTAAACTTCTTTATATCGTTGAACTCGTCTCATCAAAATCTTCCCGAAAACATATGACTTGTTGGGTTTTGAACCCGTTGACCAGATGGCGTTTTCTTTCTTTAAAATTTGACTTTGACCGTCTAAGCTTCTAAAAATATAAAAATGGTCTACCCTAAGGTTTTTTACTGTCCTGAATTCATTTTTTAATAGACTGGAACAATTCGGATACCCAATGATATTGAACTTAATTTCAAGAAAATCGTTTGAGCTTGGATATGAGGTAAGTGAGACTTTAAGCTTTGGAGGCTTGCTTTTCAAACTCGTTTTTAAAAACATATTTTGTCTGCATGGTCCATGTGTTGGGACGAGCTTGTGCTTGGCAGAATTGGTGGTCCTTGAGTCCAACCGCATATATGTTATTTTTAAATATTCTAAAACTCTCTTTATAAATTATTTTGTGATGTGATATGACTGTGAGCCATGATATTTTTAAATACTCTAAAACTGTCTTTATAAATTATTTTGTGATGTGATATGGCTGTGAGCCATGAGATTTTGTCTGCCTGGTCCATGTGTTGGGACGAGCTTGTGCTTGGCAGAATTGGTGGTGCTTGAGGCCAACCGCATATATGCTATTTTTAAATACTCTAAAACTTTCTTTATAAATTATTTGTGATGTGATATGGCTGTGAGCCATGAGACTGAGGCATTGTGTATGATTCTTGACTTCATTAGGACATTGTGTATGTTTACTCGAGCATTGTGTATTATTCTTGACTTCATTGAGACATTGTGTATGTTTCCCCAACATTGTGTATGCTTCTCGATATATTTGGCACATTGTGTATGTTGTCATGGACTAATCCTTAGTGTAGATTTTGTTGAAGTATATAGCATTCTTAATTTAGACCTTGTTGGATATTATATTATGATATAATTCTTGTGCATATTATTTTTGTGCTTGTTGTGTGTTGTATCTTCTAACATTTGTTCTAGGGGTATTTAAAGTGGCGGGTCAGGATCTTACTGAGTTTTATTTATGTATAACTGACTCATTAAATGCATGTCCATACAGATACTTGGTCACGACAAAGCTAGTAGCTGACAAGTTCGCTAGAGTTCATTCAGTTATTGTGGTGAGCCGCCACATTGTTCGTGGAGGCTACCAAAAGAGTTTAATATTTATTTGTTGATGTCTTTTCTTTCAGAATTTACTGTAGTGACCCGTCCGGTCATTTTTAGCTAAAGACCCTTATTTGACTATTTTACCCTTTTTGTAGATTCTATGTGGGGTTTGTGATGTGCGGGGATGGGTGACATCGATCCTGAGGTCTATTTATATGAGTTTCGGATGAAAACCCCAAGTTTGAGAATTGAGAGTTGGTTAGTTTGACTCAAAGTTGATTTTTGGCTAGATGAGTTCGTTTCCGAGTTTTGTTTCTTCTTATAGACCCGGATGGTCATTTATGACTTAGTCGAGTCATTGGTTCACTTTCTGAGGCAATCTGATGTATTTTGAGGCTTTATTTGTAAAGTTTGGATTTTGGTTTTTCTCGGACAATTCTTTAGAAAAGTATGCCTTAGCTCGGTTATTTGTGAAATACGAGGATACGACCGAGTTTGTAGCGTTGTTTACCATAGATGAGCATGTTTTGTTTGTGTACGGGGGATTTCAGGTGTATTTCTGATGTTGGATGGAGGTTTTTGGCCATATTTCACTACTGGTATCTGGTGTTCGCCACGGCAGAACCAGCATTCA
Organism: Anisodus acutangulus; assembly: GCA_029783415.1. Classification (NCBI taxonomy): domain Eukaryota; kingdom Viridiplantae; phylum Streptophyta; class Magnoliopsida; order Solanales; family Solanaceae; genus Anisodus; species Anisodus acutangulus. The sequence continues at coordinate 20,829,302 of CM056511.1, read as the reverse complement.
CTCCGACGGGTCCGCTTCGTCGAGAGGTTGGCTCACCAAAGTTGAAGATGGGGACTGGGGGTTTTCTACCATAACGGAGTTGGGTCCGATGTGGTAAGGGGTGAGGTGTCAAGTGACTCTTGCTCCAGCGAAGCCTTTTTCGTCACGATGGGTCTGCTCTAGCATAGTTGATTCCGCCGGGGCAGAAACACTGTTCAGGTGGCTATAAATATTTTTAGGTCAGATTTTCTTTTCCCAAAAAGAAAACCCTCGAAACCAGCACCAGATAAGAGTATTTTCAGAGCTTTAGTAGCATTTCCAATCTTGAGGTAATAGATTCTTCCACTCTTATGGATTAAGTTATCATTATGAGTTCTTTTAATGTTGGTTTAGCATATTATGTGAGTTGAGAAAGATGAGTTATGCATGTTGAGAGATTAAGAGAGTTATATGATTGATTTTAATGAGGATTTATGGATCAAATAGTGTTAATATCATGAATTAGGACTGGGTTATATTAGATTATCATGTTTTAAAGCTTAATTTGATTATATAAGTTTGTTTTAAAAAAGGAAAAAAATCTAGGGTTTCAAATTGGGTCTTTTAGATTATTGTTCAATTGGGGATTCAAATGTGTATATTTGTTCAATTAATTTAAGGATATGATTACTTAGTATGTAATAGAGGTTTTGAGTATTAAAGTTTGATTCTTGGTGACGTGGGCTCGGGATGGGTATTTAAAGTCTTATTTCATTGTGATTAGCTTCATATTAACGAATAATATATACGTGGATATACTTCAACCATCGCGAGGCGCATTGAAAGGGCAATGCGATCATCGAGGCTTGATTTGTTAGCTCCTATTCGGCAATGAGGTAGGCTACAGTTTAGTTTTTCGAGACTTTGATAGAAGTACATAGTAGTTATAAATGTTGAGGGGTATTGGGCATGTTTGGGGGACCCACTCAAATGGTTGTGATGAATATTTGAGTGGGTACCGGTGTTGAACTATGATGATGGATGATTTGGGGGATCAACCTTATGATGATTCCGACTGATGTTAATTGGGCTTGTCGCCATTATGTGGGCCCGTCGCCATATTTTATATTGTTGTGTTTATTCATCACATATGCCTGATATGATATCCTGATTGTACTATGATTATTGTTGATGGACTGCTTTGATATGAAATCTTGTGTATTGGATGATACGTGTGTTATTGAACTTTTGAAAGTATGTGATATTTCATATCCTTACTTGGTTGCATCTCATTATATCATGATATCTTGCCTTATATTATCATTTACATGCATACACTCATGGTTCTTTAATATTGATATGAGAGTAGTATGGATATGATGTGGGCCCAAGAGGCCGGAAAGGTAAGAACACTTATGAGATTATGGCAACATTAAGATGATAATAATACAGATGGCTCAGATTGCATGCTGCAACAGATATTGATATGCGGGGAACGGAGTTGCACGCCTGCAACATGATTGGGACTCAACAAATGAGTCATGGACTCTAGTCAGATTCGTGTATGGAATTTCGGCTGGCTAGGAGCGGTATATTTGCGGGTCCCCCATGTGTACGATTATAATTAAACCTTGACGTTATACTATGTTGAAAAAGGTACCTTATATATGCATTGCATTCATAGATCTATACATTGATTAATTGTAGTTTGGCAATGTGATATGGTTTGTTATTGGAACTTGGGTGAAACCCTGATTTACTTAGATTGAAATGATTGTATAAGACCGAAATGGTGGCTATGATTGAGCTTGACTCTGTGAATACTTGGAAATATAATTATGTTGGTCTTTATGAACACTTGGATAAATGGTTAAGGTTGTTGAATTTATTTGGTTGTCGTGTGTGGCTTGCTTATTTGTGTATGGATTTTTGGATTTAATAATTGTAAGTCTAAGTGTTTGATGCCAACTGCTACTGTGGTCGAAAATGTCGGTTATGCCATAACTATTGTCTTAGTCCAGGGAATTATTTATCTTTGTGTGTTATTTGGTAATTGATTGTGAGATTGGGTAACGAGTCTAGTAAGTAACATGTGATAAGTGTCACTAGTGGAAAGAAAGATGTGGAATGATCTATGTATGTCAAACCGTAACTGTATAGAGACTTAACTAAGCGTAAATGTTAAGGTTAATAAAGGAGTTAACGTCAACATGTTTAGCTTAGGTGTAGCACTCTTGGAAGCGTTCTAAAATGGTTGTTATGAAGTAAGTGTTGACTTCTTTATTTAATGTGATAAGTTGGGTAAGTGGGGTTAAGCTTGAATATGACTTGTACAAGAGAGTACTAGTCAGTGGGTCCTATGATAGTAAGGTCCCTGTATATGTGAATTGATTGATTGTACTTGACTCTGATTGGAATCTTATATGAACAATGTGACTTGATGAATCAGTGAATTGATATGTGTACAACATGACTCATATGGACTATTGAACTATCTAGTATAGGTTTATCTGGTGTCAATTTGATATTTATCTCTGTTACGTATCTTTCGTCGTTGTCGGCCTATGATGTCTAGGGGGTACGGTGTGTACTCATGCTACACTTGCAGCATCCTTTTGATCCAGATACAGTTCCCTCTGCCAGTTCAAGATCTCGAGTTTAAGTCCGAGCAGGTTGACTTCCAATATTCAGGGTGAGGATGCTATCTACCGGCATACCTTGGATGCTCATTCTCTTACTCTGTCTTTACCTTGATTCGAGAGACACGATTCAGATTTTTAGACTATGTAGTTCAGATTTGGCTTATGTGGCCTTTTATTCAGACTTGTATCCGTATTAGAGCTCTTGTATTATTGACCCGATCTTGAGGGGTTGTATTTGATGATTCTCAGATTTATGTTCCGCATTTCATACTTGATCGATAATTTATTTATGTATTTGTTATCTTTCTGCATTTCTTCTTGTATCATGTAAATGAGTTGGGAGTGGTTCGCCTACCGGTGGAAAAAGTGTAAGTGCCACGATTCCTAAAAGGGATCGTGACATTTACATATTCCAGACTTTAAAATTCTCTTAGATGCTCCATGGTCTAGTGTGGAATTTGGGCAAGAATTTTTAATGAAAATTATGAGATACTAATTATCAGTAATTAATTATTATATTAACTGAATTCTTATTTAATTAATTAAATGATGCAGATTAATGATTAAGATATGAAAATTTAGTTCTTCTAGCCAATGATGTGTGATGGGTATCAATCACGTCTAGGGCTAATTTTGGACGTGACAAGTACTTTTTAGAGAACCTTTCATTCTCAACGACTTCAAATGTTATTTATTTACCACCTGTGGAGGTCAAGCAAAGTAATACTTTAATTTCACTCACATGAGTTTTAATTCAAAATTTGACTCACTGACTTTATCACCCCATACACCGTCTTACTCAAATTCATAAGGAAGTTCATCATGTTCCTCACACAATTGCAACAATCTTTGATATGTAAATTGATACTCCCTCCGTACCAATTTAAATATTTTTATTTGATTAGACACGAAATTTAAAAAATAGTGAGAAACTTTTGAATCTTATGATCTTAAATTAAATGTGTATAATGTACTAAAATGTCATTTAATCTTGTGGTTATAAACTTGTCAGGTAGGATATTTGAATTGTCAATTTACTAAATATGAAAAGAGACATTCTTTTTTAAACAGACAAAAAAAAAAGTAAAGCGCTTAAAATGGGACGGAAGGAGTAATGTTTCCCAGACCGTGTAGTTCGTTCAGAAAGCCTCATAGAATGCATCATAATGTTATTAAATCATAAAGCAGAAGGTTTTAACTTTTTTGTTTCATTTGGAGAGTCCCAACTTTTCGTTTGGTAGCATTTCTAGTCCATCGATCTAACAAATCACGTAGGAAGTGAGAGAATCAGTTTTTTATAAATACCATTAGCACATTCCTGCATAGAATTCCTATAAACTCAAACTTGTGGCACGAACAAACGACATGTTTTAATGCAGGATTCAAGCTAACAATGTATACAAGTTTTTGTTATTGAAACCGATGTACCTTATAAATGTGAATTTCAACTTTAACCTCAATCTTTTCAGAGACACATTTTTGTGACTGAATCAATTCTTCTTGAAAAATTTGACATATTTTTCTAGTGTATGCTTTTTTGCGAGGATATAAAATTTTCAAGTTAGGCCTTGAATATTTAGTCTTATAATCATTCTCCCTTGTTTTGTCATATCCAGTATCAACATCCTTATCATATTGCACTACAAATACACTCATTGGAGTACTAGAGTTTAAATAATTTTTGAAAATTTTATTTATACTTTCACTTCTTTGACTTGATGACATTCCTGCACAAAAAGTAGTACGCATACACGCTAGAATCCATTTCTACGGAATTACATTTATCCTCTGCAATCAACTATTTTCTTCTAGTTTATACTTTTTGGTTATATCAGCTCACGTTGAGTGGTCGTAGAATGAATACACCAACTAAAATTTCTCTTCAAAATCATCATACTGATGGTAAACATGACTCAAAAGTGGTGTACACTATCAAGGAATATCTTTACAATTGCATTTGTTATGGCACGATTCTGAATTGTTATGATTGTACGAGGTGCAACTCCAAACATCGCTTCTTACCAAGTACGAAGTAACAACTTAAAAGTCTCCTCAGTTTCATCACAAAGTAGTGCACAATCAAATAAAATAGGCTGATGATGGTAAATGGGACAAAAGTCATTCTATATTTGTTTGTCAGATACGTTAGATCAAAACTAAGGCAATCTGATGCAATTTTTTCTAGACGAACTCCAGAGTTATCAAGCAAATCAATAAGATTCTTCCGAGACCACTCCTTTCGTAGTCAACCCGGCCGGGGAGGGTTTCTCAAGTTCCAGATCAAATATGGATCCGAAACAAACAAAAAGGTGCGTGCCGCACCCACGAAGGACTGCCAGTGATATACTGGAGGAAGGTGGTCTCTTTATCCTTTTTTACCACAAAACTTTTGACTATATGGAGAAGCAAGTTCGTGATTGTGGTCAGAAATAAGTCTACAAACAACTCATTATTTCTTCTTCTTTCTTCGATACATATAAACAACACTTTGCATCCTTCTCTAGTTTCATCTTGGAATCTATTGCTTTCATGATATTTTTTGGGGGAAATCCTTTCTTTGAACAAACGAACTCTTAAGCAATTATTGATTTATCTTTTTTTGATTCAGTCATACGACCTCGACGCACACTAAAACGACTACGGTGAGTCATCAAGTGACTGGAACTCTATACCAATATAAGACTCTCTTAAATTTTCAGCGCCTAAAGAAGGAACAATCTGTCTAGTGCCATTCATATCACTTTCTGTTTCTTCTAATGCATCTCCGGCTCCTTTTATATTTTGCTCATCTAAATTTGAATTTCCATTTATCCAGCAACATATGATTATGCATTTCAGATTAACATAAAAAATTTATCTTATATGTGAAAAGTTGATTTAGATTTTAAAGTTATGTAGTGTGTTAATACTTAATTCAAAAGTAATATACTGCATTGAGGTTACTAGACCTCTAAATACAAAACAAATACTTTCGTAAAATAGACTCTTGTGGTCCGAATCTTTCTCGGACTTCGCGCATAGCAGGAGCTTAGTTACCGAACTGCCCTTTTTATTTTAATATTTTCAATATGTAAAAGCAGAGATAAAAAAAAAGTCATTGGATGATTGTAAACCAAAAAAATAAAATCTTAAGTGAATGTTTGAGGTCATACATAGGGATGGCAACGGATCGGATCTGGACCGGATCCTACTAGATTCAGATCCAGATCCATTTTTCATACCTGAATTCAGATTCGGATCCCGATCCATCGGGTCCATAAAAATCATATCCAAATTCGGATCCATCGGATCCGCCGAGTCCACGGATCGGATCTGGATCCACATGTAAAAAAATTTGAACTGACAAACGATTTTTACTTAGCTAACAGTTTACTGTGTTTCAATTTTGAAATGTTCATATGAGATATTTTGTTCGTTGTCTCGTTTTGATTGTGAGCTATTAATTGAAAATGTTGGACAATGACAATAGTTGTGAAAAATGTTGACTAGTATTTTCACAATGCAGAAATTGCATGTGCTTGAAATCTTCACAAATGAAGTGAATATAATTTTAACTACTTGTCTATGGAGATGTTAGTCATTCACTAATATAACATTGATTTTATTATCGAAGTTACCTCTTTATTTTTTGGTTTTTGAGTTAACACGGGGATAAATTAAACTTATTTTGAGAATTAAACTTGCAAGGATGTGCTTAGCAATTTTAAGAAAATACTTATAAAATTACATTCTAGGTTATGAATATATTTAATAAAAATGGATCTAAGGGTCGGATCTAGACCGGATACGGATCTCAATTATAAGATCCAAATCCAGATCCGATCCGTCAGAAATGAATCCGGGTCCGATCCGAATCCGTCGGGTCCAAATTTTGAAGATCCATATCCTATAAAACGGATCCGGATCCACCGAATCCGGATCGAGTCCAGGATCCACTGACATCTCTAGTCATACAGTTAAAATAGAAGAAGCTACCCGAGTTCTATTAACTTTGAGAGTTGAAAAATTACTTTCTACAGATTCACAATGTTTGAGCCATTGAAAAACTTTACTGCTTTGAATGATGATATCGATAAGAAAATCATTAAAGATTTCGATGATGATTGATAGATAACCGTGAAAGTAGAAAAAGGAAAGAGTTTTTTTATTTTGAGTACGACTACGAATTAATTTGGTTAGACAATGAATAGGATTCTAACTTGCCAATGCCTTTTTTCTTGATAATTATAATTTTAAAAAGGTACTATTAATTACTCTTACTTTAATAACGTAAGAAAGTTACCAATTTTACTTAAAAATTATTTGATGGTGTAAAAAAAGTTACACACTAACAGTGCACCAAACTTAAACTCTTATTAGAAATCAATAGGTGTGAAGCGGAGTCCCATTTTAAACCAAATCAACTAATAACAATTTTGGAATCGTCTAGTGGTATTTTAAGCTACTCTTAAATCTGGTCCACTATCATTTTTTGCCAAAATTCAGAACTTGTTGATTCGGATGATGGGTGATTTCTTTTAAAAAAAAATAGGAGCAATTGTAATGATCCACTAGGTTGTTTTGAGTTTTTAGACTCTTTTCCCCCAAAATGCCCTTTTCGTAGCCTTAGTTTGATAATTATGACTTGCGAGGTTGGGTGACATGGTTTCCGAGATAATAAGACAAGTTTCGGAAAAGAAAATTCTAGATTGAAGAATCTATACTTATGGTTGTTGAAGCTTTGACAAAAGTTGACTTTTGAGCGGACAATTCTGGAATCAAATTCTGACAGTTCTATTAGGTTCGGATGGTTGGGATAGGTCTCGAGGGGTTCGGGAATGATTTGGGTGTTTGGTTCTAAAGTTTGGATTCTTAAGATAAAATTAATAAATTGAATAAAAGTGGGTCCGAACATATCTGTATTAGTGTTTTCATGATTCGAGCAAGTTCGTAGCATCGTTTATATTTGGATAGTATATTTTATTTGTGTCCCAAAGGTTCTGGATGAGTTCCGAGGGTTGAAACCATCATTAAGGGACTTGGGGGATTTTTGGTTTCAGTTGCTCTGGTGTATCCGCACCTACGGATGATTGGCAGTGCACATGTGATGATTTGAACGCAGAAACGGCATCGCACCTGTTCTGGATGTGTGTATCTATAGGCTTTGTCATTTAAGTGAGGCTTGCATCTGTGTAGTTTTGTCCGCAGATGCGACCTCGCAGAAGCGAGGGATGGGCTGCACCTGCACACATCAATAGGCATAACTCCATTTAAGTCCCAACTTCGAGCCTAGACTTTAATAGTCCAAATTTGAGTTAGAGAGATGGGTTGGAGATGATTTCATGTGCTAGGACTTCAATTATTTATGAGGGTAAGATCATAATCTCTATTTTAGTATTTATCACTGATTTAATATGTCTTTTAACTTCGTTTCCATGATGTGTTGGTGAAAAATTGATAGTTTTAGCCTTAGGTTTAGTTTAAGGAAAAAAATGATATTGAGGACAAGGATCATGGCATTTTGAATAGGTTTTCTGGTTTTGGAATCCTTCGGCTTAGGGTGAAATTATTATGAAGGAAAATTCTGATTTCGTCGATATGGATCAAGATCACTTTTTGGGTGGATTTTGACCCGAATTTTTATAGCATAAATGGGTGTCTACGGACTCGCATGTTAATGTAGAATTCAAAATTGATAGATTTGGATCGTTTGGAGGCTCTGCGAAAGGGCTAGGCTCCGATTTGCTTGTTTGTGGCTCCTGCTCTATGTTCGAGGTAGGTTATGGTTTACTCTTAAGACTCCGATTGGAGCACATATATTATATTACAGAGTCGTTCGTATATTCTTGTGAACTCTAGATTGGGTTATCAGTTGATAGTTAGTTATTCATGATTGATCATATGTGTGAAATCTGTCATGTAATGATTGTTATGTGTTATATTCATCCATCTGAGGATGCCCACATCATACTTTCATGAGATTATGTGGTCATCGGGCTCTATTTGAAAGATATGAGATATCTATTGTGCTTTCATGAAACCTTTTTTCTCACTGTGATCATTCCTAGTTACTGATTTGGAATGAGTCTTGGATTTATGGTACGAGGTGGTCTCTTTAGGCCGTATAAAGGTAAAAGTGATGTTCTCACAATTTGGCGGTAAAGTCATGAGGTATAATGAGTTTCTCACGATCTGGTGGTAAAGTTGAGCAGTATACTGAGTGGTTATAGTTCGATGGGAAATGTCCCCGGGCAGTACCATAATAGGTACATGGACCTCGTGAGTCCCCCATGGATCATGACTATATGGCATGACCTATAGTATATGCTATATGTGTTGTCTCTTTCATTATCGGTCTATGATACTTATGGAATACTAGTGGTTTGTACTCATACTACACTTGCTGCACTTTATGCAGATAGGGACCCTTATTCCAGTTCTAGGCATCGTGGCTGATTTCAAGATGCATTATTCGCGACTTCATGGTGAGCTGCTTTGCTAATCCGCAACCCCTGGATCTCTTCCTTTACTTTTCACATTTTGTTTCTTTCAGACATACCTTTTTAGTCCTATGGGACTTGTATTTCAGTACTAGTGCTCTTGTACGATTGGCACCTGGTTTTGGGGATAGATTGTGATTGTGATCTTTTCCCGCATTTCTATATTATTGAGACTTAAAGAATATTCTATTTTTAATATGTTTTTCAGTACTTAATGATTAACGACATTGATGATGATGGGAATGGTTCGCCTACCATGGGGTTAGTGTAGGTGTCATCATGACCCATGATTAGTTTTATGACAAATTGGTATGATCCCTAGGTTCACCGATTTTATGAGTACAAGAACAATGTCTAGTAAAGTCTACCGGATTGGTACGGAGACGTCTTTACTTATCTCCGAGAGTCTATGGGACACTTAAAAAATTTTAATTCTTCCATTTTTTATCGTGTGTATGTGATTTGGTTTAAGGATTAAACATATTTGTTTCATTCTCTCATTGATTGTGAGGTCACGTTCTCAAATTCATACATGAGTGGTTTTATTTGATTTCGTGTGGTATAGTACGGGATGTGTCACCACGATAAGGACACGTGACCAAGTTCAGATTTCAACTATGATTTGAAGACTCAGTTTAGTGGGGTTGTGATTCAGACTCTTTAGTTAGATGAAATCCATGGGAACTTGTAGTGATGATATGAAGGATTGCATGATCGACATATCTTAAATGATTAGTTTCTCAGAAGTAGAGGATGTGTATTTATGTTATAACAAGTGATGGAAAGAGAGTTGACAATTTGAATTGGTACGGTTTACGAAATAACCAGGTAATGAGTGTTGTGACTTTTAAGACTACACTTGAAGAGGTTTGGCATAGCAAAGGTGGTTGCTCGGGGTGTAATTGGAGTGAAAATGCTTCAACGTCATCCAGATTCTTTTACGATGATCTTATGACACAAGGGTATCAATGGCAAGTAAGCAATTCGGTAATGGAATGGTGCAGATGCTAAAATTTGAGGATAGGTGTAAGCTTGGGGAATATCAATTGATCAAGATGAGAGGATATCGACCATGTGTCACGATCCCTTTTTGGAATTGTGGTGACACCTACGATTTTCCCACTAGTAGATGAATCACTCCCTATATAACAAACCATTATAAACCCGAAGTGCAGAAATAACGGAGTACTCAAATTAATTATATGATCATCATATAAGTGTGGAGAGATGAATCTGAGAATCGTAAGTGCACCCCCACCCCCCGTAGATCTGATCAATAATACAAGAGCTCTAACCGAATATAAGTCTGAAGAATAACATAGGTCCAACGCCTAAACATCATAATGTGAACATGTCTCTCGGATAAATAAAAGACAAGAAAGAAGATAAAAGTCCCCAGGGCATGCTGAATGGAAGCATCCTCACCCCGAACACTGTAAGTCCCCCAACTCAGACTCGAATTGGAAGTCCTGAACTAGTATAAAGTGGTGTAACTGCATCAAAAAAGAATGCAGCAAGTGTAGCATGAGTACACAATGTACCCCCGTAAGCATCATAGGCTGGCAACGATAGAAGATACATAACAAAGATAAATATAAAGTTGACACCAGATAGTCCTATACTAAACAGTTCAATATTCGACATAAAGTCATGTTGTACACATAATGGTCCATTGATTCAACAAGTCACTTTTTTCATATGAGGTTTCAATCAGAATCAAGTACAATCAATTCATATAGCACACACAGGGAATTCACTATCAACACCCATCGGTCTGAACTATCTAGGCCATATTCATATTCAGCCTACTTACCCGACTTGACACATCACATAAGCAAGTCGACACTTAGTTCACAACAACCTTTTAAGAACGCTTCTCAAGAATATCATAATTAGGCTAAGCACGGTGACATTAACCCCTTTATTATCCCTAGCCTTTAAACTTAAATAGGACTCTATGCAGCTATAGTCTAACACACATTAGTTCATCAAATGTCCCCCTTATTTCTTAAATAGATATCTAGGCCATACACATGTTAACTAAGAAGGGAAGTTCTACACCCACAAGGCAAATGAGTCTATAACCATATTAACCACACTCCATACCAGTTCCTTACTAGACTCATTACCCCGGTTCTATACAAGTAAGGGCAGGACACATATTGTTAATTTCACATCCTCAATATACTCAGAGTAGAAGCCTACGCCGTTTATCCTTGATTAGGGAGGGGATATACACATTGCATAATATACAAGTCATTTAACTACCGCAATAATATTCCAATCAGTTCTTTAAAAGACCCTTTATCAAATAATGTTACCAATTATCAGGCAATACAAGACTTACCCAGTTCTCTAATAAAAAATATGATAGTTCTATCAATGAGATCCACTGACCACAACATAGTTCAACAACGAGTACTTCAGAATCATAAGGTATAACCACATAAATCTATTGCACAGAGAATAAACCAATCACGGTGACTCAACCGGTCCAATATAATCAACCTAATCCATTTAATCAGGGTATCACCCAGATTCCACTAACCAACCATATCATATTGCCAAACCACAAGTAATCAAGGTATAAATGTATGTATGATATGAATGCAATGCAAATGTCGGGTACCTTTTTCTCCAGTATACATGCGTTTAAATTTTATGAACTGCATACCCATGGGGGACCTGTAAAGTCTATATACTCATCTGGAATTTCTCTATGGACCCCAACCATTGGCTGTAATAACTGTTGTAGGCATGCAACCCGCTCTATCATCTTTCATCATACCCGTTGCGGCGTGCAACCCGATCCATCAGTAATATTATCATCATCTCAATATTGCCAATAATCTCACAAGAACCTTTACCTTCCCGATCTCTTGGACCCACAACATTTTCATATCACTCTCATATCAATATCATCAAATCCATGAGTGTATGAATGTGAATGACAATACTAGACAAGAAATCAGAATGTATGAGATGCAACTAAGTATAGAAGATGAATAACACATGCTTTCAGAATTCAATAACAAGTAATCCAAGTACAGTCAGGATATCATATCAAGCATCTGTGATGAATAAACACGACAATATCAAATATGGCGATGAGCCCACATAATGGCGACAAGCCCAAATAACAGCAGTCGGAATCAACTTAAAGTTGATTCCCAAAATCACCCAATAACACAGTTCAACACTAGTATCCACCAAAGCATTCATCACGGCTGCTAAAGTGGGACCCCCAAACACACCCAATACCCCTCAATATTTATAACTACTACGTACTTTTATTGGAGTATAGAAGAGCTAAAACATAATCTTCCTCATTACCAAGCAAGAGCCACAAACAATCCATCTTCAGTGTCAGCCTCACCCCTTTGGAGCACCTCATGGTAACCGAAGTCTAACACGCATATAATGTACATTAATATAAAGCTAATACATAACACACAGATGTAGTCCTTAAACATATGAAGACTTCAAAAACCAACCCATAGTCCACGGTATCATGATCCAATCTTTATTACCCAAAAAGCATAAGCACATACTAGATAATCACATCCTTAAGTTGATTAGAAGCCTAAGTTTATTTGGACCTTCAATTGCACAATTTAAGAAAAGCCTCAATTTATAAACCCTAGAATTTCCCCCAAATAAAAAAGGGTGTCTATAATCAAATTAAATGATACAACATGATCATCTAACATACACCAACGTTTATTTAAAATATCAAAATGAACTCATCCATAATTCACCCTTAAATCCATGATTCATCCCCTCTTATTCTACCATGAAACTTATAACTCATATCTCCCCCCTCCCAAATAAAGATCAAACTAGTAATTAAAGGAAAATAATAGCCATAGTGGGTGAATTTATACCTTAAAAGATGATCCCCAAACTAATTTCATCAAAAATCCCCCCCAAGGTCGGCTCTACATTCGAGATGAAGTATTTGGAAAAGTGATCCGGCCTAGGGATTATATTAGACTTTCTGGAACAATGATTCCACTCCAGTAAAATCGACCATGTTAGTGTGGCCTCGCTCCTACAAAACAGACCTCACTAGGGCGCAGTCACTTGACAACTCGCCCCAGCGCCGAAGCGAACCTGACCCCGCAGATGCGCACTCGCCCCTGAGAAAAATCTCTCCACCGAGGCGGGAACTCACCAATCACTCACCCCCTCTTCTATGAGCTAACCCTATAGAGTCGGGCATGTAAGAGAGGGTAACAGTTCTACCGGGATAGACACTAGACACCAGCATAAAGGATTATAGGCCAAACTTCCACCAAACACCTGAAATACTCCCGAGACCCCCCGGGCATAAATCAGACATGCTCTCCCAAGGTAAATAGTGATACGAACTCACTCACACCCTCAGATTTCCCATTTAATCGAGCTAAAACATACTATTCAAAAGAAATGCCCAAAATAGCCAAGTATCCCAATATTACAAATAAGGTCACACAATACATCTAATTATCTCATGAAGCAAACCAATGACTCTACTAAATAGTAAATGACCCTCCGGAGCTACCAGAAGTGACGAAACCCTGAAATGAACCCATATAATCAAAAGCCAACCTAGGCTTAAACTATCCAACTCAAAGATTCTTATTTTGGGATTTTATTTAAAACTCATATAAATGGACATCGGAATCCATGCCACCCATCCGTGCATATTACAAACCTCATACATAGACTACGGAAAGAGAAAAATAGTCAAATAAGGGCCTTTAGCTAAAAATGACCGAAGGTTGTGAGGGGGAAAATTGAGGATAAGGACATGAAAGGTGATCCTTAGTGATGAGGTTTGAGGTGGTAAGACTTGTTATGTGATTCGGCTAAATATATTTCTTTCTTTCCTACAGAGTTGAAGTATACTGAAGAGGATAATAAATAATTCAAGTTTGGGGACATGACAGTCACAATAGTAAAGTGTTCATTTGATGGGAGCACGAGGTGTGCTAAGTCTAATATTACATGGGGGTATGAAAATCTAAGTTGAGCTTCAACATGATAGAATTATGGTGGTGGAGTAAGAACAAGTAGTTCATGGGTTCTTTAAGGAAATAGATATTGGATTTAGGCCAAATGGGGGAAGTTACCAGTGGTGATTGAATCTTATGGGAGTAGGAAATTATAATCCTTTAGTAAGTGGTGTGTTGCAGGATCGCTTGATATTCTGAGAATGGTGGTAGAAAGGTATCATTTTAGGCCAAGAGCTTGTTACTTTTGTGAAATATACTGTAGTTATTTGATGTGCAAGGATGATATGTGATATTAGCATGGCGTCTTCCAAAGGTTATGGAGTCATAAGTGAGATGAATTCATTAGGTTGTCATAGAACGAAGATACTCTATTTAAGAAGTGGATGTTAAAGGAATATGAATTAGTCGGTATGTTTGACTACGACATAGGCTACTGGGGGAATAGTGATTGATTAATAGAAATGACTAGCATTGAACAAGTGTGAAGTTTTAGTACTTAAGGAGTTATCAGGTGTTGCACCTAATATTGGAATAGGGATGTATGTGGGCATTATATCTTATGCTTAGGACTCGACAAGTTTCTACAACTACTGGTGGGTGACTCTGTGGAGTTGATGAAATGAGAGGGATAATAACATGATTTGCTGGAGATATTTTAGTTCGGCAAAACAAGGTATGCGGTGTTTCTTCATAGGCACCCTCGAGTGAGGCATCAGTCAATAAGGACATTTGAACTGGTATATCTTAGTTAATTAAAGTTGTGAAGAGCATTTCAAAAATTGAATTAAGGATCAGTAATACCAATTGAGGCCAAGAGAAGTGGATTCACTATAGGACTTTTGATGTCGAAATTGGGTTGGTAAATTTATAAACCAATATGAAAGAAGGATTGTTCAGTTAATGGATTTTTAGCAAGGAAACTCGTATAGAAGCTTATGATAGCGTTGGTAGGATTATGTGTATAGTAAGTGAGGATTGCCTTACAGATTATGGACCAGGGAAGTGATGGTTCGGGATATTACATTGGTAATAATTTACATGTTGGAATAACTAGGGTTGTTCAGTACTATTTATGGGAATGACTTGTGAAAGATTGTACATGTCATACGAGTGACTTGGAATGGTATTTAGTTTAAAGGTTTGAGTGGTGTAAGGAAAACTTCCAGATGTTTAAGGTTGTGGTTTGCTACTATTTTCGTGAAGGGTTTAACTATTCTACAAGAGTAATGATATTTCTATACACCCCTCGAGTGAGTTTGGGTGATTTGTGGTTGTTAACATCAGAAGTGAGTGTGGATAGAATATGCAAATTGAAGAATTAAGATAAACGCATGTTTGGTCTCAAGTTGGAAGGATTAAGGTACATCTTCAGAAAAGGTAAGGGATTTAGATTCGAAGCAACAATACTACTTGATCTAGGTATGGATTATGGAGGCATTATCTTGCATCATTCAAACAAAGCAAAAAATATTATGTGTGCTTGAATAAGGGAGTCTACAAAATTCGACTAAGTGTTATGACATGTGCCATGGAGCTTTGCGATTGGTGATTGATAGGGTATATATTTTGGCTGACTAGCATGATGATATTGATGGAAAGGTAACTTGAATTCTACCAAAGTGGGTAATTTCATATCATTCTTGAGTGTTTGGGATAGAGATGATTGATAAGAGGAAATCTGGAAATCTCTATAATTGGAAGTTGAAGTACTATTTTCGAGGTGAGTCTGTGTCTGTGGCAATAGTAGTGTTGAAGTATTGTTGGCTAGATAGTGTGGCTGAGTATTTCAAATGTGAATGCCTTGGGAGGATCTGTGTATAGAAGGGTATACGAATTGCAAGATTTTATACTTTTGGAGTTGCTATAGACATAACAATGTATTGCACTCGGAGATGTTTTGGTTGTGAAACGCGTAGTACAAGGCCACATGCCTTGCTTCAAAGTGTTTGGAGGGGTGAATGAGTTAAGTAAAATCCTAAGAATGATAATTTGATGTATTTAGATTTCACGAAGATATATTAGATTGGCATGACTAGGGTGAATGATATAAAGTCAGAAGGTATATTTTCTCGGTACTAAGATGATGATTTGGGTGGAATTCAGTTTTTTAGGTCAGGAACGCCAATATAAGGTTGAGTATTCAGGAGAAAAGGATAAGAATGAGTGACCTCTGACTTATGCAAGGCTTACTATTTAGTTTATAAAGATTCGGAATCAGTTTGGGTGATTGTTGGCGACATTCGGGGAATTTCGCATTTTTACACAAGGTTGGATTTGTTCATTTAAGACATAGTGGCCTATGGATATATTACCAGAAAGATTTATGGTTATTCTAGTAACCCATTTTTCAAAGATTTGATAGATTTAAGTCTAGGATAGAGATGTGGCAGGCTTACTGGATTTATTTGGAGTTTGCAAGGAGATTTGATAATATTTTGTTGATGCCAGCTATTCGGACAATTATAATGGTTTACGCGGGTCCTGGGTGTTGTATTGAGGTACAAAGGGATACATGAAGTCTTGGGATAATCATTCGATTTTCTACAGATTTGGTACGACAAATAAATCACAAGGGTAATGCACATAGTATGTGGTTTGAAGGTGTAAGGGGAATAGAAAGATAAGGGTTGACTCAACAGTTTTAGCTCGACGAAACAAAACTAAAGGATTTGGAATTAGCGCAACCAGCCTTGGATAAGGTCAGCTTTTGACGGAAATGCTTAGAATAGGCTCAGAACAAGCACAAATTCTTTTTTGGTCAGGGGAAGTCATGATTTAGACATGCGGTGTGTGACAATATGTTTCCTACATATTCGTAATGCTAAATTCGGCTTTAAAAGGTATGGAAGAAAGATGAATGGAATCAGAGTATTTTACCGGTACATAAATGACAATGGATTGTGACTACAACTAGTGGATTGTCGTGACTATGATGTTATCTGTAGAATCAATCAATTTCATTCAAATGTATAATTATAATCAAAGCCCCTTTACATCCCTTATTTTTATCTTGTAAGGAGGCTGGTGGATCCGTACAGGGAGAGGAAGAAGGACATTCACTTGGTGTTCATCGACCTAGAAAAGACTTACGATGAAGTTCCTATGAAGGTTCTATAGAGGTGATTAAAGTCTAGAGGTGTACATGTGGCATATACTAGGGCGATCAAGGACATGTACGATGGAGCCAAAACCCGGGTGAGGACAGTGGGAGGAGATTCGGAGCACTTCCCATTTATGATGTGATTGCACCAGGGATCAGCCATTAGCCCGTTTATTTTCCATAC
This sequence comes from Anisodus acutangulus, assembly GCA_029783415.1. Classification (NCBI taxonomy): domain Eukaryota; kingdom Viridiplantae; phylum Streptophyta; class Magnoliopsida; order Solanales; family Solanaceae; genus Anisodus; species Anisodus acutangulus. The sequence goes on along the minus strand of CM056511.1, from coordinate 20,811,942 downwards.
TAATAGATGTATTGATGTGACATATCCAAAGAGAGGTACTATAGTGTATGTTATTTGCAGATGACATAGTGCTGATTGACGAGACTCACAGGGGATTTAACGCTAAGTTGGAGGTTTGGAGACAGACCTTAGAGTCTAAAGGGTTCAGGTTGAGTAGGACCAAGATAAAATATTTAGTGTATAAGTTCAGTGACATGATGCGGGATGAGGATGTGGAAGTGAGACTTGATACACATGTCATCCAAGATAAAGGAAGTTTCAAGTATTTTGGGTCTATTATCCCAGAAGATAGAGAGATTGATGATAATGTCACACATCATATTGGTGCGGAGTGAATGAAATGGAGGCTCGCATCTGAAGTCTTGTATGATAAGAAGGTGCCACCAAAACTCAAAGGTAAGTTATACAGAGTGGTGATTAGACCAACAATGTTGTATGAGGCAGAGTGTTGGTCAGTCAAGAACACTCACGTTCAGAAAATAAAAGTCGCAGAAATAAGGATGTTGTGCTGGATGTGTGCATACTAGGAGAGATAATGTTGACACCTAATTTTTATCCTCCAATACTTTTATTTAATTACTCAAAATTTATGATTCACGAATGGAGTGAAATATGCATTTTATAAAGCAATGATTTTATAAATTATCTCGATGGTATTTTGCCATTTTATTCTGCAAAATATCATTGAATATATGTTTGTATATCATTGGAATATTTTTAAATATTTTAAGAAAACGTCTATTAATTATTATAAATTAGGGAAGGTAATTGTCTAAATTTATTGTTATCAAATTGATTAATATTTCACTCCGTAAAATTAAGGAAATTGAGTTAATTAAATAGAGTGTCAAAATATGTCTCAATTGTATTTCTTAAAGTCTTTATATTTTATGGTTTCCTTCCTAATTGCTCATTTTGTTTTAATTCTAGCCTATTTGGTCACTTCTTTTATAATTAAAGTCAAATTGGCCATTCTTTAAATTAATCTGAGGTTATATTTGCAAAATCTATCCAGAGCCCCAACCCTTTCTTTAAATTGTGTTTTGGTCCACCTCTTCCTTCATTTTACGACCAAGCCCAACCCTTTTAGGATTGTGACCTAGCACACATTCGCTTTAAAGAGCAAGACACCCATGTACTCTTCATTTGGTAGAGGGGACAAAGGTTACGAAACCCTAGCCGTGGTAGCTCCACCTTTCTCTCTCCGCGTCACCTTGCCAAGAATGGCAAAGTTTCAGAGCTCTTAGACCCATTACAGTCGTGTATGGTCGATTCGGGAAAGAGCATTCAATGCTCCGTCCTTCACTCGTTATTCTCCAACCCAGCGAAGGAAAAAACCATCTCTTTTCTCTCTTTTTGGCCTTTGCGAATCCTTAATGGGATTTGTCTCATTAAGGACCAAAAGTAAGCTCTTTCATTGGATAAGTTTCAAATATTTTCGAAAAACAAATCAAAATCCTTGAAAATCTTTTCTCCCACATCAATTTTGGATGAAATTTTTGGGGTTTTAGGTCCTATAAAAGGAACCCTCACCCTCAGTCCAAACCAAGACTTGAACATTGGAGAAATCCTAGAATTCAAGCACATGTCTCATATTTTGAGCAAATATAGAAACCCTAGAATATTTTCTCCAAGGTTTCTAATAGTTTAAACTTTTCCTTCCGATTTTGTGTAGTTCGAGCTTGTTGAGGGATTTGGAGAAGGAAACCCACTCTGGATTCTCGACCAAGGCTGCACTCGAAGGAGGTATGTTCGATTTCCACTCAAATTTTATTTAAATGAATCATTTACCTGTTATGTAATAGTATAGGTTTACTGTTATCTGCTTAATTCATTTCACGACCCCAAATCACTAAGTCGTGAGGGCACCTACCATTTCCCACCTCGGTAGGAGAACCCTTTCATTTATCAACAATCCAACCATAGTTAAGTAAAATAAGCAGAATAATATAATATCTACTTATGTCATAAACATGAAAATGCGAAAGATATGAATCCTAAATACAACCCGCCAAGGAACATAGTCTGAACAGTACAAGAGCTACTAATAATAAAAATCCGAATAGTACATAAGTCTAAAAAATAGTAGTATTGTCTAGGAATGAAGATAAGACAAGTAGATAGGAAAGAGTCTCCGGGAAGTAGATCCATCAACAATGCTCACCCTAAAGACTCAATAGCTGCCTCGGATCAGCCGCGAGGGGAAAGGTAGAACCAGTCACGTACCCTGCATTCAGTTAAGAATGCAACAAGGCAATATCAGTACAAACACTATGTACCAATAGATATCATAGGCCGACAACAGTTAGCTAACATATGCATAAGAAAGACGTTGAAATATAGACATGCTCACAATTAAGTACAAGTAATATCACAGTCCAAGAATAATCCACCAAGTATAGGAAATTAAGTCAGGATCTAAATATAAGAATGAATTATGAATAAATATGCAATGCAATGACCGCATGATCAATCCGTACAAACATTCTTCGGACGGAATATATCATCGTTCCAGCAGTCATAACCCATTGGGGACCCGGATGTCCATGTACCAATCATTCTGTATCACACAGCCTAGAATGACTCTTCCACCAACACTCCGCTAACCACTATGTATCAACATCATAGAGATGGCTACACAATATAGAATGTCATATGAATCATAAGTGTCTCCTTCCCATTTATCACTGTCACGTCAACCACAAGTCATATCAGTATATCATGAAAAATGAAGATGAATGTAATGCAATGCCAATATCAAGTGTAACATATCAATCCCCAGTCATGCCACACAAGGACACTTATCAGAATATCAGTTTCATACTAAATCCTTTCTTCTATTCATGAACATGCCAAAATAAGTGAGATATAACTACATCATGAATACGAGATAACATTACATACAAGTCCAGTAACCACAACAAGGCAACAACATAATCAGTCAACAATAACCAACCTAGTAGTCGATCCCAACTTCATACCCGAAGGCTTACATGCTTTCTCCCACAAAATCTAACTATACATACGCTTCGATAATCGAAGTCTAACAATAAGGTAATACATAACCTACCTAGAATGTCGAGCGAAGAGTCACACCAATCAGACTTGCACCTTGTCCTTTCGCGGATCACGGTCATACTCGAAGTCTAATATTTTCGAAGTTTAAGTTAGAACAAGAAATTCACAACACTCATAACATCATACTAGTCCTTGGATTCTCAACCGAAAAAGGAAGAAAGGGGAAATGGGCTTATTGGGGTAAAATGGTCAATTCAGAGGTAAAACATATAATTCAAGGTTCTAGGAGTCCAACATTACTAATACCTTGCTAAAAAAACTCTAGATTAGGCCAATTTCATCCTACAAGTAAAACCCCCAATTTTGGGTATGCACCCTAGTGTCCTACATTCAATTTTATCAACAATAATAGAAGATTCATGCTTAAAAAGTACTAAATAATGATACACCATGCTTAGATTAACAAAACCCACTAATTAATTCTCACTTTCAAGCTTAACAATGAAACAAGTCAACTTCCCCAATTAGATTATAGGTTAATTCCACCATTAAATCAACATAAAGAAGTTAAAGAAGGGTAAAATGTAGCTAAAGGAGATAACCTCAAGAAGAAATCTCTAGAAGATGCTTGAAATCGCTCTAATGGTGCTTCGAATAAGTATTTTCGAAATGAGGGAATGTAAGGTTTTAATGACACATAAATGAATTTGGAAATTCCAGTTGTCCGTTGCAGCAGACTGAGGCCTTCTACAGTGGACCCGCGTCTGCGGTCCACCTTGCGCCTGCGCTCCCTTGCCAAAATCCCAAAAGCTTGCTACAGTGGATCGCCGTTCACTGCAGCAGACCCTTTCCGCTGGGGCGCACTGAGGCCCGCCCCAGCGAATACACCAGAAACCAGAAAATTTCATACTTATGCAATTTCAACCAAAAATCTGGTAATCACACAAGACCTCCCTAACACAAACTAGATATGTACACATATGTAAAAATAAGTTACGGACTCACTCGTGGTCTCGGAATTTCTATCGGAGTTCTAATTCTATGAGTCAAACCTCAATGGACTAAATTGGTTTCCTAACCAATAGCCAAAATGCTCCTGAGGGCCTCAGGAACCGAACCAACTATCGTACTAAGTCATAAATGACCCTTCGGACCTCACGAAATCAAAAAAAATCTGAAAAAAATCTGTTCACACAAAAGTCAACTTTCTATCAACGCTTTCATATTTTAAGGCTCTAATTTCTCAACTTTTACTTGAATCGTTCGATAACATCGGTATTTGAGTTAACAAGGGTAAATAGTCAAAGTACAAGTAATGATGGAACAAGTCGTTACATCATATACTAATTAAACAATGGCTCGTCCTCAAGCGACAAGAAGTGGAAAAGGGTATAAAGGTACCTGAGCTAATAAATAACTGAGTATATCTAGCACACATATCGGACTCGGTCTCTCAAGTAGCCTTCTCAATAGGACGATCATTCAATTGAACTTTCACAGAAGCTACCTCCTTAGTCCTCAACTTCCTAACCTGCCTATCTAGGATCGCTATAGGCTCCTCCTCATATGATAGATTCTTATCAAGTAACACTGATTCCCAACGAATGATATAAGACATGTCTGAATGATACTTCTTCAACATAGAAACGTAGAAAACTGGATGAACACCTGACAAGTTTGGTGGCAAGGCCAACTCATAAGCAACAATACCAATATGATGGAGAATCTTAAATGGACCAATGTATATCAGACTCAACTTGCCCCTAATTCTAAAATGCATCACACCCTTCATGGGTGATATCTTCAGAAGAACCTGCTCGCCCTCCATAAACTCCAAGTCTTGGACCTTTTTGTCCGCATATATCTTCTGTCGACTCTGAGCTGCCAGAAGTTTTTCCCGAATAAGCTTCACTTTATCCAAGGACTCTTTCAACAAATTTGTGCTCCATGGTCGAACCTCAAAAGCATCAAATCATACAACAGGAGAATAATACATTCTACCATATAAAGCCTCAAATGATGCCATATCAATGATGGAATGGTAGTTGTTGTTGTACGCGAACTCAGCCAAGGGTAAAAACTAGTCCCAATGACCACCAAAATCAATCACACATGCTCTCAACATATATCGAGCACCTAAATAGTCCTCTCAGACTGTCCGTCAGTCTGGGGGTGAAAAGCGATGCTAATATCAAACTGAGTACCCAACTATGCCTGTAATATCCACCAGAAATTAGAAGTAAATTGAGGGCCTCGATCGAAGATAATAAAAATAGGAACCCCGTGCAACCGTACAATCTCACGAATGTAAATCCTGGCTAACTTCTCTGCATTGTAAGTAACCCGAACTGGAATGAAATGCGTGGACTTAGTCAGCCTATCCACAATGACCCAAACCGAATCAAACTTACCCAAGGTCTTTGGAAGACCTACAACAAAATCCATGGCGATCCTCTCCCACTTCCACTCGGGAATGGGCATCCTCTGAAGCACACCACTGGGTATCTGGTGCTCATATTTAGCATGCTGATAGTTCCCACCCCAGACTATAAAATATGCAATATCTCTCTTCATCCAACCCTACTAGTTGTGATGTCTTAAATCATGGTACATCTTAGTAGAACCAGGGTGAAGGAATAACAGGAGCTATGGGCCTTCTCCAATATCACGTGAATAAAATCGCCAACACAAGAAACGCATAACCATACCTTGATCCTCGAACCCCCTCACTATCTAGTACGACCTCTTTGGCCTCACCACGTAATACATTGTCAAGATTCTTGCATGACTGGGGATCCTCAAACTGTTGAGCCCTAATCTCTTCCAAGAGAGACAACCTCGCCTCAACACATGCTAAAACTTGGCCCGAATGTGAAAGATCCAACTCTACAAAACTGTTAGCTAGAATCTGAACCTCTATGGCTAAGGGAAGCTCATAAGCCACTAATTTTGACAAACTACCCATACTCATTGCCTTGTGACTCAAGGGCATCAACCATCATATTCACCTTACCTGGATGGTAAAGTATGGTGATATCATAATCTTTCAGAAGCTCCATCCATATATGCTGCCTAGAATTTAGATCTCTTTGAGTGAATACATGGTGTAGGCTGTGATGATCAATAAACACCTCGTAATGGACCCCATAACGATAGTGCTTCCAAATCTTCAAGGAGAAGACCACTGCTAACAACTCCAACTCATGTGTAGGGTAGTTCTTCTCATGAATCTTCAACAGCCTAGAAGCATATGAAATGATCTTGCCCTCCTGCATCAATACCGCGCCCAAACTAATATTGGATGCATCACAATATACAGAATAATCCTTACCCTCCATGACTAATTCCAAAATCAGAGCCGTAGTCAATAAAGTCTTGATCTTTTGAAAGCTCTCATCACAAGTATCGGACCACGGAAAAAAAACCCTCTTCTGAGTGAATCTAGTCATATGCGATGCAATAGAAGCAAATTCCTTCACGAATTAGCGATGATAACTGGCCAATCCCACAAAGCTAAGAATCTCAATCACGGAAGTGGTTCCTCAGCCAATCTCTAACAGCCTCAATCTTTTTAGGGTCAACCATAATCTCCCCCCTTGTCACCACGTGGCCTAAGAATGCCACAGAATCAAGCCAAAACTCATATTTTGAAAAGTTGGCATAAAACTCCTTCTCTCTAACAACCCAAGGACAATCCTCAAATGATGCTCATGCTCTTCCTTGATCTTTGAATATACTAAGATATCATCTATGAAAACAATAATGAAGGAATCCAAGTGTGGCTTGAAAATTCCATTCATCAAAGTCATAAACGCTGATGGGGCATTTGTAAGCCCAAAAGACATGACAAAGAATTTATAATAACCATAACGAGTCCTAAAGGTCATCTTCGGAATAACCTCAGCCTGAATCTTCACCTGGTGATATCCTGACCTAATATCAATCTTTGAAAATATCGAAACACCCTGAAGATGGTCGAAAAAATCATCAATACGTGGAACAAGGTACTTGTTACTAACGGTGACCTTGTTCAACCGACGACAGTCTATGCACATCCTCATCGTACTGTCTTTCTTTTTCACAATAACATTGGAGCACCCCAAGGGGAGACACTCGGTCTAATGAACCCTTTATTCAGAAGGTCCTGTAACTACTCCTTCAACTCCTTCAACTCAGCCAATGCCATCCTATAAGGTGCAATACATATAGGATGAGTGCCCGGCTCCTAATTGATGCAGAAATTAATATCACGATCGAGTGCCATACTCAGCAAATCAGCAGCAAACACCTCTGCAAACTCACAAACAATAGGCACAAACTCAAGGGATGGAGAATCAACACTAGTATCACGAACATGGGCCAAATATGTCAAACATCTCTTGTTAACAAGTTTCTTCTCACAGAATACCCCTCCACTCAAGTCTAGGAATCTCGGGCATGGCTAAAGGAATTATCTTGGCATGACAATCTAAGATTGTGTGGTATGGAGACAACCAAGTCATGCCCAATATAACATCAAAATCTAACATATACAGGATCATCAAGTCTACCCACATGTCATACCCCATAAAAGTAACTAGGCAATTTCGATAGACTCTATCAACCAACACAGAATTCTCGACCGAAGTAGATACATAACTTGGCAAGTCAATACGGTCACAAGTCAAATCACAACCAACCGAGTGATAAACAAATACATATGAATAAGTAGACCCTATCTCAAACACGACTGTAGCTGGCTGATGACAAATAAAAATATTACCTGAGATAACAACATCAGAAGACTCTACTTTCGGCCTACCCAGAAATGCATAACACTGTGCACCACCACAACTGTTCAATGTAGACTGTGCTCCGTCCCTAGAAGACTAAAAACCACCGGCGCCTGACTCAGCACCGCCCCTCACTGATGAACCACCCTAGCTACCAGAAGATGTCAGAGTCTAAGGGGTCTGGAACCTAGAATCTTATTAAGTCCTACTCTATCTCACTCGGGGACAATCTCTCTTAAAGTGACCCATCTCACCACAACCATAACACACTCTGGGTGCTAGATGACGAAGGATGAAGAACCGGATGGACTATCACGATCGACTGGCCAGGAGAAAAAACCTTTATGAGATTGTCCAACCCCATGCCTACTTTGCCTAGAGGGGCCACCAGAAGATGTCTGCAACAAAGACTAAACCGGACGGCTAGAGGCTGAATAATAGGTCGTGGAGGACTGACCCCCACCTCGGTGACTGGAAGAGCCACTAAACTAACCATGCTGATGGGGCCTCTTCTCACTAGACCCTCAAAAATCTCTCTTCGTGGTAGCCTCAACACTCCTATCATGATCCACAACTATTTGAAATGAAGAACCTATAGCCATATGTTGAAGACAAGGAACATGAAATGAAAGGACAAGCCTATTGATGAACCTACGGACTATCTCAGCCTCTGTCAGAATCATGGACGACGCATACCGAGCTAAAAACAAGAATCTAGACTCATACTCAGCCACTGACATACCATTATATCGCAAATGAGTGAAATCATCTCTGTGTTGATCTCTAAAAGTATAAGGCACATACTTCTCTAGGAAGACCTGGTAAAACTGAACTCACGTAAGTTGAGGTGAACCATCTGGCCTACTCTCAATAATGTACCTCCACAAAGTCTTCGCATTATCGTGAAGTTGAAACGATACATAGTCCACGCTATGGGACTCAATAATCCCATCTTATACAACCTCTCATGCATGTCAATGATAAACTCATACGCATCCTCACTGCGGATACCATGAAATCTGGGTGGCTCCATCTTTAGGAACCTACCAATAAGATCCTAATCTCTATGTGTTAAAGCCTGAGTTGCTATCAGGCTAAGAATGCCATCAGAGGCTGGAAATCCATTAATATAAAGGGCCATGGCAGTAGCAGGTTGCATTCTCTAATTCTATTCCTACTCGAGAGTATGAAACCCTACTTTGGTATGAGAACCACCAGGAGTGACACAGCCCGCTGCCAGTTGGGCATCACAATAAAAAAGTATATGGGCTAGTGTATCCTAAATTGTTAGGTCTGACATAATCTCAGGGTGAGTCTGGACTTGTCCCAAACCTCCCCAATCAACTTGCTCTGCCTCGGGCTCATGCTCGGGAGAAGCTGAGTGTGCTTGTCTCTATCTAGCCATAGAAGCCTTGCCCCTGACTGGTGCAGCACCATGCCCTCTGGTTCGGTCGTGCCCTCTCGCTCATCCTCAAGCACCGACCCCAACAGTGATGGGCTTGGGCTCACCATCCCTCTCAAGATCCGCTCGTGTCCTCACCATCAGTAAGAGAATATAAATAAATCAGATACCAATTCAAACATTCCAGATACCAATTTGAATAAAGTATCATGAAATAATGAAGAAATTTGAAGTTTCCTAAATGTCCCATAGCTTCTCACAGATAAGTACGGAGCTCTCCATACCCATCTATAAGACTCTACTAGACATGCTCTTGTACTTATAGATCGGGTAACCTAGGGCTCTGATACCAAATTGCCACGACCCCAAATCACTAAGTAGTGAGAGAACCTACCATTTTCCACTTCGATAGGAGAACCCTTATATTTATCAACAATCCAACCACAGTTAAGTAAAATAAGTAGAATAATATAAAGTCTACTCATGTCATAAATATGAAAATGCGAAAGATACGAATCCTAAATATAACCCCCAAATGAACATAGTATGAACAGTACAAGAGCTACTAATAATACAAATATGAATAGTACATAAGTCTAAAAAATAGTAGTACTGTCTAGAAATCAAGACAAGACAAGTAGATAGGAAAGAGTCTCAGGGCAGCGGATTCATCAACAATGTTCACCCTAAAGACTCAACAGAAGCCTCGGATGAGTCACGAGGAGAAGAGGTAGAACAAGTCACGTACTCTACATTCAAAAAAGAATACAGCAATGCAGTATCAGTACAAACACTATGTACTGATAGATATCATAGGCTGACAACAGTTAGCTAACATATGCATAAGAAAGATGCTAAAAGATAGACATGCTTACAATCAGGTACAAGTAATATCATAGTCAAAGAATAATCCACCAAGTATAGGAAATCAAGTCAGGATCTAAATATAAGAATGAATGCCGAGCAAGAGTCACAAGAATCAGACTTGCCCCTTGCCCTTCCGTGGATCATGGTCGTACTTGAAGTCTAATATTTTTGAAGTCTAAGTTAGAACAAGGAATTTACAACACCCATAACGTGATACTATTCCTTGGATTCTCAACCGAGTAGGGAATCCAGGGGAATATAGGCTTATATGGGCAAAACGGTCAATTCAAATAAGTAGGTAAGGTAAAATGTAGCTAAGGGAGCTTACCTCAAGAAGAAATCTCTAGAAGATGCTTGAAATTTCTCTAATTGTGTTTGGGATAAGTATTTTTGAAATGAGGGAATATAGGGTTTTAATGACACTTAAAATAATCTAGAAAATCTCGTCATCCGCTATAGTGGACTGAGGCCCGTTGTAGTGGACACACACCCGCGGTCCACCCCACGCCTCCGGTCCTTTGACAAAATCCCAAAAGCTCGCTGTAGAAAACATCGTTCGCTGCACCAGAGACTAGAAAGTTTCATACTTATGCAATTTCAACCCGAAATATGATAATCATCGAGACATCTCCAACACAAACCAGATATGTACAGATATGTAAAAACATGTTATGGACTCACTCATGGTCTCTGAATTTCTATTGGAGTTCTAATTCTACGAAACTACCCTCAACAGGCTAAACTAGTTTCCCAACCAATAGCCAAAAATGCTCCTGGGGGCCTCGAGAACCGAACCAGCTATCCTACCAAGTCATAAAAAACCCTTCGGACCTCACAAAATCAATGAAATTCTAAAAAAGGTCTGTTCACACAAAAGTCAAATATTAAATGAGAATGAATGCAATTTAGATGATATGTATGAATATAATGATCATATGTACCCAGTATACACACGCTGCTGCAGTAGCTATCACATGGCCCATGAGGGACTCATGAGGTCCATATACCCATTCGGAATTTCCCATCGGATACCAGCTCTGTGGTTGAAGTGTCATCATCAGGCATCACTCTCGTATCATGTACCATATCCAACAACCGACTTTCCAAACCACTTTCAGCAATAACTCAATAGTTTAAATGCCAATATAATATGTATGAATGAGATGGATATGTGTACATCAAGCAATCAACATAAACAATACAATCAGTATTACAAGTTCATTTTTTAATATCAAATGATATGTAGAGCGATGAATGCATGACAAGTCAAATCAGGGATATAAGTATCAAACATGGCTACGAGCCCAAATAATCAGCAATCATATCTAACCTGAGCGGATTTATGCACCGCGCTCACGGTTTGAAGGCTGAGCACATAATCTTATTCAAGTATATTATACTAGTTCATTTTTACCCAAGATCAGTTCATTGATGCCTGTATTAGTGCTCGTCACCTCACTAATACGGGACGCCCAACTTCCCATTACACCCATTAGTTCATTTTTAGCATACTAACACATAACGCTATACTAGAGTCTAGTAAGTCTCAACTTGCATGAATCGAAGTCGAATAACTCACGCAGCAGCTTTCCCCTTTCGTGGAACCTCCTCACGAGCTTACTCTAGTCAATCATATCAATTATATGAGATTATGATTCTAACGGTACACATATCTATAGGCAAAACAAGAATCCCCAAGTTAAACTAAAAAAGAACCTCGGGCTCACATTATCAAGACTCGAACTTTATTACCCAAATAGTACCATAACATGCTAGATAGTCATAATCTCAAGTTAATTTAATAACAAAGCCCAATTGGATTTAATTTCATAATTTGAGGAAAAGCCCCAATTATGACCCTAGAAATTCTCCCAATTCCCAAAAGGGTTTATAACATGCAATTGGTGAAATAAATACCATCCACTAGTCGAATACATCACTAGTTTACAATATCAACAACAATAATCCAATACAAATCCCCAAATATAACTCTCTTATTCTCAACAAAACACTTCTCTTATTTCCCCCATCTAAGAATCATACTTAGGATAGAACTTTATATAATACATCATAATTAATGGAAGAAGGTTACCTTAGGTGATGAATTCCCTTGATTCTTCAAGAATATCTAATGTCCAAGCTCTAGTTCCAAGAGGCATCTTTTGGTGAATGAGAAATAATTCTAGGTAATCAATCTTTATAATCTAAATAGTGTTCCCGCTCTGGCGGATCGATCCTGTTGGAGCGGACCCGCTTTGGTGAAAAACTCATCCGCTAAGGCGGAATCACTTAAAATCATTAATTGCATTGGGGCAGAAGAAAGCTCTGCAGAGGCGCACCCGACCCGATGAGGAACTTGTCCACTAAAGCAGACCCTCGACTCCTGGACAAATCTCGCTTATATGAGCCAGACCTCCGCTAAGGTGGACCCACAGAAGCGGAAGAAAGGGCGTTGACACCAGTAATAGCCCAAACTCATCAACTCACCGTCAAATACCCGAAATACTCCCAAGACCTCCCGGATACAAATCAAATATGCATTCTTATTAGAACATACATTCCAGACCTGCTCGGGCACTCTGATATTCCAGAAAAGGTCTCTAAGGCTCGGGTTTGACTAAAGTCAACTCTTAAGTTCTAATTCCATAATTTCACAAACAAACCCTCAAAATACACTCAGCTTCCTCGGGAACCGAACCAAAGGCTCAACTAAGTCATAAATGTCATTCCGGAGCTAATGGAACTGATAAAACTATGAAAGGAGCGCATTTACCCAAAAGTCAACTATAAGTCAAACTTCTCTATTCTTTTAACTTAGAATTTTTCAAACCTACCAAAGAGGATCTGAAACCTATCTGAACTCCTCGAGAGATGTATCACTTATCCTTGTAAGTCACAAGCAAGCAAATAAAGACTCGGGAAGAGTAGTTTAGCAGTTTCAAGGAAAAATAAGTAAAACAACTTTTTAAGTCGTTACATCAAGTACCACTTAAATAAACGTTCGTCCTTGAATGGTAGAGTAAAGGAAATAAATGGACTCTTAAATAGCTTGGCGTAGTTAGCCTGGATATCAGACTCAAACTCCCGTGTAGCTTCTTCCACGGGGTGATTTCTCCATTGCACTTTCACAGAAGTTATCTCCTTGGACCTCAACTTTCGAACCTGCCTGTCTAGAATAGTTACATGCCTCTTCACATAGGCTAGATTCTGATCAAGCATCACCGAATCACATTTAATCACATGAGAACCACCAGTAACATACTTCTTCAGCATCGACATATGAAATACATAGTGTACACCGAATAACCCAGAAGGTAAAGACAACTCATAAGATACCTCACCAACTCTGTCCATTATCTCAAAAGGACCAATAAACCTCAGGCTGAGCTCACTTTTATTCCCAAATCTCATTACACATTTCATGGGTGAAACCTTCAACAGAACCATCTCACCAACCATAAACTCCAAGGGACAAACCCTCCGATCTGCATAAATTTTATGTCTGCTCTGAGCTGTAAGAATCCAATCCTGGATCAACTTAACTTTATCCAATGAATCCGTCAAAATATCAATATCCCAAGGTCGAACTTCAAAAGCATCAAATCGCTGGACTGGAGAACTATACCTCCTACCATACAAAGCCGTGAATGGTGTTGTCTCAATACTCAAATGGTAGTTATTGTTGTAAGCAAACTCTGCCAAGGGTAGAAATTGGTCCCAATGACCACCAAAGTTAATCACACAGGCTCGCAACATGTCCTTGAGAACCTAAATAGTCCGCTCAAACTGATCATAGGTCTGAGGGTGAAAGGTTGTACTATGCTCCACTCTAGTACCCAACTCCTTCTTCATAGACCACTAAAAGTGTGAAGTAAGATGCGTACCCCTTAGTAGCCCATAGATGAATGGAGTACCTCGAACTATGGGCCTCTTCCATAATTAATCTTCTCAAGTCACCCACCCTAGGAATACAGACTCGACCCTAGATTTTTAAAAGAACATCACTATCTATAACAGCCTTCTTTACCTCTCCCCGCAACACCTTGTCACAGATCTTGCACAACTGAACATCATCGAACTACTGAGATCTAATCTGGTCCAACAAGGAAGAACATGCCTCCACACATCCTAACACTCTACCCGGCTCTGAAATATCAAGCCGTACAAACCGATTTTCCAAAGACTGGATGTCTATAGCCATAGGACGCTCTCCCACATGCAACATAGCCAAACTACCCATACTCACTGCCTTACAACTCAAGGTATCCGCTATCACATTTGTTTTGCCCGATTGATACAAGATAGTCATGTCATAATCTTTCAAAAGCTCCAACCACTTACGCTATCTCAAATTAAGATCCTTCTGATTGAACAAGTACTGAAGACTATGATGGTCGGTGTAAACCTCACCCCATAGAGATAATGCCTCCAAATCTTCAAGGCAAACATTATTGCCGTTAACTCTAAGTCATGGGTGGGATAATTCTCTTCATGAACCTTCAATTGCCTCGAAACATAGGCTATCACTTTCTCTTTCTGCAATAACACACAAACAATACCCACTTCATAAGCATCACAATACACGGTAAAGCTCTCTCCCTCAACTTGCAAGGTCAAACTAGAAGTAGTAGTCAATAAGGCCTTGATCTTCTGAAAGCTCTCCTTACAATCCTTGGACCACTAAAATGTAACTTCCTTCTGAGTCAACTTGTTCAATGGAGCTGCAATTGATGAAAATCCCTCTATGAATCACCAATAATACCCTGCGAGGCCAACAATACTCCATAACTCAGTAACTGAATCAGGTCGAATCCAATCCCGAACTGCCTCGACCTTCTTTTGAGATCACTCAAGCGAATGTTCCCGCTGATCTTAACTTTACAAATCGTCAGCTTTTGGGAAATTTCCAAATGAATAATTTCAATGAAATCTTTCAATTTCTTGTTCTCTGTTGTATTCTGTTTGCCCCCTCGTCCTTTTGTTGGCTTCGATTCCAGTGATTAAGTGAGCAAGCAAGTTATAAATTCTTTTCATTGAGATAGGAACAAAACAAATTTGGTCATCCTTGGTCACCACATGACCCAAGAAGGCTACCAAGCTAAGCCGGAATTCACACTTTGAATACTTTACATAGAGTTGCTTCTCCTTCAGAATACCAAGCACGATCCTCAAATGTTGTATGTGCTCCTCCTCGCTCCGTGAGTATATCAAGATATCTTCAATAAACACAATCATGAACGAATCCAAGTAGGGTTTCAATGCCTCATTCATTAACTCTATAAAGGCTACATGTGTATTCATTAATCCAAATGACATCACCAAAAAATCATAATGCCCATATCTGGTTCGGAAGGCTGTCTAAGGAACATCCCCATCCCTGATCTTCAGCTGCTGATAACCAGACCTTAAGTCAATCTTAGAAAATACCAAAGCACCATGTAGTTGATCAAATAAGTTATCAATATACAGAATTGGATACTTGTTCTTGATAGTTACCTTGTTCGGCATAATCGATACACATGCGCATGGACCAATATTTCTTCTTCACGAACAAAACTAGGGCACCCCAAGAAGAAACATTGGGTCAAATGAACCCCTTACTTAACAAATCTTGTAATTGCTCCTTCAATTCCTCAACTCGGTTCGTGTTATCTGATATAGAGCCATAGAAATGGGCTGAGTTCTCGGCTCTAGATCAATAAAAAAGTCGATATCATGGTCCGGTGAAATACTAGGAAGGTCTGTAGAAAATACCTCTGGATACTCCTGAACTACAGGAACTGACTTCAAGGAAAGAGTCTCCGCACTAGTATCACGAATATAGGACAAATAAGAAAGACACTCATTTTCTACCATCTTCTGAGCTTTTAGAAATGAGATTACCCTTTTTAGATACTGACTAAGAGTACCCTTCCAAACTAATTGAGGAATACCTGGCATGGCTAAGGTAACAGTCTTGGCATAACAATCCAAGATAGCATGATACGGATCTAACTAATCCATACCCAAAATAGCATCAAAATCTACCATATGCAAAATTTTCAAATCTACATGAGTATAATACCTCATTAATGTAACTACACAACCCAAATATGCTCGATCTACTACAACAGAATCTCCAACAGGTGTAGAAATATGAATAGGCATGGCTAGAGACTCACACATCAAGTCTAAACTCAAATCAAAGTAGGCAGACACATAAGAATAGGTAGACCTTGGATCAAACAAAATTGTAGCAAGTCGATGGCAAACAGAAAGAGTACATATGATCATAACATCGGAGGCCTCTACCTGAGGTCTTCCTGGAAACTCGTAGAAATAGCCACAACCACCCACAGTCTGAGCACCCCCACGTCTACCACCTCGGCCGGACTGAGCACCACCTCGACCTGTCTGAGGACCACCCCTACCGCTCTAAGAACCACCTCTAGCACCCTGGGACCCACCTCTAGCTAGCCGCCCCGCTGCTTTAGATCTTGAACCTATTGTTGTCCACCATGTCTGAGCCTAGGGAAATCCCTCTCGAAATGCCCAAGTTACCATGCTCATAACAACCTCTAGGAGCTGATGTCGCCTGAGAAGAAGAACTAGCACCAGTATGACCACCATGGCCAGAGGGCCGATAAGAACTTGAGGTCAACCGCCCCGAACCATATGAAGTATGAGAATACTGGACCCCCTTTTATGTAGGCATAGCAGCAAGAACTGGCCTAGCACTCAAACGATAATGACCTTAACTATAATGACCCCGACCTCCAGATGAGGCAACTACCTGAGTGCTGAATCGAGGCCTCTTGACCACCCTCTCCTCATAATCCTCTCTTCGAGTAAACTCGGCCTCTCTCACGACATCAACAATCTGCTGGAAGGTGAAACCTATGGTAGCCATTTGTGCTGCAATCAACCAAAGAGGGAATACCAACCCATTAGTGAACCTCCTCACCCTCATCAGGCAAAATCATCAAGTCATTGCAAGACAATGCATGGAAACGTGTCTCATACTCGTTCACAGACATACGCCCTTTGTGTAATCCCTCGAACTTAGCTCTTATTCTCTCTATGACACTGCGAAGCACAAGCTTCTCTAAGAAAATATGGGTAAATAAAACTCAGGTGAGAGGAGGGGACCCTACTGGTCTAGACTCAAGATAAGACATCCGCCACTACTTAGTCGGTCCAAACATCTGAAAGGTAGTGTAATCAACACCATATGACTCCACTAATATGAGGGTGTTACACCTATCATGAAAACTAATCAAGAACTCATAGGTATTATCCTCGGTATCCCCATCATATTTGGGCGGATCCAACTTTCTAAACCTTTCGGACATCTTCTGCTCCTTAATAGACATAACAGGTTGTGCAGCTGGAGGTGTATCAAGACCATGTATAGTCACACCTAAGAATTGAGGAACCCTAGCAGGTCCTAGATGAACTCATAGTGTCCGAAATTCTGGCATAGCAGTATGGTCAGGAGTCTTTTATCCAACCCTAGTATGAGAACCATTAAAAGTGGCTGGATAAATACCATAAGCTATAGTCTCCAAGAAACTCATCATGTGAACCAGAGTATCATGTAACACCAGCGTGGTAATGAAACTCGGGGGCATCTAATTTAGTCCTGACCCTACTTATCCTCATCTAGTAGAACCTGATCATCCTACAAAATAGCCTCTGGCCACGGAGACTCCGCTCTATCACGAGTATGAGAAATTGCTGGAGTTCGACCTTGGGCTACAACTTAAGGTATAGCTCTACCTCTACAGTGCCCCGTGTACCACCTTTGACAATGGGTGCGGGTATAGCTGCAGGATCCTGATCTCCTCATACTGTTGAACGTGTCCTCACCATCTATTTGAAAGACTAAAACAAAGAGATTTAGAATTCAATCATAGTAGAAACGCACAAACGAATGAAAGAATTAAAATTTCCTAAATATCTTATAGTCTCTCGAAGATAAGTACGGAGCTCTTCATACCAATTCGCAAGTCTCTACTAGCAATCACTTTTGTACTCATGAAACCATTAACCTAGTGCTTTGATACCAATTTGTCATTACCCAAAATCTCATTATTTCATGAGGGCACCTACCTTAACCCATTGGCAAACCCCAATCATATAACATAAGAAATACAAAAGTAAATGCAGAAAGTAAAGATATAACAAGAGAAATATCAACAAGTCTTAGAAATTAATACATAGTTTGAACAAAATCCCCAAATGATCCAGCAGTCATGAGTACAAAGCTCTAATTGAATGCAAGTCTAAAAGTTAATAATAAGTATTGTCTGAATGTAACAAAGAGAGAAATATAAATATAAGAAAAGAGTTTCAGTGTTGGGAATGCATCAGCGGGTCACTCTGTACTCTCCAAGCAATCTCAAAACAAGCTAAGCTTTACCTGCTCCTCCGTCGTCCAACTCAGTACATACACATAGAGTGCAGCAAGGATTGAGTGTGTACGGAAAACACATGTAATCAGTAGCATCGTCGATCAACCCTAGCTATTATGGTGGTGATAGTTGGTACTTTCTGATACCTCTCTACTAATTAGTTAGTTAAGCATAATAAGAGTTCAATTAACCACACATATCAATACTTCTTACAGTTCAATAGTGTACAAGTGTTATTAAGGTTCACAAGTCTTAACACAATTCTCAATAGTATTACCAAGTCAACCTAAACCCCATAATCGGGTGTCTAGTCCCATCAAGTCTCACAACTCGATCTCACATCAATTACAAGTCTCAAGTACCAATATTTCTTCTATCAAGCGATAAGATCATATAGTTTATCAAAAAATCAACATCAAGTACACACAACATCAAGTACATAACAAAATGAGAATGAATGTAATGCAATGCAATGGCCATATGTACCCGGTATACACACACTACTACAGTAGCTGTCACGTGTCCAATCTGGAATTTTCCATCTAATACTAGCTATGTAGCTGAAGTGTCAGCATCAGTCATCACTTTTGTATCATGTACAGTATCCAACAATCGGCTTTTCAAGCCTCTTTCAGCAGTAACTCAACTGTTGAAATTCCAATATAATATGTATGAATGAGATGGATATGTGTACACCATACAACAACAACAAAAACATACCCAGTGAAATCCCACAAAGTGACGTCTGGGAAGGGTAGAGTGTACACAGACCTTACCACTACCTTGGGAGGTAGAGAGGCTATTTTCGATAGACCATCAGCACATGCAATCCAAAGCAATATAGAAAGTGATGGCAAAAAGTATTACAAAAAGCAGGATAAAGTAGTATGGAGAAAAACAACAAACGAATATGATGATCGAAGTACAAGAAAATAGATATCAAGTAGAAAGAGAAGGACAAGAAACTACAAGAGTAATACTACGACTACTAGTATGAAAGGATAAGTCGGACCATGCTCAACTATCCACTAGTCTTCTACCCTAATATGTGCTCTCCACAACTTCTTATCTAAGGTCATATCCTCAGTAAGCTGGGTTTGCGTCATGTCCTGTCTGATCACCACTGCACAATACTTCTTTGGCCTTCCTCTACCTCTCTTAAAACTATCCATAGCCAACCTCTCACACTTCCGCACTGGGGGATCCCGATATCTCCTTTGTACATGTCCGAACCGTCTCAGCCTCACTTTCCGCAATTTATTCTCCACCGAGGCCACTCCCACCTTATCCCATATATTTTCATTTCTAATCTCATCCCTCCTGGTATGCCCACACATCCACCGCAACATCCTCATTTCTGCAACTTTTATCTTTTGAGCGTGATAATTCTTGACTAGCCAACACTCTGCCCCATACAACATAGTCGGTCAAACCATCTTTCTATAAAACTTGCCTTTAGGTTTTGGTGGCACATTCTTATCACATAGGACTCCAGATGTGAGCCTCCATTTCATCCATCCTACACCAATATGATGTGTGACATCCTCATCAATCTCTCTATTTCCTTGGATAATAGACCCAAGATACTTGAAACTTCCTTTCTTTCGAATGACCTGAGTACCAAGACTCACATCCACCGAAGCCTCGTGCGTTGCATCACTAAACTTGCACTCCAAGTACTCTATATTGTTTCTACTCAATCTAAACCCTTTAGATTCAAAGTACTATGTGTACACCATACACTCAACATAAACAATACAATCAGTATTATAAGTTCATTTGTAAGAATCAGACGAGATGTAGAGTGATGAATGCATGACAAGTCAAATCAGAGATATAAGTATCAAATATGGCTACGAGCCTAAATAATCAGCAATCATACCAAACCTAAGTAGATTTATGCACCGCGCTCACAGCACGAAGGTTAAAAACATAATCTCCTTCAAGTATATCATACTAGTTCATTTTTAACCAAAGATCAGTTCACTGGCACCCGTATTAGTGCTCGTCACCTCACTAATACGGGACCCCAAATTTCCCATTACTCCCATTAGTTCATTATTAGCATACCAACACATAATCATATACTTGAATCTAGTAAGTCTCAACTTGCCTTAATCAAAGTCGAAGAACTCATGCAACAGCTTTTTCCTTTCGTTGAGCCTCCTTACGAGCCCACTCTGGTCAATCAAATCAATTATATGAGATTACAGTTCTAACGGTACCCTTATCTATAGGCGAAACTAGAATCCCCAAGTTAAACTAAAAAGGAACTCCGGGCCCACATTATCAAGACTCGAACTTTATTACCCAAATAGTATCATAACATGATAAATAGTCATAATCTCAAGTTAATTTAATAATAAAGCCCAATTGGATCATCAATTTCATGATTTGGCAAAACTTCTATTCTAACCCTAGAAATTTCTCCAATTCCCACAAGGGTTTATAACATGAAATTGGTCAAATAAATACCATCCACTAGTCTAATACATCACTAGTTTACAATATCAATAACACTAATCCAATACCAATCCCTAAATATAGCTCTCTTATCCTCAACAAAATATTTCTCTTATTTCCCTCATCTAAGAACTATACTTAGGATAGAGCTTTATATAATACACCATAATTAATGAAGGAAGGTTACCTTAGGTGATGAATCCCCTTGATTCTTCAATAATATCTACTTTCCGAGCTCTAGTTCCACGAGGAATGTTTTGGGGAATGAGAAATAATTCTAGGTCCTCAATCTTTATAATCTGAACAGTGTTCCCACTCCGACAGAATTTATCCCACTGGAGCAAACCCGCTTCGGCGGAAAACCATCCACTAAGGCGGAATCACTTAAAATCCCTAATTGCACTGGGGCAGACGAAAACTCTGCAGAGGCACACCCGTCCTGATGAGGAACTTGTCTGCTAAAGCGGACCCTCGGGTCCTGGTCAAATCTCACTTCTGTGATCCAGACCTCCGCAGAGGCGGACTTGTAGAAGTGGAAGCAAGGGCGCTAGGGAAAACACCAGACACCAGCAATAGCCCAAACTCACCAACTCTCCGTCAAACACCTGAAACACTCTCGGGACCTCCCGGATATAAACCGAACATGCATTCCTATCAGAAAATACATTCCAAACCTGCTCGCACACTCAGATTTTTTGGAAAAGGTCTTTAAGGCTCGTGTTTGACTAAAGTCAACTCTTAAGTTCTAGTTCCATATTTTTCACAAATAAACCCTCAAAATACACCTGCTTGCCTCAGAAACCAAATCAAAGGTTCGACTAAGTCATAAATGTTATTCTGGAGCAAATGGAACTGACGAAACTACAAAATAGTGTGTTTATCCAAAAGTCAATTATGAGTCAAACTTCTCTATTCTTTTAACTTAGGATTTCCCAAACCTACCAAAAAGGATCTGAAACATATCTGAACTCCTCGAGAGTTGTACCACCCATCCCTGCAATTCACAAGCAAGTAAATAAAGACTCGGGAAGGGTAATCTATGAGTTTTAAGGAAAAATAAGTAAAATAACTTTTCGCGTCCTTATATATACCTACTAGCCCATTTTCTTGTTTCATTTTATTTGTTTTATTTGTAAAATATTAATATTTATTTGTTTTATTTGTAAAGTATTAATATTTATTGGAACCTTTAGGATAGAAGTTAGTTGAAGTCACTTAGTTATCATTTTCTTCCTTAATAAAACAAGATTGATTTCATAATTTTATGATTTTAATTCAGCCTATTAAAAAGTGTTCCATTCTTAAAGGTTTTCAGCTGTTTATATCCAAAATTAATCCTTTAGTACATTTATAAACGAAAAGAAAGCATATAAAAATGATTCAATTTTGGAAATAGTTTTCTTGAATACATGGGATTTATTTTTAAAATTGAATATTTACTCAAAGCATTTCAAGTTTACTAAACAAAATTCTTATAATTAGAATTTGAGGAAAAGGGAACAAAAGAATGTTAGGTTGACATCCTTTCATAAATAAAGGGTTTATTTTGGTGAAGTTATATTTTAATTCTCTACTTTATATAAAGTTGAGTATTTTTAAAGAAATAAAATACTTTATTATCTCTTTTTATGAAAACAAAGTATATTCCAAAAGAAAGACTTTCAAAAGAATTAGTTTTCTTACTTTAAATGTGTGTGAAATGCTAACTTTTGGTGGAAAATGATTTGAATGACAATATATATTTATAATATCTGCAACTTTTTAAGCAATAAAAGTAATTTTATTATTTTAAAACTCGAGGTCAAACGCATTCTGTGGATCCTTAAAACTGGGGTGCCTAACACCTTCCCCGGGGGATCACTTGAACCCTTACCTCGAACACTGGTTATTAAGGATTTTTCTTTTAAAAAATTGAAAACTTTTTTTACTTGGTTTTTCTAGTTTTTCTTATATATTAGGTGGCTAATCTAAATAAAATAAAATAAAATAAATTCAAGATTCCACGAGTTATGAAGTATCTTTTATGACTCGCATAAAGTGAACTGTAACATATATGAATAGAAATGAAGATATTCCGAAAAAGGTGGGAGTGGCCTCGTTGGAGGACAATATGCAGAAAGCGAGGCTGGGATGGTTCGGGTATGTGAAGAGGAGAGGTATGGTTGCCACAGTGCAGAGATGTGAGAATTTGGCTATGGATGACTTCAAGAGAGGTAGAGGTAGGCCGAAGAGGTGATTAGACAGGACATGACGCAGTTACAACTTATCGAGGACATGACCTTAGATAGGAGGTTGTGGAGGATACAGTTTAGGGTAGAAGGTTAGTAGGTAGTAGAATGGTGCCTTACTTATCCTTACTTACTAGTAGTCGTAGTATTTCCCTTGTGATTCTTATCTTTCATTTTCTATTACTATTTATTGTCTCTTGTTATTCGCTTAGCATACTGTTTTGCTTTAGTTAATGCTTTTTTTTCTTTTTGACCTGTTTTGATTTTGCTTTATCCTGAGCTGAGGATCTGTTGAAAATAACTTCTCTATCTCTCAAGGTAGGGGTAAAGTATGCGTACACTCTACCCTCCTCATACCTCACATTTGGGATTACACTGGTGTGTTGTTGTTGTATAATTATAATCAAAGATTAATTAATTCAAACAGAGTCAGTTCAATATATATGAATCAACTACGAATGAAGATTCAGGTATGGGAAAAGGAGATTTAGATTTTGAGCTAAATTAAAGGAAGATCTAACTGATAAAGTGAACAAGTTGTGTTATCTGTGTGATCCTTCCCTGTAGAGATTTCCTTGAGATTTATCATGGTCGACAGCTTTGGTACTTTTCTTTACCATTCTAGACAAATGTTTGTGTAAGTGGTAGATGACGTAATGACTCACTAGGTCATTTTGAGCATTTTGACTCCTTTTCCCCGAAATACCCTTCTCATAGCCTTATCTTGATATTTATGACTTGCGAGGTTGGGTGGCACGGTTTCAGGGGTAATGGGATGAGTTTTGGGAAGGAAATCCTATTTTATAGAATCTTAAGTTATGGTTTTGGAAGCTTTGACCAAAAGTTGACTTTTGAGTAGACGGTTCTAAAATTAAATACTGATAGTTTCATAGGTCCGAAAAGTGATTTATGATTTTTGGGACAGGTCTAAAGGGGTTCGTAAATGATTTGGGTGTTTGGTTGTAAAGTGTGGATTCTTAAGCTAAAATAAGTAGACTTGAAGAAAAGTGGGTCCTGACATATTTGTATCAGTGTTTTCATGATTTGAGCAAGTTCGTAGCGTCGTTTATTCTTGGATAACATATTTTATTTGTCTCCGGGAGGTTCTGGATGAGTTTCGAGGGTTGAAACCATCGTTTGGGGACTTAGGGAATTTTTGGTTTCAAATGTTCTGGTGTAACCACGCCTGTGGATATTTGGTTGCACCTTCAGAGCCACACCTGCACGTGGTAGGCCACAGGTGCAAGATGGGTTGAGGATGCGAGGGAGTGGACCTATGGGGATTTGAACGCAGAAGCTGCATAGAACCTGCAGTGGATGTTAGTATCTGCGGGATTTGTCATTTAAGTGAGGCTCGCATTTACTCAATTTGGTCTGCATATGCGTCCTCATAGAAGGGGGAATGGATTGGACCTACTCACGTCTGTCACACCCCAAACCCGACCTGGAGTAACATGCATCCAATGCTATGAACAACACCAAAATCACGTTATAAAATTAATAAACATCTGATCTATTTTGATAATTTTTCATCATTTATTTAAAACAATCATTTATGGCTAACATAAAGCATACTCATACTTATAAAAATCAGCGAACATTTAATAGAAATCGGATATCATAAAATGTGGAAAATGCTCCAACAAGTCATACCAGACTTCAACAATCTACCCATAACACAATGTCTAATTATGGAGCTTCTAAGAATATAAACTAAGTCTAACACATCGGGACGCAGCCCAAAACTAAAACAACAAAACTAGATAGATGGGATGTCCCACGAACAAGGGTATGGGCACACCAATAAGTCTGGAAAGCAGCAAGTTCTCATACTCCGTATATGTATCACGAACCTGCACTTCTTTGTTACCTAACATATCATTAAAAATAACAATGGTATGCCTGGGTACAGGGGAAAGACCAAACTGGGGCTATCAACCCTCGATGACCACTCTTCCGCCTGAATGGCTAGACAAAGAATACACTGGGGCTATCAGCCCTCGATGACCACTCTTCCTCCCGAATGGCTAGGCAGGAACCACACTGAGGCTATCAACCAGTGATGGCCACTCTTCCTTTAAAATGGCTACGCAAACCCCACTAAGATCCATAATGGCTACCCTTCCTTCCGAGTAGCTAGGCCAAACACAAACAATAGAAACTATGGCATATTAGTTGAACCACAAATCATATCATGGAAGACGAATCTCAAATCATGGCATAAAAGTCGAATAGATTATTATGAATTATGTTCATCATCTCGTTAGTATGGATTTATCAAGACATTAATCTATTTAGAAATTATGTTAAAATCATTACTCAAATTTCAATTCAACGATGCCCATTTGCAGAACAAAACACTACAAATATCCAAACCTTCGAAAATAAGTTTAAAGCATGTCTTATAGGGGTGGCTCAAGTTCAAAGTTCAAAGCTTTATAACTCGATTTCAATAATCCCTTGATTGGGGAAATAACACACACACACACACACACATACACACACACATACACATACACACACACACACACACACACACACATATATATATATATATATAAAGATATAAGATTTTATGAAATTTCCCAAAGTCTCCTTCATTTTCTATTTCTTTGATTTTTAAGAATCTAAGGATTTGAAGGATGAACTAGTTTTAATCTTTGTTAATAATCCATGTTGGAGTGTTAGAATTACTTAAAATACATGGAGTAACATTTACTTTGGTGTGGGAGGAGTGAAAAAGTGACTTAGGGTTTTGTAGAAGTGAAAATAGACTTAAATTACATAAATTCATGTTTTAAAGCCGAGTTCTACATTTTTGGGGACCCTGGCTGTCGCCCAACCAATGCACATGACTTTATGGAATTGACAAAATTTTCATGATATAGCTGTGTGTCGCCCAACCATAGCACATAACTTTCTGCCAAAAATGCAGCATATACATACATAGTAAAATGGTCATTACTCCTTGTAGAAAACTTTGGTTGATCTGATCCTTAAATAGTTGGAAAGATATTTTAAAGTGATACAACTTTCATATTTTAAGTTTTCATAAATTCTCAATGGATCTATACACAATCTTGCTAGAAGTCAAGCTTAGCATAAACTTAATCGATTCTATCGAATCTTATGCACCTCGCTATTCATCTTGATCTTAAAACAAAATTTTCACCCAAACTCACTCTAATAGGATTTCATATGGCTAAAGGTCACATTATTACTCACTTAACACATTCACACCTAACACAGATTTATGAAGTGCTACAATATCGGTGGGAAGAACCCCATTTAATTACAAACTTTGAACCTAGACTTCATAATTCCATATTTTGAGTTAGAGAGATCAGTTAGATATGATTTCAAGTGCTATGACTTCAATTCTTCATGAGGGTAAGATCCTAATCTCTATTTTAGTATTTTCCATTGATTTAAATTCATATTTTAGCTTCATTTTCATGATGGGTTGGTGGAAATTGATGGTTTTAGCCCTAGGTTGAGTTTAAGGAAAACGATGATATTGAGGGTTAAGATCATGGCTTTTTTAATAGGTTTTCTGGATTTGGAATCCTTAGGCTTAGGGAGAAAATTTTTGAAGGAAAAATCTGATTTCGTCGACGTGGGTTTATGTCACTTTTTGGGGCGAGTTTGACTCAAATATTATATAGCTGGCATGAGTGTCTACGGACTCACATGCTAATGTAAAATTCATATTTGATAGATTTGGATCGTTCAGAGGCACTTCGAAAGGAAAAGGTCCGGTTTTGATTGTTCGTGACTCCTGGTATACCTTTGAGGTAGGTTATGGTTTACTCATAAAACTCCGATTAGAGAACTTATATATCATATACATACAAACGGGGTTGATGGTGTCACACCTCAACATTGGGGGTATGGCCGGCACTCAGCACCCGAAGGTCCGAGCGAACTAACTATAGCACATGGAATCTTTAACACAAATCTTGAGCTGACAAGGCCTCCAAATAACTATAATATAATAAGAATGTACAACCTACAAGCGGAAGAGGCCCAATAATATTATATATATATATATATATATATATATATATATATATATATATATATATACATATCTAAGATCGACAAGGCCACTTCACAAGTATCGACAACCAACAAGAAGGTCGGCAAGGCAAAACAAAACGAATACACATTGATACTGGTATGTAAGCCTCTAAGACTACTATGACATCATAACTGGTCAGGACAGGGCCCCGCCATACCCAAAATGCCAAAATATATATATAAGTATTTATCGACTCCAAACAGCAACTCTGGAGGAGTGGAGTACGACTACCAATAGCTGGGAATAGGCTCTATATCGAGAAGGTGTGTCAATATCCGCTTCATATTCTATAGGGAAGTTCATCTAGACATTTTATCGAACAACTTATGTGCATAATTTCATAGAGTCGTTTATAGTTCAAATTCAATATGTCTTAACACAAAAAACCTTCATCCTCACTCCTTCTCCACTCTACCATGCTATCCATACTTTTACAACTCCATTTGTTATCTTAAATCATGTAAAAACAGCCCATACAACATAGCCTACTCCAAGTTTCATAGTTGCTAGTTTCTTCAACAATCCTCCAGTATAATTCAACTCCATACTTATACAAACTTAAGATTAGATTAGGGACATGGAACTTACCTCAAATACACTAAGAACCCTCTATTCTTTATCTTACTTCAACACCGAGTCGCCTTCCAAGTCGTCACAACAAGAAGGAAATGAAGCTAGTGTTAGCCACGGGATTCTTCACGTCGAGATTGCTTGGTTTATCCTTGGATTTAATTTCATGTTGATAGAAGACCTTTGGGAGAGGTTTTGAAATAATTTAAGGTCTTCTTAGATGGAAACTAAAGACCCAAATGCATGAGCCTCGTTTATATACAAGAAAAATAAGCTACACCGCCCTTTTATACGGTCCGTACAATTTTGTACGATCCATATAATTGGACCATATAGTCAGACCTGAAACTCAGAATTTTGCAGGAAATTTACAGTGGAAAAAATCAATTTATACGGTCCATAATTTTGGCCGTAAATTTTAGAAATTTGCCGATTTCATCGAAACGTATTCTCTTTAATCTGTTTAACTTCTATACACTCTGATACTTCTATAAATAAGTTGTGAACTTTCATTACCCTTCTGTAAGGTCACATATCTTTCCGGAATATCGATATCAATTGACGGCACGACTAGATATGAAACTACGAGGTGTAACAGAGGGCATGGAAAGGGAAAGTGCTATTGATTTTATTGGTGAACCATTGGTATATTCTTGTGAAGTCTAGATTGGCTTGTAAGTTGATAGTTAGTTATCCATGACTTATCATATGTGTGAAATTTATCATGTCATGATTGTTAAGTGTTATATTCATCACTCTAAGCATGCCTACATCGTACCTTCATGAGATTATGTGGCCATCATGCTTTATTTGAATGATATGAGATATCTACTATGTTTTCATAAAACTTTTATGCTCATTGTGATCTTTTGTAATTACTCTAGGCCGGATAAAGGTAAGAGTGATGTTCTCATAGTCTGGTGGTAAAGTCAGGTAGTACAGTGACCGGTCACAGTCCGATGGGAAATGATGCCGGGCGATACAATGACATGTATATGGACCTCGCGAGTCACCCATTAGTCATGACTATATGGCATGGCCTATAGAGTGTGTACCGGAATTATTATTGTTTAATGCATTGTGTTTGTTCATTCTTCTACTTATTCCTAGTCTAATATATGCCTACTTATTGTTATTACATGAAACATGATTTCCCTTTACATAATTTGGAGGTATAAATGTCTAGTTGAATATGTGTTGTGTGTTCAGTCTTTATGTGCTATATGTGTTATCTCTTTCATTATCTGCTTATGATACTTGTGGAGTACTAGTGGTTTGTACTCATACTATAGTTGGTGTACTTCGTGCAGATACAAACCCTTGTTCCGGTTCTATGCCTCATTGATGATTTCGAGGTGCACTATCTGAGACTTCAGGGTGAGCTGCTTGGTTGATCCGCAACCCCTGGATATCTTCCTTTACTTTTCACATTTTGTTTCTTTCAACCTTTTCAGTCCTACAAGGCTTGTATTTCAGTATTTAATGGTTTTGTATGATTGACACCTGATTTTGGGGAATGAATTGTGATTGTGACCTTTTTTGCATTTCTATATTATTAATATCCCACTTTTAATATGTTTTTCCGCACTTAATGATTAATGACATTGATGATGTTGGGAATGGTTTGCCTACCGGTGGTTAATTTAAGTGCCATCATGATCCGTGATTTGGATCGTGACAATAATTAAGGTGGGATGAATGAGATCCCTCTATCTTTAATCAAAAGTTTTGGATTTAAGCCATAGATAGAGAGCATTCTTCCCTTTATGAACTCTAGGTGGAGCGAACTCTAATTAGTAAGTTATACTAATTAGAATTAGGTGGGCCAATGGGTTCCGAACATCATACAGTTATACCAAAAACAGGAAAAAAGAATAACGACTCTTAAAAAATCCAATATTTTTACTTAAGAACCATATGATTCTGAAATAATAATATAAAAAGGAAAAAGTAAGTTAACATAATAGGAAATTATTTTAAGTAGAAGAAAAATATTTTTTTTCAAAAGCTCTAAGAAGAGATATAGAAGGTGGAGAGATTTAATATTCATAGATTTTAATAGACGTTTGAGAAAATTTCCCTAGTACATGAATCCCCAAAATTTTTAAAGGAGAAATGGGAAAATCGTTTATTACAACTACTACATTCATATTTCAGCAAAAAAGTATAACTCATCAAAAATCCTGTCCTAAATGATGTACTCGAGCAAATATGGTATTAAAATTTATGCTACATAATTGCATTCAATTTTTGCAGACCTGATAGAGAAAATAATGACTAACTTTTATATTTTACAAAAATATATACTTGAGCGCGGTTTGTATTAATAGATGTTAACCTCGCATTTATGTGAGCCTCGGCCAGATAGAATTGCATCATCCTTGATGCTTGGGTGGAATTCTAACTTGACATCCCAACATGAAACAGTCATCCTATACTTTTGTGACCATCCTTCTCCTGGAAAATATTTAACCCATCCAAGAATCTTGACATTGACAAACATTGGGAGTTTAGAATTCCAAGTCCTTGAAATGGCTCCAGAAACATATTCATCAGTAGGTGTAGAGGAGGCAAATGTAGCATCAACAAGTTTTGTGCTGTTTATTCCTTGGTAGAACCCGGGCAATGTTGTGGCTGAAATAATGTTACTTTCGTATAAGATTATGATGACAGAATTCTCATAAAAGAAGTCTTTGGTGACTTTTGCCTTATAGCTACGGTTGTTAATCCTCATTGTGATGTTCCAATTCCCTTTCATCATTCGAATGGACGTTGATACATTGTTTAAGGAGCAAGACACCTTGTCGACCATGAATTCATGTTCCAAGATCTGGTCATTTCTGTGCATGATTGAATCAGCTATGGCGTACACCATACATGAACCCAACATGAACACAAGGAGGGCCAACATAAATTGATCGAAACTTCTATTATTTCCACCCTCGTCGATCGTGTGTAGGCATGGTTTAATCTCGGTTTCAAGAGGATTAATTTCTCTTGGCTCTTGCGTTGCTACACTAGTGTACCCATCTTGTTTCGAACTACTACTTGTGTACATAGTTGAATGTATCGATTCAAACATACATGCATGCATGCAAATAGAAAGGAAATTGCTAATTCATCTAACCTTTCTCAACT
The DNA here is from genome assembly GCA_029783415.1 of Anisodus acutangulus. Lineage (NCBI taxonomy): Eukaryota > Viridiplantae > Streptophyta > Magnoliopsida > Solanales > Solanaceae > Anisodus > Anisodus acutangulus. Next base: position 20,781,010 of record CM056511.1, on the reverse strand, counting down.
ATCTAGATTTCACCTCGTATCGGAGAAATATGTGGACTTACATAGAAAATATAGGGATGTGAATGGATGGCACACAAATGAACCGTATAACAAACTTCCTCTAAATATACAATTCACTACTTGTGCACAAAAAATAAGTTGGCTAAAGTTAAATAAGATCAATAAAAAATTTAAAACATTTTTTTATTAATTCTGTTTTATGGCGACGGGAACCTTGTATTTTCATCTGAAAAAAACTAAAAAAAAATAGGGGCTTACTACCAACCCTCTTTAAATCCCTTTCGGTCTTGGAGGCCTCATTCTCCACATCAAAAGATTGAAGCCAGTGCTTCAGCTCGGAAACAAATTGTTGGGCTTTAAAGATGAGGTGTAGTGTGAATTAGCAAATGATGTGAAATGAAATTTAAAATGTTACTCCATCGTTTCAAATTTTTTTGTCTGATTTTGATTTGGTACGGAGTTTAAGAAAGTAAATAAGACTTTTGAATCTTGTGATTGTTAACTAAAAATATGTTGAATATACTAAAATCTTCTTTAATTTGTGATCTTAAACATGTCATTTGGAAAGTTGCAATTGAAGAGTTGCCACAAAGGAAAAGAAATATTCTTTTTGAAACGAAATAAAGAAAAGTAAGACAAACATTTTGAAACAGAGGGAGTGTTTTTTACAAGTAAACTTTGTCCCCCGTTGATGAGGGAATGTAAAACTTGTGCGCTTATTTATATAAGCACATCTTCTAGATTATAAAAAGTTGAGAAGAGAGTTTTTTCTCGCGCCCTTGTTGTCACCCGGCTCGGCTTCGGCTTCAAATATTAATTCACGAGAGAATTTAATTTGATTCGCGGAAATAGTTTTCAATGGTCATCTAAAAGACACCTCCTTTCTGAACATGTATCGTTGTACCCTCTTCTGTGCATTATTTTTCTAAGCAAAAGTAAGTGTCGAGTCTGATTTAATGTCGTTTGTTGAGTTCGCTGAAGTTTTGCAATTTCGATTGCCAGTATTGTTGAATAGCGTTTTGTTCTATCTTGTGAGAAATTAATTCAAACCTTGAGCAATCGTGAGGGAATTAAATTCCTTAAAATAACACAGTTTTATGTGAGCTCGGAACTTAATTCATATGACGTTATTCTGTTTCAGTATATAATTTGAATACATGGATAACACAAATAATCAAGCTAAGGAAAGGGATAAAATTACATCAAGAGGCTGCAATTTCTGAAGTTGGTACATGCATGCAATTATGATTGTGGCTAAAACAGTGCCACTGCCCCCGACAATCGCTGAGCTTTTGCAACTTCATTTTTTGGCTTAAATATATTTCTATGCCCTAGTTAGGGGTTTCTAGACTTTATTAGGTATTTTAAGCCCTATTATAAATATGTTGAGTTAGATTTTGATGATGTTTTGTTTAAAGCAAATCTACTAGGTAGAATACCTAGTAGCTCATTTTATATATATTTTTAAAGCCAAACAAAATAATGTATTTACATAAGAAAATAAATAAAGGCATGGGCTAAGCTGACAACTAGGACCAAACTAGGACTCTTGTGAAGTCCTAATTTGATGCTTAAGACTTTAAAGTTTATCATTGTATCTTTTTTATTGAACCTCTCATGAATTCATTCCTAATATGAATTTCATGTATGAGTTTTATTTATCTTCCTTCTTGGATTATTCTAATAATTAAATATATCTATTTGATTATTGTTACAAATATATATTACATTTTTAAGTCAATATACCAACAGACAAATTGCCTAGTGGTTATTTTATAATAAATAAATTTCACAGTCTTTACATCATGAAAATAATTAGAATTAGACAAAATAATAAAAGTTACTATCAAACTAGTTAACAACAACAACAACATACCCATTGAAATCTCACAATGTGGGGTCTGGGGAGGGTAGAATGTACGCAGACCTTACCTCTACCTTGGTAGGTAGAGGGGTTGTTTTCGAGAGACCCTCGGCTCAAGACAAAGCACAAGCCTAAGCAAAGTAAGACAAACAAAGTGAGTAAGCCATTATAGCGAATTTTGAAAGAGAAAAAGAAGCAATAAATAATGCAAATAAATAAGACAAACAAAATACACATAGCATCATAAATCAAACAACAAGTAACTATAAGGCAATATTGTGTCTACTAGTGTGATAGGCTAAGAGAGCCTACAATAATAATATTACAACTATCAGTTTGTAAGCGTAGGGAGGACTACGCTGCTACCTACTACCCTTCTACCCTAATATGTGTCCTCCATAACCCCATATCTAAGGTCATGTTCTCAGTGAGTAGCACTTGCGCCATGTCCCGTCTAACCACCTCTCCCCAATACTTTCTCGACCTACCTCTACCCCTCATGTACGCGTCCATTGACAACCTCCGCACTAGGGCTTTTGTGTCTCTCCTCTGCATGTGCCTGAACTATCTCAACCTCGCTTCCCGCATCTTATCCTCCACCGAGGCCACTCCCACTCTGTCTCGGATATCATCATTTCTAATTATATCCCTCCTTGTATGCCCACACATCCATCTTAGCATCCTCATCTCTACAACTTTTATCTTTTGGGTGTGCGAAGTCTTGACCGGCTAACACTCCGCCTCATACAACATAGTCGGTCTAACCACCGCCCTATAGAACTTGCCTTTGAGTTTTGGTGGCACTTTTTTGTCACATAAGACTCCAGATGCGAGCCTCTATTTCATCCACCCTGCCCTAATACGATGTGTGACATCGTCATCAATCTCTCCATTCTCTTGGATACTAGACCCAAGGTACTTGAAACTAGTTCTAGTTATTAATTCTAATTTTCTATCTGAACCTACAATTGTAAAAGCTAAGTTAAGAATGGCATCAGTTGTCTCCTTCTCCTCTATGTTGATCTTACACCTTTCTGTATCAGTGATGATCAGCAGCAACAACACCAACATCTTAAAATATTTTGCTTTAAAGCACATCATCTTGTCAAGAGATCTTAGTTTTAATTCTTAATGTTGGACAAGAGAATGTGTCTGAATTCAAAAGTATTCTCTTTTGTGTTGGTAGTTCCATGAAAGAGTTAAAGACATCCATTCCAATACTATCCAAAGCATGTTGGCTAAGAAATCAACTGTCACGACCCAAAATCTCATTGTGCCGTGAGGACACCTACCCTAATCCGTAGGCGAACCCCAATCATACAACATAAGGAATACGAAAGTAAATGCGGAAAGTTAAGAGATAACAAGAGAAATATCAACAATTCTTAGGATTTGATACCAATTTATCACGACCCAAAATCCCATTGTGCCGTGAGGGCACCTACCCTAATCCGTAGGTGAACCCCAATCATACAACATAAGGAATACAAAAGTAAATGCGGAAAGTAAAGAGATAACAAGAGAAATATCAACAATTCTTAGAAATTAATACATAGTTTGAAAGAAAACCCCCAAATGATCCGGTAGTCATGAGTACATAGCTTTAAATGCAAATACAAGTCTGAAAGTGAAATAATAAGTATTGTCTGAATGTAACAAAGACAAAATCATAAATATGAGAAAAGAGTTCCACTGCCAGAAATACATAAGCGGCTCACCGTGGACTCTCCAAGCAATCTCTAAGTATCCTAAGCTCCACCTGCTCCTCCGTCGTCCGGCTCGGTACCTGCACATAGAGTGCAGCAAGCGTAGAGTGAGTATGGGTAACACGTGTACTCATGAGCATCATCGACTGACCCTAGCTATAACGGTGGTGAGGGTTGGTACTTTCTGATAACTCTCTACTAATTAGTCAGTTAAGCATAATAAGAGCCAATTAACCAACCTATCAATAGTTCTACAGTTCAACAGTGTACAAATATTATCCAGGTTCATAAGTCTAATCACGGTTCTCAATAACATTATCAAACCAGCTTAAACCTCATAACTAGGCGTCTAGTCCCATCAAGTCTCATAACTCGACCTCACAGCAATCATAAGTCTCAAGTATCAGTATTTCCCTCTATCAAGCCATAAGATCATGTAGTATATCAGAATTCAACACCAAGTACAAACATCATCAAGTACATATCAAAATGCGAACGAATGCAATGCAAATGATATATATGTATGCAATGGCCATATGTACCTGGTATACACACACTGCTACAATAGTTGTCACGTGACCCATAGGGGACTCATAAGGTCCATATACCCATCTGATCCCATCGGATACTAGCTTTGTGGCTGAAGTATTATCATCGGTCATCACTCTCGTATCATGTACCATATGCAACAACCGGCTTCCCAAGCCTCTTTCAGCAGTAACTCAACATTTCAAATGCCAATATAATATGTATGAATGAGATGGATATGTGTACACCTTGCAATCAACATAAATAATTTTAAAAATATTATAAGTTCATTTTTAAGTATCAGGCGATATGTAGAGAGATGAGTGCATGACAAGTCAAATCAGGGATATAAGTATCAAATATGGCTATGCGCCCAAATAATCAGCAATCATATCTAACATAAGTGGATTTATGCACCGCGCTCACGGTAGCACATAATCTTCTTCAAGTATATCCAATTAGTTTATTAATTACCCAAGTTAAGTCCATTGATGCCTGTATTAGTGCTTGTCACCTCACTAATATGGGACCCCAATTCCCTATTACTCCCATTAGTTCATCAATAGCATACCAACACATAACGCCATACTAGAGTCTGGTAAGTCTCAACTTGCCTGATTTGAAGTTGAAGAACTCACGCAATTGCTTTTCCCTTTTATTGAGCCTCCTCACAAGCCCACTCTAATCAATCATATTAAATATATGAGATTATGAATCTAACGGTACGCATATCTATAGGTGAAACTAGAATCCCCAAGTTAAACTACAAAGTAACCCCGGGTCCACATTATCAAAAAATGAACTTTATTACCCAAATAGTACCATAACATGCTAGATAGTCATAATCCCAAGTTACTTTAATAACAAAGTCCAATTAGATCCTTAATTCATAAATCGGCAAAAATCCTCAATTTTAACCCTAGAAATTTCCCAAATTTCCAAAAGGGTTTATAACATGCAATTGATCAATTAAATATCACCCACTAGTCTAATACAATACTAGTTTACAATATTAACCATAATAATCTAATAACAAATCCCCAAATCCAAAATATAACTCTCTTATTCTAAACAAAGCACTTCTCTTATTTTCCCCAACAAAGAATCAAACTTAGGATAGAACTCTAACTAATACACATTAATTAATGGGTGAAAAGTCACCTTAAATGATGAATTCCCTTGAATCTTCAAGAATATATATTGTACAAGCTCCAATACCAAGGAGAGTGTTTTGGGGAAATAAGAATAAATTCTAGGTCATACCACTTTATAATCTGAACAATAATCCCACTCTAGCGGAATCGATTCTGCTGGAGTGGACTCGCTATAGCGGAAAACCCATCTGTTGAGGCGAGGTCACTTAATTCCTGAACCTCCGATGGGGCGGAAGGGAACTTCACAGAGGCGCACCCGGCCCTGCGAGGAACATGTCCGCAGAATCGGACCCTTGACTCATGGTCAAATCTTACTTTTGCAAGATATACCTCCGCAAAGACGGACCCGCGGAAGTGTATGCAAGGGCACTGGGCGAACACCAGACACCAGCAATAGCCAAAACCAACCAACTCCATGTCAAACATCTAAAACACTCCCGGGACCTCATGGATACAAACCAAACATGCATTCCTATCAGAAAACACATTCCAGACCTTCTCGCGCACTGGATTTCCTGGAAAATGTCTCTAAGGCTCGGGCTTGACTAAAGTCAACTCTTAAGTTCTAATTCAATAATTTCACAAACAAACCCTCAAAATACACCCGACTACCTTGGGAACTGAATCAATGGCTCAACTAAGCCATAAACGTCGTTCCAAAGCTAATGGAACTGACAGAACTACAAAAATAGTGTGTTTATCTAAAAGTCAAATACAAGTCAAACTTTTCTATTCTCTTAACTTAGAATTTTCCAAACCTACCAAAAAGGATCTGAAACCTACCCAATCTCATCGGGATCCATGCCACCCACCCCTACAAGTCACAAGCAAGCAAATAAAGACTCGGGAAGGGTAATTTAGGGGTTTCAAGTCAAAATAAGAAAAATGACTTTTCGAGTCTTTACATCAACCAGAGCATTTCCTTTTATGTATGTATGTACCAAAGTAGTTTGACAATGTTGCTTCAATAACCATGTCCTCCACTATGATCCTAAAGTGCTATGAAATATACAAATTAAATTTAAAGCATAAAAAGTTAAATAACCAATATTCTCTTTAAGTCTCAAATAACATAAATACTAGGTAAAATCAATGTATAAGCCATGCCCCCGAAATCAGATCTAAGTCATATAAGAGCGCTAATCACAGTTCTTATACATGTCCAGTACGACAAAATAGAACTGTATGTAGAAACTAAATACATAAAGCAAATGAAGAGGAGAATTTCATGGGCCACGAGTCAGCCATGTAGCTCACCCTAAAAGTCTTGAAGTAGTGCCTCAAGATCATCCACGAGGTCTCGAACTGGAATATGAATCTATATCTGCACAAAAGTGCAGCAAGGCATAGACAATATAAATATTGATGAACCACATAGAGTGAAGAAGGTAATTTCATTCCTTAGATTACGAGATTACCAAGGTCATATTCAATTCACCTCATTAAGCTTAATCATTTCTTGAATTTACCCTAAATCTTAAGTCTTTATCATTTGAGTATAAAGTTTACACCCTTTTCACTGGTTTCATAAGGATGTATCATTAATCAACAAAGTCATTTAAGAATGTTATGAATGCAAGTGTTATGCAATGCAATCTGATACACACATGCTAAGGGCTTTGTTGTTACATCCCGTACTTTCGAATGTTAAAGTGTGTTGTGAGTTACTTGACTTAAACATGGAGAAATATGTCATTCTTAAGCTCGTGAATATTTAAGACCCTATTTTATAGTTTCAGGAAGTGTATAAGTCAAATAAAATCAACGAAAGTAACGACCCGTCTGGTCATTTTTATCTAAAGAATTTTATTTGAATATATTTCTCTTCCTGTAGACTCTATTTGGGGTTTGTGATGTGTGATAATTGATGGTATGTATCCCAAAGTTCATTTATGTGATTTTCGGGTGAAACCCAAAATAGAAATCTTAGAGTTGGCTAGTTTCACTCAAAGTTGACTTTTGCGTATATGAGTTCATTTATGGGTTTCGTCACTTCCGATAGTTCCAAAGGCTCATTTATAACTTAGTCGAGTCATTGGTTCGCTTTCCGAGGCAATCAAATGTATTTTGTGGCCTTATTTTTGAAATTATACTATTTGGTTTTTGGAAATTCTTTTAAAAAGTATGTCTTATCTCAGTTATATGAGAAATCTGAGGGCGCGAGTGAGTTTGTAGCACTATTTACCTTTGGGATAGCATGTTTGGTTTGTGTCCAAAGGGTCTCGGAAGTATTTCGGGTGGTTGGTGGAAGATTGAGAAATTTTCCAAGTTGTTGGTTATGGTGTGCCGCACCGGCGATTGGTTGGCCACTTATGCGGGACCTGTGATATTGAGAGTTTCCACTCTTGTGGAGGTTTCCTCACAGAGGCGATGGAGTATTTGCACTGATTCTTTCACACTGACGCCCATGCGGAAGGTTTAGTGTTTCCGCCTCAGCAGACCTTTTCCGTTGTGGCGAGTCCGCCCCTATGGGATTTATTCCGTCGGTGCGGGATCACTTTTTAGGTAGTTTCTTAAATACCCCAAATCAATTCACTTTCTCAAAATATCTTATCTCAGTTTTAGAGCCTACTTGGGGGAGATTTCTTGAGGAGTTCTATTTAGTTCATCATCTAAGGTATAACTTCATCCCCTCTTGATCATTGTTGTCCTTTAAATCCTAATCTAGACTTTATTTGGGGAAAATAAGTTCTTAAGTTTTCATGGTAGAATAAGAGAGTTAAAGGTTTGATTTGAGGGTGTAATGTTGCTTAGATGATCTCGATATTGTAAATAAGTATTGTTTAATGGTAGTTGATCATGTTGTAGAGTTTAATTTATAAATGGAAACCCTTTTCAATTTGGGGGAAAATCTAGGGTTTGTAAATTGGGGCTTTTTCTAAATCATGCAATTGAAGGTTCAATGGAGCATAGATTTCTAATTAGCTTAAGGATATGACTATCTAGTATGTGATTATGCTAATCGAGTAATAAAGTTCATATTTGATGTCGTGGGCCCGGGGTTGGTTTTAGTGTCTTTTGGTATGTTTAAGGACTAAGTCCTAGTATGTGTATTAGCTTAATTATTAACATAGAGTCTATGCATGTTAGACTACTACTACTACGAGGCGCTTTGAAAGGGCAAGGCTAGCGCTGAGGGTTGATTGTTCGCGGCTCTTGCTCGGCTTTGAGGTAGACTATAGTTTCTTCTTATTAGACTTTGATATAAGTACGTAATCAGTTATAAATGTTGGGGGGGTATTAGGAGTGTGTGGGGGTCCCACCTTAGTGGTTATGATGAATGCTTGGGTGGGTACCGGTGTTGAACTGTGATGATGGGTGATTTGGGAAATCAGCCTTAAGCTAATTTCGACTGCTGTTGATTGGCCTCATCGTCATATTTGTTATTTAGCCAAGAGTTGGGATCCGTTGAGAAATTCTGGATGAGTATATAGATTTTGCGGGTCTCCCATGGGTGTGCAGTTCATAGAATTTGACTGCTTGTATACTGGAGATGAAAGGTATCTGACATATGCATTGCATTCATATCATACATATATCATTTCATTGATTATCTGTTGATTAGTTTAGTGTTGGAATGATTGATGAGATTTGGTGACTTCTGGATAAATGAGGGTTGTTAATGATTACCTAATACTTGGAATATTGTCATTAACTCTTCTGAAATTGTGGTGACTTACCTAATTATGAAACCTTATATGAAGAAAGTGACTTATTGATTCAGTGAATTATTATGTATACAACGTGACTTATATGGGTTATTGGATTATTTAGTATAGGACTACTTGGTGTCAACATGATATTTATCTCTATTTACGTATCTTCCGTCATTGTCGGCCTATGATACCTACGGGGATACGTTGTGTACCAATACTACACTTGTTGCATTCTTTTTGGATGTAGATACAACACCTTCCTATAGTTCAGGACCTCGGGTATGAGTCTGAGCCGGTGGATTTTGAGACTTCAGGGTGAGGATGCTTCCTTCCAGCATACCCTTGGAGACTGCTATATTTCTTTATCTTTTATTGTATTCGAAAGACATGTTCAGACTATTGGACTATGTTCCTTTCTATTTGTCTTATGTATTTGATAGTTAGAGCTCTTTTATTGTTGACTAGATTCTTGGGGTGTATTGTTGATGATTAGACTTATTTCCGTTTTTATATTATGATAGACATATTTATTAAGTATTTTGTTAATTCCGCATTTCTTATTTACATTTGTATCGTTAATTGGGAAGTGGTTCACCTACTAGTGGAAACAGTGTAGGTGCCATCGCAATTCCTTAAAAGGGGTCGTGACAACGAAAGTACATTTTGACAAAAATATGAAAATTAGGATATTACATCCCATATCTTCGCGCTAGTATGCGTCGTAAGTAATGTAGCATAAGTCCGAGAAGGTTAAGATCCTATATATGGATAACGATGGTTTAAAACAAGTATTAAGTAAGTTTTGTAAGAGTTCAGTGCTAATTGAATCAAAGGAAACGAGTTCGTCAATTGGTGGTGCTCCCAAAATGATTCAAGGCTTAAAAAGTGTAACAACGAAGGTTAGAAATAATATTTTTCTGCTTTTCAAAAAATATTATGGACTAGTGCTATATCACATGATCATGATAATGAGTATATAAAGTATGTTTGAAAATAATATTTGCATGTAAACAATTTGAGATCAAGAATTCTTTAAGTGGGAGACAAAAAAGTCTTAGTTAGTTAGAAAAGGACAAGTGTCAGTATAAAATTTTCCACATGGGACATTAGTACAAAGAGATGGGTGAATCATCCACTACATGGATGTGGTCGCTAATTATGGTAGGATTTGCATTAAATGAATGTGAGGTGGCTCCCACTTACCGAAAATAGAGTTCTATATAATTGTACGTTGAGAAGCAAATTTATTCTCTTAAAATGGAAAGAACTACTAGCAACGTGATTACTGTTCTAGCAACAAATATTTTCATCTTCCTAGCAGCAACGTATACAAAAAAATTCATATTTATCAAGTTAAGTTTCCGACCCGAATCCATTTTTGATCTTTTTCTGAGCTTGTGAAGCCTTGTAGTTCTCTGTATCATGGTTGTAGACGTGTTGGTGGTGGTAATCTTGGGCAAGGGAAACGTGTTCTTCCATCGACTAAGGTATGGGTTCCCTTCTCAACGTTATATAAATTATCATAATAGCGATATTAGCGTGTTTATCATATAGGACTCATGAGATTTTGATCGAAAGTCATGCGTCCGAGTTATTGAGCTTGGTAGGATCTGTATAAGATGTTGTTGGGTTGTTTTAACTGAATTATTGTTGTTGCGAAGTTCGGAAGGGAGAAGGGTGTGAAACACCATTTAGTTGTCGTTTAGTGAGCTTGTCGCTCGTTGTCTTATTGTAGTGTTTCTTGTTAGTTGATATGTGTATTAATGTTGCATCTATTATATATTAACTTATAAGAGACAACTAGTTCATTGTATTCTTTTTGAGAGATCGACAATCAAGGTATGTAATTGTTATCCCTTCCTTAATTTGACATGACTCCTTAGAAAGTGTACTTGATGAGAGAAAGCATAAGAAGAGCAATCGCCATAGGTATTCTATTCTTGTATTTGGTGTCCTTACTACCTCAGATTGTGACGCGTGTAGTTGAGTTGAGAGTTTTGTGGCTCATAAGTCAGTTCCTAAATTTATTAGCATTCATTTGATTCGTCACACGAGTGTGCATCTTAAATAATAGGTGAATCAGCTTGTAAGAGGTTTTATCAATTGTGTCTTGAAATCCGAGTTGCGCATAATAGTTGTTGGCGTGTAATAAGAGTCAAAAGTTGTAAGAGAGTCATAATACAAAGTTTCATCTATATACTTGTTGTTCATTGAGCTTGCCGAGTTGGTTACGTTCCAAACTACTAAATCCCCATTAGAGGCTATACTACTCGATATGATCTCATATAGTATTTGGAATCGTTAGTTGGTCTTCATGAGATAAGAGTCCCAAGAGATAAGTTGTAGCAAGAGTTGAGTCATAGACTTGCTAGTTGATTAGTTATCCAAGCCTACTTCATTTGTGGTTACTACTTTCTTATTTGATTATATCTGCATTTATCATGAACTCTGAATGTAAGTGAAATCCTTAGTTACATTACTTATAAGCAATTGTATATATCGTATGTTGTCATCTCAGAAGATAGTTTTAGTTAAATAAAGTAATACACATAGAAACTAGTTGAGTTAAGAGAAACAACTTGTTGACCCTTATGATTTATTTTGTTAGTCTTTGAGCCTATTTGCTAGCCTTCTGGCTTACTTGGTAGCCATCAAGGCTTATTTGGCGGCTACCGAGGCTTATTTGCTAACCTCACAAGGTCCATTTGTCTCTCTAGTGGAGCATATTTGTGAAATAGATATTAGTTATCTAAGTAGGCGTAACTTGAATTGTTGTAGTACTTCACATTGCAGAGTTAGTAGTAACCTTAGCAAAATACAACTTACAAGTAAGTGACATATCTCACTACACTTATTGTTACTTTGTTAGTTATTTCTACTTGAAGTTTCAGTACTTGTTGTTATGTTTGTCTATCTTACATACTCGGTACATTGTTTCGTACTAACGTCTTTGTTTGTTGGGGGCGATGTATCTCATGTTGCATATGCATGTTCCCGGGTTGACAGGTCTTCCAGTAGTTGCTTCAATCGATCAACCAAAGTTTGTGAGCTCCACTTCCTTCTGGAGTAACTGAGTCTAGACACACATGTGATATAGTTGTACAAACTATATGGGTAGGCCGGGACCTTGTCCCGACCAAGTTTTTTTGTCAGATACTCTTAGAGGATTTTGTGGGCGTATGTACACCTGTGGTCAGTAACATTATGTAAGTAAAGTCTTGTACATATTGAGGCCTCATAGGCCCATGTTTATATATATCTATATATATTGGGACTTTCTATTTGTTGATAGTCGAATACAGTAAGTTACTTGCTTTACAAAGTGGGTCGCTCACGTAAATAAGGAACTTGGTGCCCATCCATCTCACCAAGGTTAGGGTGTGACATTCGTCACGTAGTCATGACCTATGTGGGGCGAGGTCCATATACCACTCACAACCATCCGACATGTATCCCTCGGAGAATAAGCATCATATCATATCATATTTTCTCATTTCAAATCATATTATGACACTCACAATCATTTACTATCGGGTTACGAAAGCATCATTCTTGGCAGGTAGAGCGGCTGTTTTCGGGAGACCTTCGGCTCAAGATAGAGCATAAGCACACGCAAAGCAAATGCAAAAGCACAACCAGATCAAAGTAAGCAGTAACTAGTGTATGTAAATAAGCTAAACAAAGTACACTAAAGGACACCTAGCATCAAGAATCAAACTACAGGGTACTATAATGGAATATTGCGCCTACCAGTATGATAGGCTAAGTGGGCCTACAATAATAGCACTACAACTACCAGTTTGCAAGTGTGAGTAGGATTACGCTCAACTACCTACTACCATTCTACCCTAATATGTGCCCTCCACAACCCCATATCTAAGGTCATGTCCTCAGTAAGTTGCACATGTGCCATATCCCATCTAATCACCTCTCCTCAATACTTTTTCGGCCTACCTATACCCCTCTTGAACCCGTCTATAGCCAACCTCTCACGCCTCCGCACTGGGGCATCTGTGTCTCTCCTCTGCACATGCCCAAACCATCTTAACTTTGCTTCCCGCATCTTATCCTCCACCGAGGCCACTCCCACTCTGTCCCATATATCATCATTTCTAATCATATACCTCTTTGTATGCCCGCACATCCTTATCAGCATCCTCATTTTTGCAACTTTTATCTTTTGAATGTGCAAAGTCTTGACTGGCCAACACTCCGCCCCATACAACATAGTCGGTCTAATCCCGCCCTATAGAACTTGCCTTTGCATTTTGATGGCACCTTTTGTCACATAAGACTCCAGATGCGAGCCTCTACTTCATCCAGGGCCATTATGAAGACTAAAGGAAAGAATCGACCCAAGAAGGTAATATGTGGCTAGCCGCAATAGAAGCCAAATTATGATAATTCCCGAAGTAGAAGACAAATGAACTCTTCTTTATATTGGGAATTGGAGGAACGTTAAGACAAAGAGACCCATTTAGAGTCCATTGGGAGGTATTGTGATATGGAGTAAATGTAATAATGGGAACCTTATTAAGATCAAAGAATAAAGTATGTTGGTTAACATCACCCAAGAAGATTTGCCCTTGAAGTTGAAGAATTACATAAGGACCTTTGATTGGTCTGGGAGATTAATTCCCAAATGACTCGTCAATTTGTTTTGTGACAACTAAGCTTGCCTATACAATCAAAGATTGTCCAACATTTCATCTTAAAGTTATCTCGAGTTGTTGTACAAGTGTTCTCTTTATGATAAACAGTTGTTGGAGAAATCAGTTTGAAAGGGGCTCTAGATGTTCAGGATTAACCGCACCCTCACCCTAAGGGAGCCAATTAAAACTAAGGTTCAGACCCCCGGTCATAGGTAGTGAGTGAATTTATAGAACTTGGAAGGAATTTGGAATAATCGTCTAAGGATCGATAACTATTAAGCGACGTACTGCTAGGTCGATGAATAATGGGTTATATACAGAAGGGGAGTATGGCTCTTATTGAATAACGAAAAGGGAAGGAACCCGAAATAGCGATATCAAATTTGATGTAGTAAGTTTTGAGAAAGTGCTCGGATTAATGCGGGGATGTGTTAAGAGACTTGGCTACAGGAGCATGATGCAACTTGATAAGGAAGGAAGAATTTGTCTGAAACGTTCGCGATTGTAATACTCAAATCTGGCTGAGAAACGTAGTGATAGGCAAGAAGAGTATATTCCTCACCATAGATGTCTATTGGATATTCACTTCAAGTTTTGCTATGATGGAAATGTAAAGGTGAAAAGGAACTTATTGAAGAAAGAAATTCCAAGACCATTGATTGTTCATAATTTACGTCTTTAGGTGTGACAATGTGAATGTACTAAGAAAGAAACATATAAGAACGTAATAGAGAGATGGAAGAGAAGAATAGAAGAAGAGGTGAACTCGAATAACCCTATCATTTTCAAAACACCTGGCCTATGACGATCATCGTGCAACAACTTCTCATTATAACCTTACTTATGCTCCATGCCTATGAATTTCTATCATGTATATCATATATTAAGACGGAAATTGTAACAAAGAAATGAAAAACATAGTTCAGATGTCAGGATTTAACGGTTCGAATAAATTACAATGTATTAAGCGATATTGTAAAGAGATATATGGTAGTGTGGGGTCGATGATGTACCGATAGTGTTATGATTGTGCAAACCTATCAGGCGATAGTTGTGGTATCTTATTGCACGACAGGTTTAGATAATCCTATGTATAAAAGGACTCTACCAGAGCTGTCGAAGAATATAAGATTCGCTATACCCGAGTGATGATGCCCCAATATTCAAGGACGAATGTTCTTAAGGAGGGAAGGATGTTACACCTCGTAATTTCATATATTGAATATACCTGAACTAAGGAAGCCTAAGGTAAGAAAGAGGGTCCTATTGGGAAGACTAAGGAATGGTCGAGTTGAAACTCGAAGAAGTCATAAGAGTTTAAAGAGCCGTTAAGCTCTTCGTGTTTGCAATCCTTACAATGAGTGCATCATGCCAAGTCGATGCAAGATGAAAATAGAATAATGTCCATAAAAGGGAAAGGAAGGCCTTGGGCTCAAGTTAGAAACATATCTAAAGGACTCCGAGTTATGTTCGTCATTTTGTGTACATTTAAGAGCCTAGTTGGTCAATTTGAGCTTCGATGACTCGAGCCCCATTTCGAGGATTATTTATGACATGAATGGAAGTTAAAAAATTTATGGATAGTTATAAGTCATTGGTATCAAAGGAATCATATCTCGACAAAGTTTGACGAAGATACAACGATACGCTAAGTGTTTTGCCCCACGAAACCCATTTCACGTCGCGGATGGGGCAGATGATCAAGACACTTACTTGGCCACCTCCCTGCCACCATATGCGGTGGAGGATGCAACCGCAGAACCCCATATGCATCGCACATCCTCCCGCATATGGGAGGTGGTGGGAAGGCCTATATAAGGCCAAACCTCAAAGCTTCTTTCTAATTAAGTCATTTCGACCCTCTTCACTCATAAATGTCCCGAAACCCTCTCTCAAGGTATAACAATTGTTGAGGAACCATTCCTTAATATTGAAGTGTGAATTCTCCTTCAAGGAGCTTGGATCACCTTGAAATCCCACGTGGATTGTCGGAAACAACTCGAAAGTCTTGGAGAATTGGAAAGAGATTTGGTATGAAGTGTGAATTCTCCTTCAAGGAGCTTGGATCACCTTGAAATCCCACGTGGATTGTCGGAAACAACTCGAAAGTCTTGGAGAATTGGAAAGAGATTTGGTATGAAGGATCTCTTGGATATTTAAGGTATAATTCTTGATGTTCTTAAGTATTCTTGATGTTCTCCTATATTAAAGTGACCCTTTGGTAAAGTAATCCATAAAGTAATTGACATAAAGCTCTATAGTTGTTCATAGTAGTTGTGATATTTATTGTTGGACGGTTTGACATGATTTTTTAGATAACTATGGTTTGATTTCATGAATTATGGTTGTAATCTTAATGATGTTATGTTACTGTACATGAGGTGAGAATAGCTTATGTTACCACGAAATAATATGGAATAAAGTATGCACGCTAAATGTTCAAAAAAATATCGCAATGACAAAATCATAAAACCATTGATTGGATATTGACACAGATTGTCTTAATTGTTTAGGTTGACGATTATACGATGAGTGATATGTCATAGGAGTAGTGTTGCCCTGCTAACAAGGTATGTAAGGCTTACTTTTCTCTCCTTTGGTATAATCGACATGAAACGACACTTGCAAGTTGCTATCCAATATATACTCCACTCCTAATCCCCAAGACTGTATTGTGACTTATTTCCATCGCTTGGTTATGGATCTTAGCTGCTCTTGGTTAAATCTACTATTTGTATCCTATCGAGTCATGCTTAATTTGATATAACAAGGTTCCATGTTAATATTCTTATCGATTCACATGAGAAGGGAAGGTAATATGTAACCCTCATAAGGGAGTCAGAGGTGTAACGACCTTATATCACTCCGACGGGTTCAAAAGAGTATTCTATACTCCTTAAGAGGTCATCATATGCATGTATTATATATCTATATTGCCTTCAGAGGCCTATAGCGTTATATACGTGTCTATACAAATATAATATTGATGATATTTCCCACAGGTGCCTATGGTGTTACATACATAGTTTATACAGATATGCTATTGATAATAGTGCCCACAGAGGCCTACATCGTTATATATACACGATCATATTTCATTATGAATATTTTGTCCCTCGGAGGCACTCAGAGTACAAGTTGTCTCTTTATTGCTCTACCTCACAGTTATGCATTCAGTTATAGTTTCAGTTTATGCTTCAATTATAGTGTTGCACTTGTTTATAGTTTGAGCCTTATATATTCAGTACATCTTTCGTACTAATGTCCCTTTCTGGGGCACTACGTTTCATGCCTACATGTACAAATAGAGATTCAGATGATACCTCGTAGTAGGTGACTCAACTCAGTTGAGGGTTGTCTCACTCTTTTCTTTTTGGAGCTATCTAGTAAGTTGATAGGTATAATGATTGCATATATGTATTTAGTTGGGTAAGGCGGGGCCCTGTCCTGACCAGATGTTGTTGCTATACTCTCTAGAGGCTTGTAGACAGTCATTTTATGTACAGTGGTCTTGTGTGGCCTTGTCGACCTTATCAGTAGACTCGTTGTGTTTATATCGGCCTTGTTGTATATATGTCTATGTTAGGCCTTTTTTTGTGCATGTGGTTGTGTCTCTTGATAAGAAAATCACTCATCAGATGCCTTATTGGCCTATATATTGTTGAGTATGTTATATGTATCAGATTGGTACGCTCAGGCCTTAGGGCACCGGGTGCCGGCCACAACCTCCAAGGTTGGGGTGTGACATAATGACCCAAGGCTCGAGGTAGATCGATGAGATAAAAGTTTTTAGGAATTCACTCCAACTATAACGGGAGTCGAGACCAAGGAAAAAGATCATGTCGCAACGACTCTATTCTTAACTTGTTCCCGAAGCGCCATATGTTCTGATGGGATAGTATCATCCTAAGACGTACTCGTGATGATGATGCAATGGTACCCATGGGTTGTGACCGGGAGCTCTTTGTCAATCTGGATCGGGCTGAATCGATGCCTCCACGTGTCAGTATCTGATTGGTCTACCTACTAAGCCAGATTTTCACCCCATACAGTAAATAAGATAGTTTTACTTTATTATGCAAATGAAAATTTGTTTTCTTCTATTAATTCATACGGGAAAAAAGAAATAAGACAAAATTAGTAAGAGTGCTTTTAAAAATAATTCACATTCTGAATCAAGCAGGGTTGTGAGGGGAGGATTGGTTCACCCCATAAACCTTATACTCTCTCTGTCCCAAAAAGATTGTCCTACTTTCCTTATTAGTTTGTCCCAAAAAGATTGACACATTTCTATATTTAGAAATAATTTAACTTTATGAGATGATTTACATCCATACAAATATTTAAGATTTATTTTAGACCACACATTTCAAAAGTCTTCATTTATTTCTTAAACTTCGTGTCAAGTCAAAGTAGGATAATCTTTTTGGGACAGATGGAGTATATAATCTAATCTCAGGAAAAGGCCCATTGATTCCTTATATCCAATCCAATAAGTAAAAGGCCCATTGATTCGAGACATTGAAATCATGTTAGGGCCTAACAAGTACAAGGGCTTTCATGATGGTCACTCTTACTTGACACTCCCAACGAGCTGACTAAGTGGAAATAAGGCTAGATTGGGTAGTAAAATGATAATTAGGCTAAATTAGTTAGGGGAAAGTACATTGTGTGGCCACCAGTAAAAAAAGGCCCAAAATGCCATACTTTAAGTAAATGACCCGAAATAACGCTTAGGCCCAAAATAAAGACAAGGCCTAGACAATTTTTAGAGTTTCACTCTACATTCTCTCTCCCACTTTAGCTACCAAAAAAACACTGTTTTATTTGGTTCCTCTACCATTTCTTTGAACCTCAAAAATCAATCTTGCTATCTTTTCATGGCAATATCAATATACATACCGCCTTCGTATTCACCACCAGTCATACAAAATCCATCAATCACCAAAGCCCATTTTCCCAAATTACCATTCCCCCCTCAAACTTCAGCTCTTAAAAATTTGGCCTAAAAAGAACACACTTTCTTGTTTGTGCAACAAAATAAAATGAGAAAAACGATATTGTTAGTGAAAATCGAGATAATGGGTTGAAAATGAAAGTAATGGTAATGGTGGTGAAAGACTCAGATTGAATTTGAGATGGATGGATCTTTTGTTGGACCAGGACCCTGATAATATTGTGGCTAGTGTAAGTATATTTGTGGCTGTTGTTTGTGATATCGTTTGGCAGCTGTTTGGTAACTAAATTTACGGGTTATAAAGCTACCTAGGTTGAAAAATTAGTGAAAATGAAATCGAGATCTTGAGGATGAAGTTGGGATCTGGATCTGCTTGTTTGGATATACTTGTAACTATGTTCTTTGTGTTGGGAAATCATAGAGGAAAAAATAAAATACTTCTTCAAAATAAAAATAAGAAATCTATATTAGATAGATGGTGATTGATGGAGAGAGGATTGGGTTCGTCGTGGCGTGAAAAAAGGTCGTCGCAGATTGGACTGTGTTCTTTCAAAAAATATCTCCAAAATATATAATATGTGTATAATAAGTGAGTATATGTTTTCTACGCATATACTGTAGGGATAAATATTCTATACAACAATGATATGATTTTCATACATATGATACATTTTCTATACATATATAGTAAATGATACATTTTCTATACAACAATGATATTGCTTTTATACACATACTGTAGGGATATATATTTTATACATCAATGATGCAGTTTCTATACATATACAATATTGATACATATTTTATACAACAATGATACAATTTCTATACACATACTGTAGGGATACATATTTATACAATAATGATATAATTTTATATACATATTATATACATCAATGATACAGTTTCTATACATATACAGTATTGATACATATGTTATATAACAATGATACAATTTCTATACACATACTGTAGAGATATCTATACATATACAGTATTGATACATATTATATACAACAATGATACAATTTTCTATACACGTACTGTAGGAATACATATTATATACAACAATGATACATTTTTATACATATACAATAGTGATACATATTTTATACTACAACGATACAATTTCTATACATATGCTGGGGGGGGAAGATAGAGAGAATGTGTGGTAAGGTGATGTAAGGGTTGCAAGAAGAGAGATTATGATTTTGATTTATGGAGGTTTTAGTTGTACAAAAAGAGTATCATCCATAAACTATTACATTACCAGAGAAGGTTCAGATTTTTGAAATGTTTAATTTATTAACACTTTTACCACGCTTCTATTTAATACACAATAAAAAAATTATTAAAGAAATCAATAAATAGATCTTAAGCTTAATTTGATATTTTTATATCATATTTAGCAAATTATAAAAATAATTACAAAAAAATTGAGTCATATTTTAGATACATATAACTTTTGTTTTCATTAGCAAAGAGAAAAGTTATAAAAATATATTTTCTATTAATTTAAATTATAATAAAAGGCTAGTGACTTTAGTATTTTTCTTATATTATTTCTTGTTGTAATCTAATTATATAATTATTTTTTAATATTTTATTAATCTAAAATATTTATTTAATATTTTCATTTTTATATTTTATTTTATCTTTACAAAAGGAAAATAAAGACAAAAATAAAGAAAGAACAAAAAATGAAGAAGATAAACTAAACAAAAAAAGAAATTAAAATTAAGAAGAAATAAATAAAATAATAAAAAATAGATATAACTAAGATATTGATGAAAAATAAGAGATAAATAGTTATAAAAAAAATTTAAAAAAAGATTAGGAAATGAATTGAGATTAATTTAAGGCTACAAAATGAGTTTTTGAGAAAATTTGAGCCATGCGCGTTCACTAGGTGGCAGAACACTCCAAGTAAGTCCCATATTTGTCATATTAAGGCTAAAAGAATATGTAAAAAGGCAAACTCAAAAGAGAGGGTTTCTAGGGTTTAAGGTTTGTTCAGTTTTGCAGACACACATTTACACTTAATGGCTAAAGGAATCATGTGGGCAATTCGTCGAGCCTCTTCTTCCTACAAGTAATCCCATCTCTACTCTCTGCTCACAAGTTCTGTTCTTTGTTGTTTGTGAAGTTATATTAATTTATTGTAGTGTTGAACGAAATAGAGAACAAAAAATGTGATTACAGTCTCTTTGACAGCTCTTGATTTCCGGTTAAATAATTTTCCCTCTGCTGTGTTTAATATGGAGGAAGATGTTGGTTTTCATCCAAATTGAATAAATATGCCTTCCTTCGCTTATATCTCAACTCTCGTTTGGTATGAGGGATAAATAATTAATTCCAGGATTAAATTTAAGATCTGTGTATCTCATGTTTGGTTGGAATAAAATTATGGTATAACTAATCGCGTGATTAGTTATACCGGGATTGTAGTGTTATTTTATTCATGTGTAAGGGTGGAATAACTAATCCTAGTATAAATTATCCAGGATAATTATCCTAGGATAACTTGTTCCATAATTTCCACCTTAATATATATATTTTTTCAAAATATTACCAACATACAGCATTCTTGTAATCTTCTGAAAAAATGATACTCCCTCTGTCCCATGAGGCATTTCCTTTTTACTCTCTCCAAAAAAGATGTCTCCTTTTCATATTTAGGAACAATTTAACTTTAAACTTTACCCTTAGATTGATCATTTATAACCACACAAAAATATGGTTTGTTTTAGACTACAACTTTCAAAGGTTAAAAGATCTTCTTCTGAAAATATTTTTCAAGAACATTCCTTCATACCACACACATAAGCTGATATGTAAAATCTCAAGGGCTCAGAAGAGGCTCATATATGCTAATCAAATTAGTACTTCTGCTGAAGTATTTCTTGAATTTTGCTCTAAATTCTGATTTATTCTAAGTTGTTTGCTGAATCAAGTATGGTATTTGTGTCTAACAGTAGTGTAACATAGGAAACGTCTGCTGTTTTGGGTAGGAAAGGTTTCTTTATTCCGTTTTATTAATTTCATAATCTAAATAAGAAACAAGAATGGAAGTTCTACTGGACAACATGCCTTCTGCAGAACTTTCTGTATATAGAGCTTATGTTTGGTAGAGAGGAATGTAACTTTCATTTTTTATTTATAGTATTTTTTACCTTGAGAAATCATTGTCTGGAGCATTTTTCAATGCTTGTTTTGGATATAATGTAAGTGACATATGATAATCATACCAGGTGAAACATAAAACATAAGGGTAGCATGCTGGTGATATTTTTAGTATTAAAAATTTAAAATGATGTCATCATATTGGTTAAAGGTAGTGATAAAGAGTAGGAAGTGTTACTTTCAATATTTATTCGTCTTGTTTGTTCTTTTAATGATGCTATGTCTTTCGATTCCTTTTTCGAGAGAGTTTTTTCTAGCTTAGATTTTGGGCACTTAATTGATGATGAAATTGGTTATCTGCTTCAGGAAACAGGTGTTTATGACCGGAGCCTCTCGAATTTGTTATGCCACTTCAGAAATTTCAAGTCAATATCCGAAAGGACACAATGAAGGGGCTTCCAATGTAATATCACATAGACCTCTTACATTTAGAGGATTCCAATTAAAATCTCATGGATTATTCATGGAAAGCCGAAGTTTCTCTTCCCAAGCGGGCACAAAGAGCAGCGGAGAGGAAGATACTGATTCAGACGATGGGTTTTCAGAGCTTGAATCTTCTACTGCAACTGAAGCAATACAAGAAGCCAACAAAGTGGACGAGTCAGTCTCTGAGCAAGATCTCTCCGAAGAGGATCGTGAAAACGTGGAAGCACCTCAGGAATTAGAGCTATCTGATACGGAGACTGAAGTTAGCAAACGGAAGTCTTCAAGGGAAAGAGTTTCTTCAGCATTATTCAATGCGATTGTGGCTGCACCAGCTTTATCTGTTAGTAAAATTATGGATAAATGGTTAGAAGGAAATGACGTGACACGGGCAGAAGTAGCAGCAGCGATGCTTAATCTTCGTAAAAGGCGCATGTTCGGGAGGGCACTGCAGGTAATCTTTCTCCTTTCTATTAGATCATACATCTTATTTGAATTTTGATGCATTTATAGGTTTTACCATCAGGGTCTTAAAATGCTAATTGTGCTCTTGTAAGCGGTCATGATGCATTTATAGATTTCCTTTTATACCATTGTATTGTGTATGTGTTGTCCGTGAACCCTTTGTCTAATGTGATGAGATAACTTTTTTCAATCTTGTATGTTTGCATATCCATCTTTGCATTGCATTTCTATGATACTAATGTTGTGAATATGTTTGAGTCCTAAAGGCCCAACATACACTCCAATATAATATTAGTGTTTTCACTATCAATAATGTGAGTGACTACATGTGAACACTTTTGCTTCTTCCTTCCATTCAGCTGGCAAGTAGTTCTCTTCATTCTACAGAACTAGCCTTTCACTTGTTAGATGTTCCCGTATTACATAGTGCTCCTATAAGGCTATAACACCCTTCCATATCTGCCATCTCATTTTAGTTCTTTGTGCGACATCTTCATTTATCATGTCATTATAGTGGAATATTGAGATTGGACATTTGAAGTCTTTGCATTTCCGACTGCAATCTTGTTCAATCTCACTTTCACCTTCATCCTTTTTAGGGGAGTAAACTTGTAACTGCAGCTGCACATCATATATCATGTGTTTCTTCTACTCGTAGATAAAGGGCCTTCAATAGCGGTACATCTTTTATTGATGTTCCTCTTTCTTTAGATATCTCAAAGAGGTAGCAGTTAAGTACAAAACTTTAAGCAGCAAAATTACCCCAAAAGTTTTTGATGCTTGTGTTCTTTGATATTACTAATTGACTACTGTTGCTTGTAAAATCATTTCGAATTTATGTTTCACTGCGAGAATGTCTCTCCTTGGAGCTACTTGATACTTTAGTACATGTGATGGAATCCTAATGGGATAAGAATTTAAAAACAAGATAACAATGAATTGAAATTGCAAGAAATTAAAGATGAAAGTGAGGCACAAATGGTAATGATTTAAAGGCAAACTTGGATTGGTTACCAAACCCTCCAATAGAAACAACCAAGAGCACCTACATTATAGATGAATCCCACAAGTGAGCATGACTTATGTGAGAATTCATGGACAAGGTTCTTCAACAAGTATGAAATTACACTAATTAAGATTACACTAATTATATGCCTAAGTAGAATTCTATGAAAATATTAATTGTCATCCAAAAATCAACCCCCATCAAATGAAACTAAGGCAAATATTTATAGTTATGCCTATTACACCAAAGGCTCAAAAGTGGCCTTTGCACAAACAACCCCACATGGGTTCTTCTTTAGCCACTTTGTGAAGTGACCCCTTTTCTTGTATCTTCTTCTTCTTCAATATCCTCCCAAGCTGTCATCCAAACATTATACACTCGTGAGATATTCTCTTCAAGTTCTTCCAACGCTCCTCTCTTCATGAACATGGATTATAATTCTTGGAGCTCCCTTGCTTGACTACGAGTGAATGGTCTTGAGCTCGCTCGGGTCATATCATCCTCCCCTTCTTGGAAAGGATTCGTCCTCGAATCTAAAGGTTCGCCTACAACACAAGAAGATAGATCACTTACATTGAATACGTTATGGACATTGTACTCACCTGGTAAGTCAATTTTGTAGGCATTGTCATTGATCTTCTCAAGGACTTTGAATGGCCCATCTCCTCTTGGCACAACTTGCCCTTCCTCAATTGAGGAAATCTCTCCTTTCGAAAGTGAACCCAAACTCAATCATCCGGTTGGAAGTTCACTCTCCTTCAGCCTTTGTTTTGTCTTTTGGCCACACTTATGTTGATCTTCTCTATGCGTTCGTTCACCTTAGCATGAATCTTCACCATTTCGATTGCCCTTTGTTTTGCATCTGAACTCACAACATCACTAGACAAAGGGGTTAAGGTTAAGGGAAACAAAGGATTAAGACCATAGCAAACTTCAAATGGAGTCATGCCAATAGAGGAGTGGAGAGACCTATTATATGCAAATTCCATCAAAGGTAAATGGTCTTCCCATGAAGTTGGTCTTCCTCTAACCACACACCTAAGCATGCTCCCAAGAGTCCTATTCACTACTTCGGTTTGTCCATCCGTTTGAGGGTGACAAGAATTAGAGAACATGAGCTTGGTGCCAAGGGCACCCCATAGACTCTTCCAAAAATGACTAAGGAATTTGGAATCCCTATCACTAACAATAGTGCGAGGTACCCCATGCAATTTAAGCACATGCATAACAAACAAGGATGCCACATGAGATGCATCATTACACTTGTGACATTGTATGAAATGGGACATTTTTGAAAATCTATCCACTACCACAAAAATACTATCATGATCC
This sequence comes from Anisodus acutangulus, assembly GCA_029783415.1. NCBI lineage: Eukaryota > Viridiplantae > Streptophyta > Magnoliopsida > Solanales > Solanaceae > Anisodus > Anisodus acutangulus. The sequence continues at coordinate 20,756,084 of CM056511.1, read as the reverse complement.
CTTTTGGTCCTTGGTAGACCCAAAATAAAATCCATAGAGATGTCTACCCAAGGGCTATTAAGAGTAGGAAGAGGGGTATACATACCTTGAGGGTGAGTCTTGGACTTGGCTTGCTTGCACTCTAGGCACTGTCCACAATGCCTCTCCACATCATGTCTCATCTTGGGCCAATAGAATTGCTCCTTGAGGATGTCAAGAGTTTTGGCAACTCCAAAGTGACCCATCATTCCTCCACTATGTGCTTCCTTCACGAAAAGTTTCCTCCATGAGCTTTTGGGAACACATACTCTACCATTTTTGAACAAGAACTCATCAACCAATTGGAACCGGTCAACCCTCTTTCCTTGGGCTAACTCTTCACAAACCACTTTGAAATCGGAGTCATTGGAGTAGAACTCCTTCAAACTTTCAAATCCCATCATTTTAGAAGTCATGGCATTCAACAACACAAATCTCCTAGACAAAGCATCCGCCACAATGTTCTCCTTTCCCCGCTTGTAGGTGATCACATAAGGAAAAGACTCAATAAATTCCACCCATTTTGCATGCCTCTTGTTGAGCTTAGATTGACCCTTCAAGTGTTTCAAGGATTCATGGTCCGAACGGATCACAAACTCCTTATGCCATAAATAGTGTTGCCAATAAGCTAACACCTCACTAGTGCATACAACTCTGTCATAGGTAGAGTAGTTCAAAGAAGCCCCTTTTAACTTTTCACTAAAATTGGCCAATGGCTTCCGTTCTTGCATCAAGACTCCACCAATGCCAATACCCGAAGCGTCACATTCAATCTTAAATGTCTTCTCAAAATACGACAATTGCAATAACGGAGAAGTACTCAATTTTGCCTTCAACTCTTGAAAGGCCTTCTCTTGCTCATCTCCCCATACAAAAGGTATATCTTTCTTGATCAATTCGGTTAAAGGAGCGGCAATGGTACTAAATTCCTTCACAAATCTCCTATAGAAACTTGCCAACCCATGGAAACTCCTTACATCGGTTGCATTTTTAGGAGTTGGCCAAGTTCTAATGGATTCAACCTTCTCTTCATCAACCTCCACGCCATCCATACTTACCACAAAACCCATTAATATCACCCGGTCAACACAAAATGAGCACTTCTTGAGATTAGCATACAACCTCTCACACAACAAGACATCAAAAACTTACCTCAAGTGGCACACATGATCCTCAATAGTCTTGCTATAGACAAGAATGTCATCAAAATAAACGACGACAAACTTATTGATGAAAGGCTTCAACACATGGTTCATCAACCTCATGAAAGTGCTAGGCGCATTGATGAGACTAAATGGCATGACAAGCCACTCATATAGCCCAAACTTGGTTTTGAAGGCCGTCTTCCACTCATCACCGGGGTGCATGCGGATTTGGTGATATCCACTTCGAAGATCAATTTTAGAGAACACACTTGAGCCATATAGCTTATCCAACATATCATCAAGTCTTGGGATAGGATGTCGATACTTCACCGTTATTTTGTTAACGGCTCTACAATCGATACACATCCTCCAAGTGCCATCTTTCTTTCTTTGGAACAGGTATCACGGGCACGACACATGGGCTAAGGCTCTCCTTCACTAGCCCTTTGTCAAGTAGCTCTTCGACTTGCCTTTGCAATTCTTTAGTTTCTTCCGGATTGCTCCTATATGTCGGTTGTTGGGGATTTGAGAACCCGGTACAAAATCGATTTGATGTTCAATACCCCTTAATGGAGGCAATCCTTTGGGCATCTCCTCCGAAAATAAGCCGTCATATTCCAAGGAAATAATACTAGGCAAAGTGCTAGTATGTAACAAGAGATCTTTGTTGACAAGGCACACCATAAAATGCCCCTCATCAACTTCTTTCAAACAATTATTTGGTTTGGCAAGTGTACACATCTTAACTTTCCCCTTTGTTACCCCTTGTCCCTCTTGGCTAAGTAAAGACTCTTTCTCAACCTCCTCCTTTTGAACCCTCTCCCGAAGCTCCTTCATGATTCTATAGTCCTCACTCACTTGATAGGGTGTCAATGAGGTGAGAATATGTTTTGTTCCCTCAAAGACAAAGGAATACTTATTAGATCTCCCACTATGTTGCGCATCCCTATCAAATTGCAATGGCCTCCCGAGCAACATACGACAAGCTTGCATTGGCACTACATCACATAGGACTTCATCTTGGTACTTGCCAATGCTAAACTTCACTACAACCCGCTTAGTGACCCTCACTTCTCCACAATCGTTGAACCATTGAAGCTTGTAGGGGCTAGGATGTTTCCTTGTGGGAAACTTCATATGGGCAACCAATGTTGTGCTCACCACATTTGTGCAACACCATCAATGATCAAGGAGCACACCTTATCCATGATTTTGCATCGAGTATGGAATATGTTTTTCCGTTGATCAAGTTCCTCCCTATTCATTGCACCCATTATCCTTTGCAACACGCCAAATTAATATTCTCCTCTAGGTGCCACTCATCATCCTCCTCTTCAAATCCTCCCTCATGCTCACCTTTAGGTTCACCATCACCACCCTCCTCACCACCTTCCTCCTCTTCATCGGTTCGATAACCATTAAGCATGGCCACAATTGATCTCCTATTAGGGCATTCACTTGAAATATGGCCTCTACCTTGGCATTTAAAACACTGAATGGTAGAAGGACGAGGAAAGTTGGTTTTAGCATTATTACCTCATCTAGCCTTGTCGTCGCCCTTAGGTTTGTAGTTGAACTTGGCTTGGGGAGTTGAAGTAGTGGTCTTGGGCTTCTCCCACTTATCTTTGCCTTTGCTCCATGATGAGGATGAGACGTTCTTGGCCTTGTAAGATTTCTCCGTTTTCAAGTCCATTTCAACCTTAGTTGCGTCATGAAATGCCTCTTCAAGAGTGGTATGGATTGAAGCCTCATAGATTTGGAGATTTCATGATTCAAATTGGCCACAAATCGGATCACTGTGTAGTTCAAGTGTTCTTCAATTTTGGACTTCAACCTCAAGTTCTCAAACTCATCGAAGTACTCTTCTACACTTCTACTACCTTGTCTCAACATGTACACCCTCAGAACGCCTTGATAATAGTCGGGTGTCACATTCCTTGCTTCCATGAGCTCAATTAACTCTTGCCAAGTTGGAATATCAAATAGGTACCGTTGAGCTCGTTCACACCTCTTAGATTCCCACCAAGTGGATGCATATCCCTCAAATTGAGTGAGGGTATACTTCGCCTTCAAAGCATCCGATATGTTGTTGGTGAGGAATATTCGCTCGCTTTGTAACTTCCATTCCAAGCATTCTTCCGGATCACTACCTCCCTTGAACTTAGGAAGTTCCACTTTAATGGTATTCAAATTGCGATCTTGGACTCCCCTATCTTCATAGCCTTGCCATCTTGCTCGGTCATCATGACCTTGCCACCTACCCCTCTCTTCTTGAACATAGGGCCTACCCATACCTCCTCGTCTCCCTCGTCCCCTACTGGCATCATACTCATGTCTCCCTCCATATCTAGGCTCTTCCTACCATCTCTCCCTATCAACCTCCTCAACGCCTTCGTCAAATAAGGGGTTTTGAAAATGCATTTGTAATGGCTACGGGTGGTAATCTTGTGGTGGTGCATGCATTGGTGCGTGGGGAACATTTTGTGGAGGGATTCTCGGGGTCATTTGGGGTATTGGTTCCTTTTGGGGTAGCCGATATAGATATGGATGTGTTTGAGGGTTGGTTCGTCTCATAGGACCTTGGGTGGTGGTGTTTGGGATAGTAGGTGGGGAGATATATGGAGAAGGTGCGGGGTAAGTTTGGGGATGGAGCAACTCTTGTACTTGCCCCGAGGTAAGAGTAGGTGAGGTGTTAGGACCCTTACTTGACTCAACGTCAACATTCGAATGGGGAGTGCCCATTCGACTCGCATTTTCAACATTCACCAACCTATTCTCCACACTACCCATTTGTTCTGTCATCCCTCCTACCGCCGTACTCAATCTATTCAATTCCCGAAGTATATGGGATAGCGGATCCTCTCCATCATGAGAATGGCTTTCGGAATTCGTCATTGTACCTACAAAACTCAACAAACAAGTTAGAAGCAAGAGTTCCTCACGTCACTCATGTTTTCGCTCAAGTCTCACTTCACTCTAGTGTTCTTCCAATGTTGGTGATGAACCTATAATCCAATCAAACCCACATGTATGTTAAGTCTTGTGGAAGAATGAATTCTTGTTAGATAGAAAGACGTTCGACTCAAATCTAACGGACGGAGTCAATAAACTTCAACGAAATAAAAGAAAAAAAGCTTAAGAAGAATTAGCACGAAATGAAAATTCGGACTCAAGCACTAGTTAACAATCAAGTAAGAACAATTACTAATTGTTAATTAGCTTAGAAAATTAAAGAAATGAGAAGGAAAGAAGAAAATTTGAATTTCAACACTTAATTTTTTTTTTGGAAATTTGGGATGAAAGTGATGAAATTCAAGAATTAATTAGCAAACAAGTAGGTTTAATTACTAGTTGTTGATTAATTAGAAGGATAAAAGACAAGAAAATTAGAAGAAATCAAACCGGAAGAATTTCGGATGAATTTTGGTTTGAAAAATGACTTGGGACAATTTTGAGCCTTTTTGGGTGCTATAGCACTCTTAAGGCACTTGAAAAGAAAACTAAGTTAAATTTCACTCTCTGAAACTGTGGGCCCGCCAACAGGTCGTTGGGGCCTTGCCTGCTGACTGGGCGGCTGCGTCAACGCTGGCTGCTAAGTTGGCACTGACGTAGTGCTGACATGGCACGCTGATGTGGATTTTGGTTTTTTTTTCTCGAATATCTGCCCAAAATTGAGGGCCCGCCAAACCTAAACCTTCATTTTTGGTCCTACAAACACCTTTTGCAAAGTTGACTTGAAATTTTGGATGAAAAATTCCTTTTGGGTGTCTTCTTCATCATGAATTTATGAATATGGCTGGTGAACATGAAGAACACCCAATTTTCCAATGCACCTCAAATCAGCTCCAAATTGCACCAAAGTTTAAATCCGAGCTCCTCTTGATTAGTAGAACAAAACCTAATAACACTTGAAGCCAATAGAAACCTCCTTTACCAAAACCCAATTTCAAGTTTCAAACCTTGAAGCTCCAACAATGGTAGAATGCTTAAAACACCTCCAAATTGAACGAAACTTGAAATTTAGGCTCAACTAACACTAGGGAACAAGAATCTAGTGTCAAAACAACAAATTAATACAATTTTTTTTGGAATTTTTTATTTCGAATTTGGTTTTTTTCTTCTTCTAGAACTAAGGATGACCAATTCTTCTACCAAGCTCTGATACCAAATGATAGAATTCTAATGGGAAACTCTAAGAATTTAAACACAAGATAACAATGAAAGAAATTAAAGATAAAAGTGAGACACAAATGGTAATGATCTAAAGGCAAACTTGGATTAAACCCTCCAATAGAAACAACCAAGAGTACCTACACTATAGATGTATTCCACAAGTGAGCATGACTCATGTGAGAATTCATGGACAAGGTTCTTCAACAACTATGAAATTACACTCTTAAGTAAGATTACCACTAATTATATGCTAAGTAGAATTCTATGAAAATATTAATTGTCATCCAAAAATCAACCCCCATCAAATTAAACTAAGTCAAATATTTATAGTTATGCCTATTACAACAAAGATCCAAAAGTAACCTTTGCACAAATATCCCCACATGGATTCTTCTTTAGCCACTTTGTGAAGTGACCTCTTTTCTTGTATCTTCTTCTTCCATATCCTCTCAAGCTATCATCCAAACATTATACACGCTTGAGATATTCTCTTCAAGTTCTTCCAACGCTCCTCTCTTCATGAACATGGATTGTAATTCTTGGCTACGAGTGAATGGTCTTGAGCTCGCTCGGGTCATATCAACATTGAAGGTTTAAAGTTTGGGTTTTAACTTTTCTTTTTGGATAAGGAGTTTTAAATATTTTTAGACTGTTTTCCAGAAACATTTCCCTAATTTTTATGCTTTTTTTTGTTGTTTTGTGAAATTCTTGAAAAACTTGCCAAAATAGCGGATCTGAGAAATTTGGAAATAATACCAAATACTATTTTCAACCTCAAATACTTATTTTTTTCCACTTTAACCAAATACATTCCAATGCCGGCTTAATATACACATTTCATTTTGATTACGAAATTCTTTGTAATCTCCTGCTTCTGCTGCATCCTTCCTGGTCTATCGGTACTTTTGCATTGGTTGTTTGGTTTTTCCGTTTACCCTTTTTGGTCATTTTAGGTTCTATATTACCTTAGTAAAAATATTTAGTTGCTTCTGAGTTGTCATGTCAACTTATATTTGCAGTAGAACATGGCTTTATGGAGAGTGACAAACGCTACTTCTATTAGTTTCACATGTGGGGAAAAAAACAGCTTCTAACCTGATTAGTTTGTATTGTCATCATCTTATAAATTTCTGGCTTTTGGCAGCTCTCTGAGTGGTTGGAGTCAAAAAAGCAGCTCACTTTTACTGACAGAGACTATGCTTCTCGTGTTGATTTAATTGCCAAAGTCCGTGGTCTAAAGAAGGCAGAAGATTATGTTGGGATGATACCTAAGTCTTTCAGAAGTGAAGTTATTTATCGCACTTTATTGGCCAATTGCGTCGCTGAAGTTGATCCGAAGAAATCTGAGCAGATTTTTAACAAAATGAAGGACCTTGAATTCCCGTTAACATGCTTTGCTTGCAATCAGTTGCTCCTTCTATATAAGAAGACTGATAAAAAGAAGATTGCCGATGTTCTCTTACTAATGGAGAAGGAAAATGTGAAGCCATCCCTTTTTACTTACAAAACATTGATAGATGCTAAGGGGCAATGCAACGACATATCTGGAATGGAGCAAATTGTTGAGACCATGAAGGCTGAAGGGATAGAACCTGATATCAACACAAAGAGCATCTTGGCAAAGCATTATATCTCGGGTGGTCTCAATGAGAAGGCCGAGAATGTACTAAAAGAGATGGAAGGAGGAGATATAAAAGAAAATCTCTGGGTATGTCGTAGTTTGCTTCCTCTTTATGCTGCTCTTGGAAGGGCTGACGAAGTTAGTAGAATCTGGCAAGTTTGTGAGGAGTCTAATCCTAGGCTTGATGACTGTGTGGCTGCTGTTGAAGCTTGGGGAAAACTGCATAATATTGAGGAGGCGGAAGCAGTGTTTGATAAGATGGCAGCAAAATGGCCAACAATCTCATCGAATCATTATTCTGTTTTATTGAGAATTTATGCGAGTCATAAGATGTTGTCCAAAGGAAAGGATCTTGTGAAGCGTATGGCTGACAGTGGTTGCCGAATTGGGCCATTGACTTGGGATGCCCTAGTCAGACTTTATGTCGAAGCTGGAGAAGTGGAAAAAGCGGATTCAATATTGCATAAAGCTGCAGAGCAGAATCGCTCGAGGCCAATGATTAATTCTTATTTGGTCATTATGGAACAATATGCAAAGAGAGGGGATGTTCATAATACTGAGAAAGTGTTTCACAGAATGAGACAAGCTGGATATGTTTCCCGAATTTCGCAGTACCAATGCCTTATTCGGGCCTATATAAATGCCAAAGCTCCGTGTTATGGTATTGCTGAGAGAATGAAGGCGGATAATTTATTCCCAAATAAAGGATTGGCAAACATGGCGGCTCAGGTTGATGCATTCAAGAGGACTGCTGTGTCCGACTTGTTGGATTGATGTTGAAGTGATGTACGCTCCCAACTTTTTTGTGATTGAGGATCTTGCTTTATACTTATTAGATTGATAATACGCCAGTCAGTTGTATTCTTTAACTAGGTTATCATGTTGCTAATCTTGCTTTACTAAGCCTTTTGTTCTTCACTTTGACAATATTTCTATGGTATATTTATTACCTACTTTTGGAGGAATTTGTTAACATTGTTTAAGGTCTCAGCTTCATGAGTATGATATGATTGTGGTGTATATATGACCTTTCTTGCAAATTAGTTGATTCTACCTTTATACGAGCTCTAGTACACATTGAAGTCAAATTGTTGTTGTTGAAAAATAAAATAAATATGCTATCTCGAAAGGAAAATGTTCAAAGTTATAATTTACTAAAACAATGTCTAGATTCATTTCTTTATATTTAATATTTGGGTGAAAACCATTTACGCTTCCCAATTTTGTTTAGAAAATCACTCTCCCCTCAACTTTGAACAATAGACATTATTGCCCCTTCTATCCTAATTTACTTTTTTTTATACCTATCTTACCCTTACATTATGAACCTTTATCTTACGTGATAAGACAAGACAAGACAAGCAAGAATTATTCAAGCCATTTACGGAAATAAGTTATCTAGTTTCTGCTGAGTCGTCCACAAGAAGCAAGAAATGCTCCATCCATCTCAGAAAGAATCAGAAAAATGCAGTGAACAGATATCTATAAACAAAAATCAAACAATTTAATAAGCAAAAAGATCATATTACAAGATTTGCAAACTCAAATCACATTCAACCAAGTCATAATTAAATTCACAGCTAGCTTTCAGGCAGCTCTTGGGTGTTATTATATTTAGGGGGTGAAAGAGACCTCAATAGACAAAACATTATTGTATTATAAATCCTCTTGCATCAATGAATTAGTAACACCAATGAATAATCGAATATGCAAACCCACAGGACCACACTACATAAGCAAAAGAAAGGAAAAATGCATAAAATACATCCCAACCTTTGTCCGAATTTGCTACAACACACCTAACATTTTACGGTTGTACTATTATATCCCTGAATATATTTTTAAAACATTCCTTTGACATTTATCTGAAAAAATCGAACCAAAATCCAACGTAACACAAGCCAAGACTCGATTATGAAAGAATATAGTGATTCACAAGATTAAATTCCAAGAGAATCAACTGCTTTCTCCATGAAAAAATTAAGTGTAGAAGAGAATTTAAAAATTTTGTTCTGTTCGAAGAGTGAAATGACCTTAAAATGACCGGACTCATGTTTTATGATATTTTGTTCAGCACGCGTTTGAATTGTTATCCATCTCACCCAATAAATGTCAAAGAAATCCCTTTAAAATATATCCAAAAAGTAATAGAACCCCCGTAAAGATTAGGTGTGTTACAGTAAATCCGGAAAAAGACGGAGGTTTATTTTAGACATTTCCCCCAAAAGAAACAAAGAGCTAGCAGTAGTTTAATATTTTCAATCATTTGCATGCAGCTATATATACCAACTAGATAGGGATGCCCGTACAGCACGGGCTCAACACTAAAACCTACATGTTTGAGCTCATGTGATTAAAATTGTTAACTTAGAAATAAAACAACATGCCGTTGTAATAAATTTGAGAATAACGATCATAACTCCCGGATCTGGGGTATAGAAACTAAATTACCAAGAAATAATATTACAACTGATTTTGAAGATTCTTCTCTAGTTTTATTTTTTGGTCACTTTCTTCTAAACAACCTTAATGTTGTTTTTGACCAAAGATACAATAGCATATAGGTTTCTTGCACTTGAAGATATGCTTCTTTTCCATCTCCAAGATCCAACCTTCAACGAAAAAGTCATTAATGTAAGATGTCAGCTCATGAATACAATTTGATTCATAAGATCATGTAAGAGCACTTACCAGTAGAAGAAAGGAAGGATGAGTGTTTTCACTTTCAAGTCGCACAGTCATGGTAGATGTGTAAGTTGTGACCATATCGAAGTAGTGGGTCAATCTGCATAATAGCATTAGAAGAAGAAAGAATCGATCCCCTGGCATTCTTGAAGAATGGACTGCTCAGCTAAAACATTTGATAAAAGCGCCAAAGTTTCTTGCTAACAGCCATAAGTTATCCACTTGTCATAAAACGTGGAGAGATAAGTTAGCACATGAGTTTAGACGCTGTCTCAGTGATGGATCAATGTCATCTTTGACAGCTTTATAATTGGAATTGTCAATTATAATCATTTCTCAAAAAAATTGATAGGGCCTATTATGTCAGTTCTAACTTTTAAATTATGCAAAACTGTGACACTGATTGTACATCATTAGAAGAAAGTGCTCATCCGAATTAGAGTGTGGACCCGATATTAGTGTAACTTAATATAGAGTACCTTCAATATCCATCTTCGTTAATTCGAAACAAATAAAATATTGGAAATTTATCTTTGGCGGGGAGATGCGTCCACCCATCTTTGATGAATTAAACACTAGTGTTCCGCATGTTGGAGACCTTGTCTCTTTGCACATGCATGATCTACGAAGTGAGTAGATGACCGTAGGGCCAAGAATCGTCAAATTTCGTTGAGAAATGAAAGAGATATTGGTCCACGAAGTAAGGTGTTTGAGGCATGGAAATATGGTGTGAGACAAATCTACCACATCGGTGGGAATAGGAAGAATTGCTCTCTATATAAGTCTCTAATGTGGTAAAGGTTTGGGACCCCAAGGGGTATCCCATGTGTTTAAAGGAGGGAAGACCTAGATGTGCTTGAGTTCAAGGCTAAGCCCACACGCGCGCCGCCGCCGCCCGCCCGTCCCGTCCGGTTCGGCTGCGGGGACTTTCTGATATTATTTTTTTGGACCAAAGAACTTTGCCAGATGTACAGTTTGATCCCTAAAGTTTCTTATGTACAGTTTGATTCCTGAAGTTTAATATTTTACAGTTTGGTCCCCAGAGTTTCTGGAAAGTTGATTTTGGGAACTTTCTGCCTTACCGTTGGACAGTTTCTGGAGCTTTAAACCAGCCATTATTTGGCTGATTAACTCCTCCTTTATCACCCTCCTTCATGTCCATTTTTCAGCCTTCTTCAATGGCCATTAACAACCATTACTTGGCTGTTTAATGCCCTCCTAATGGCCATTAACAGCCATGTTTTGGGCAGTTGTACAGCCCCTCCTCCATGCTATATATTGAGCCTCCTTTGGCTCAATTCGTGACAGAGAAATACACTGGAAAAACAGCAATATTGCACACAAAACAGTGAGCAGAAACACTGCAAACCAGTGACGAAAATCACTGACCAAACACCCTCATATACACAAGATATACACTACAGAGACACACTATATACACAGAGACAAGAGAAGAGTAAACATAAATTCTTCCTTCCTATTCCATATCTTCAGCAAGTCGATTCATATTTGTTTTATTCGGCAGGCTCAACCTATTGGCTTTGTAGCGTTGAGATTAAAATGTTGTTTAATCTTGGGAGACTATTGCCCGCTAACGTAAAAGCATATATACGGGGCAATCTTGTCTTAAGGAGAGAGTGCAATCACCCGACTTAACACACAACGTTGTAACCATCCAGATTTAGTTGTTTCTTGATTTCAGGATATCAAGATTCAAGACACAACAAGCTTGCGGCAGTTCTCAACATTGGCCTTGCAAGGTTATGAAGATTCAAGACACAACACGCTTGCAGCAGTTTTGAAGATTGACCATTTATTTATCCTTTCGAACACTTGTAATAGTTATTTACTTCCCGTACTGCTTTATAAAGTACAATAGAGTACCAACAATTTAAGACAAGATTGTATTGTATTACTATTAGTGTTCGAAAGATGTCGGTCAAAAGTTGTGTGACCAAATATGGATATGGCAATGGTTTTCTGGTAGAAGAGAGTGATGATGATGAACGTGTTCATGGTGTCACCGCTACCAAGACGGGTGGAAACAAGCGCTCACGAGAGCCTGAGGATGTCAACTGGGACAAGAGGAGAAGATTGAAGATGTTATTCTATCTTGCAACAGAAGGCCTATATCTGTCCCATACAAAAGATCCGAATAATGGTAAGAAGGAAATGGACACTCAGTTTGATGAAGTGACTGAAGTGGGCCAGAATCCAAAATTGGGATAAGTAATTTTTCTTACTTGTCAAGAATAAAGATTAAATGATGTCTGATTAAAAATGGATTAAAGTAAGGAGGAATATGAAAATAATTTATATTCCTTACGCTTTAAAAATCAGAAGTTTAATCTCATCTTCTTTCCCGTTTAAAGACTGGATTTTGTAAATGACTTAAAAAGATCCGTTCTTTTAAGTGTAATTATTAAAGTGTGTAAAGTATGTTCGCACATACGATGGAGAAAGATCCACTAACTGTGCGAAAACTGTTACCACTTTTAAGTAAGCGCCAAGAATTATCTGGGCACCAATCTTAACGAAAGGAGTCTAAAAGCTAAAGACGTTGAACCTATCATATTATTCGGCAGAAGATCCTTCATAGGATGATATTGGACACTCAGTCATAAAAAGCCTCCGGGCGACTGGAGTGGGCCAGAATTCATTTCATAGGAAAAGTAATGGACACCTAGTATGGGCCAGAGTTTCCAGGTCTAAATGATCTGAAGGCCTAAAGAAAGGCAGAAAAGAAATTGGACACTCAGTCTGCCAAAGCAACTGGAGTGGGCCAGAGTATCGAGATCACAGATGATCCGGTTACGCCCTAACCACGGGCAAGAGGTTGTTCATGTGAAGCAACGCCACCTCTAAAGTAAAAGGGGTTGGAGAGGTTGTCCTCAATAGGACTTCAGGGAATGAGATCACTCCCAAAGGAGGTGATACATGTCCCAAACTTGGTTAAAGGGACGTTGTTGGTCAAGCTGGTTTGAGACTAGTCCAACAGGTCTGTAATAACTAAGAATGGTACAGTATGTCTGTAGCCAAATGAATGATATATTTGTAATCTGTGCATCTATGCCATCATAGATTAAGACACGTTAAATAAAAAGTCATTCAAAAGCTAACGATGTTGAGATTGTTGCCTACTTTCGACATAAACCCTCAAAATGAATGTGTGGTAGGCGAAGAGGCAAAATCACCTTTCCAAATTCCGTCAAGGGAATAGCGAAAGAAGCACCGCTCCTCTAGAACTTAGTCACACCTTTAAGGGTGATTTAAAGTTTATACAAAATAGAGGGGGGAGACAAGTACGTTGCGACCTTCATTGATGACGGTACAACATATTGTATCCTTTGTTTGTTGAAAAGCAAAGATGAAGTTGTTGAAGCGAATAAGCGCTACAAAGCAGAAGTTGGAAATCAACTAAGCCTATGGATTGCGAAATTCATAGTGATAGAGGGGGAGAATGTGAAGCATCGTTCATTAAACGACTGTTCATTTCTCACCTCAATCAAACGATGTTAGCCAAGCGCAAAGTCATACGCCCAAATTATGTGGGGTGGCTTGGTAAAAGTTGGAATACTGAAACAGGTCAAGTTGGACCTAAGACTGTAGATTGCATATCTACTGGATCTGCAAATAACAGTAGTGTTGATCGCCTCTTGGCGTCAAAGAATGTTGAATTCTTTGAAGATAAATTTCCTTGAAATAGGAAAAAGGAGTAATTGCTCAAGGTTAACAAGAACCCGCGAGGGCCTGACTGTCCGGAACTAGACGTTCCGTATCTACATGACTCGAAAGTTGCTGGCTATCCAGAACTTAATATTCCAGATCTGCAGAACTCAGGGATTCTAGATGTTGAACCGAGACGGAGCAAAGAAGGGGACAAAGACTTGTTCCGGTCCTTCTAGAATGTATGGTTGAGAATGAACCATGGACAATTAACAATTAATTGTCATCTCCAAAAGCGCTGCTTTGGAAAGAAGCTACAAAGAGATAAATAGATTCCCTCATATAGAACCATACTTGCGTAATGGTTGATCTTCCTCCGGGAAAAGAACATTTGGGTTGTGAAAAAGGATACTCAAAAGTGAGTACAAAGTAGATGGATCTACTGACGAGTTCAAAGCCTCGGCTACTTGTACAAGTGCTCACATGCGAGTAGTTTAACATCCTGGGCCATTGCAGTCTTGCGTGGCATGGATGTTGAAATAGCCTTCCCCATCGGAGAGTTGGAAGAAGAGGATCAGAGTTGGTTTGCTGAACTGTTGGGCTTCTTCCTGAACTTTCATTTTGGTCCCTGAAATGTTTACATTTTGGTCCTGAAAGTTTCAGATAAAACAGAAACAATGAATCTGACCACAGAAACATTGGCTCTGAAGTTAGAAAGCCAACAGTTGGAGAATCAACAGTCTGAAAGTAAAAGTCATATTGAAACAAAGTCTCGACATGAAAGATATGGGTATCACAGATGACATCTTAGGAATTGGATTTCTAAGACATCTAACGGACTGGTCGATAGTTGACAGTCTCGTTGAAGCCACCAATGGATATGAATCATAGAACTGATTGGAATCATGGGGTGTAGTTCAATGTATTGTACACACTACAACCGACCTGGTATCGTCCTACAAACAGATCAGTTGAACTAAGGTTCACTGATGATCTTAATACATAATCAATAGAAGGCGTTAAGTCGGATATGACGATATCTGAATTATTCGCTTATCTACGGATTATAGTATTCTGGATGTCCAGCGGTTCTGGGAGAACACAGTGATGCAAACTGGACATTAGATCTGAAGAACACCAAAGCCACAAATGTGGGTGGTGGGTCTTGGAAAAACCTCTAAGCAAACTTGCATCGGTCGATTCATGATGGAATCAGAGTTTATCGCTTTATACAACGCATGAAAGAAGTTGAGTAACTTCACGACTCCTTAGAGGACTTCCCTTATTGGGAGAAACCCGTGCCTTCAGCAGTTATACATTGTGGCTAGCCGGTCGGCTTCAGGAAGGACACAGATGACGGCGTCTGGACATCTTCGTTAATTCGAAACAAATAAAATGTTGGAAATTTACCTTTGGCGGGGAGATGCGTCCACCCATCTTTGATGAATTAAACACTAGTGTTCCGCATGTTGGAGACCTTGTCTCTTTGCACATGCATGATCTACGAAGTGAGTAGATGACCGTAGGGCCAAGAATCGTCAAATTTCGTTGAGAAATGAAAGAGATATTGGTCCACGAAGTAAGGTGTTTGAGGCATGGAAATATGGTGTGGGACAAATCTACCACATCGGTGGGAATAGGAAGAATTGCTCTCTATATAAGTCTCTAATGTGGTAAAGGTTTGGGACCCCAAGGGGTATCCCATGTGTTTAAAGGAGGGAAGACCTAGATGTGCTTGAGTTCAAGGCTAAGCCCACACGCCTTGCCGCCGCCGCCTCGCCCGTCCCGTCTCTGGCTCTGGGACTTTCGATATTATTTTTGGACCAAAGAACTTTGCCAGATGTACGCTTTGATCCCTAAAGTTTCTTATGTACAGCTTTGATTCCTCAAGTTTAATATTTTACGCTTTGGTCCCCGTAGTTTCGGAAAGTTGATTTTGGGAACTTTCGCCTTACCGTTGGACAGTTTCTGAAGCTTTAAACCAGCCATTATTTGGCTGATTAACTCCTCCTTTATCACCCTCCTTCATGTCCATTTTTCAGCCTTCTTCAATGGCCATTAACAACCATTACTTGGCTGTTTAATGCCCTCCTAATGGCCATTAACATCCATGTTTTGGGCAGTTGTACATCCCCTCCTCCATGCTATATATTGAGCCTCCTTTGGCTCAATTCGTGAAGAAATACACTGAAAAACAGCAATATTGCACACAAAACAAATGAGCGTAAACATCGCAAACCAAAGGATTTAAAATCACTGACCAAACACCCTCATATACACAAGATATACACTACAGAGACACACTATATACACAGAGACAAGAGAAGAGTAAACATAAATTCTTCCTTCCTATTCCATATCTTCAGCAAGTCGATTCATATTTGTTTTATTCGGCAGGCTCAACCTATTGGCTTTGTAGCGTTGAGATTAAAGTGTTGTTTTATCTTGGGAGACTATTGCCCGCTAACGTAAAAGCATATATACGGGACAATCTTGTCTTAAGGAGAGAGTGCAATCACCCGACTTAACACACAACGTTGTAACCATCCAGATTTAGTTGTTTCTTGATTTCAGGATATCAAGATTCAAGACACAACAAGCTTGCGGCAGTTCTCAACATTGGCCTTGCAAGGTTATCAAGATTCAAGACACAACACGCTTGCAGCAGTTTTGAAGATTGACCATTTATTTATCCTTTCGAACACTTGTAATAGTTATTTACTTCCCGTACTGCTTTATAAAGTACAATAGAGTACCAACATAAAAAGAATTCAAGATACACATGGTGAAGCAAATTGAAAATGGCTTGAAAGGTGATAGAATCACTTGCCGATTTCAGAGTAACGACATTTATGAGAAGAAGAGCATACCATATTAGAAGTTGAAGCTGCCTCATTATTGTGTGTCAATCGGAGGAGGAAAAATGAGGAAATCTGCAAATTAGCCACAGTAAGATCTACACATCTTCAGAGCAAGCAAACACTAACATGTTCGTTGTAGTCTAACACTGGATACCATGCTTTGATTTCTAGCTGCCGATCACATCATAGTGTAAGCAAATTTTCAGTCGAAATACTGTAGATGCAAGTGAAACGACCTATGAGAAGGGGAAAATAGCTCATTCATTATTATTCTAAGAAGCACAAAATTTATTGTAGACTTAATTTTTGAAAGAGTAGCTAATTTCGATACAACATGCACTAAATATAAGAACTGCACATTCTAACCAATATAACTTAAGAAGTACATTCTCCAAAGCCACGTGACTTATGGGTACTACTTCCCCATTCGTAGAAGGATTAGCATTGAAGATAAATTGACCTCTTAAGTTACTAAGCTAGATATTTGCTGATTATGTAAGCTTGAAAATTTATTACTATAAAAATAACAATTGCTAAAACTCGCTCAAATCAAGATTGTCATAGTTAAAATGGAAAACTCTGAATGACTATCACTTGTATGTGTCCCTCTTTGAAAATTATTTCTATGTTACAATTCTGCGCTAAGAGATTAGAATCTAAGAATTAATGATGCTTTCCTCCTGAAACGTAACTCCTCCAAGCATTTGGAGTTCTCTGTGATGTTCATATGGAATTATCAATATCTTAATCACAACTTTATCACAATTTGTCTCAAAGTGAAATAACCAAACCAAACAATAGTAGGGTGTAAGGAAACAAACCTTAAATCCAGCACAAAAAAAGGTCTTAGTTAAACATGTTTTTCCCCTGTTCCACCATCCAGCTTTATAAACATAAAAAAAAATTAGTAACTTAAATCGCACCTACCTACAAACTATTCACTTTTGTCATTTGGGTTATAAACTTAAGAAGGCTAAAGAATCTTGAAAGTAAATGAGAATCTAATGAAAAATTCATTAGTATTAAATCAGTCAAGTACCCAATCATTTATAGCTCAAAATATACCTTATTATGTGCCTCCTTAACTTTAGAAGATCAAAATCAAGACAAATATTAATATGTTTATGAGATTTGTATGTACATAGAGAAGTCTCGTGGATATTTTTGAGAAATGGGTTAAGGGGCTAATGGGTAATGTAGATAAAAGTTGATTATAAAACTAATGCCGCAATCTCTGGCTAAGCCAGATTTATTCCATGTATATTCCAAGAAACATTAATCAAAATACTTTCTAATCTAGAACTTAAAGTCATAACATCTATAAATCTTTATCCAAGATATCACCTTAGTCTAACATACTAAATCGTAATTGTGCGACATACAGATTTCTGAAAGTCTATGCAAAAGAATCTTACCAAACTTGATACTCCGGCAAGCGCAGTATGTAACAACAACAACAACAACAACAACCTAAAAGCATAACCGATGACAACATTAGACAAATAAGCAATCGTGAAGGGAGAGGCATATTATAAATGAAGTTGTTCATGTACCTTATTAAACCCAACAATTTTAAATAGCAATGTATTCTTGGTCATTGCTAATTTGACTAAGGTCTCTTTTTCTCATACATTTCCCTCTCATCATTGTTACACATTCTTCATAATCTATACAGTCATCTCGCAAGACAAAGATGGTGTTAGCGTTTAGCTTTTTACCTTTACATTACTGGATCTCACAAGGCATTATTCTATTGCTCAAGTTTTTACATTTGAAGAATAAAACAGTCAGAAAATCCTTGTTTGCATTATTCTTATGCCGAAACATGTATCTAAGTTTAAGAGATGTCGCATAAGAAAATAATAAACATAACGATATATGCAACATTCTATCTATTGCAATTGTTCATTGCCACATAAGATGTACTCTGCAGCTTGTCGACATATTTCTAGTTCAATAAAAATTGTACAAAATATAGTCTAAAATTATATATAACTGCCTAGAAGGAGCTTCTGAGAAAACAAAGAGTACTAAGAATATAATTGAAAGTACTTGAAATTATTTATATGCCTATTACACATTTGGATATCTCTTTTCTGCAAATTATATTATTTGAGTCGGACAACCATCATAAGCACAATGTATCCCAAGATAATTTTTCAAAGCCAGGAGGGGAAATCATCCGCATATGTGTTACTAACTCATGCAAGTTAACATTTTCAATTATCTATTGATTATGTTATTTATCTAATCCCAAGCTACTGTCTAAACCGGCGTTATGTAACTTTGAGCTCCAGAGATATCTGTACATTCTTCAGTATGCATTCCATGTTTTGGTTTTAATTCTATCCTTGAAAGCCTGTACTATCCTATTAATTTCACGTTCATTAGTATTACTGCCTGCTGATGTATTTTTTGGTAGATTTTGCCTCTAATTTGCTGCATACAATGTATTAAAGTGTTAACTGGTCTACTGGGAATTACATGTTAACTTGGTGGTGTTGGTTAACAAAATATATCATATTTTCCATAAATGCACGATTAGAGAGAAAGAAAACTAAAAATAAGTTGATTTAGGCATACTATCAAGCACCCTCGGTGCAGCAGAGGGAAAACTTGATATAGTACTAACATGCATGTGAAAATCCAGCAACAAAATGTTCAAAACATATTCAAAATGGACTCAAGAAAAAGAGCAGACATTAGAAGCAAAGCACACTCAGAACATTGAACAGGAAAAATCAGAAGTAAATAAATTCAAAAGTTTTGATACGTAGTCTCTCGCAGGGCGTTCCTTCTCAAAATATTGCCTTTATTTCCCTAAATCTAAATATGATTCTATGTTCCTTAACAGAGCGACAATTACAGACAAACCCAAGAACTAAAGCAGAGAAATCGGAAAAGAGAAGAAAAACTTACAGCAACTCAGAAGACAAACCCCAACCAAAGCATAAGTTTTTAAAACGATAACGTTAAACAGTTACACATAGGATATGAAACTAACAATTCTCCTCCTGTAAATTATCTTTTCGGATTGAATTACACCTAATATTTATTCTTTATATGGTTAGACATGTTCATTACAATTCTTTATTCACAGACCACGCTCCAGTGCTCCAGTTAACAAGATCTGGACACATTATATATGAAATGTTTAATGTGGACATGAAATCCTTACGTACGTGCACTTAGACAATCCTCAGATCATCAAAATTGAAGACCAGAAGCAATCTACTATGTAAACAATGAAGAACAAAGCCTACAATTAATTAATGGGTGATGAAATATGACATAAGTAGAAGGCCAATTTAGTCAAGACAGTACAAATATTTGTACAATAGCTACAGTAACATTTCTTTTTGGCCAATTACATATATTACTTCATTTTTACTGAAAAGACCTAAATAACCCTGGGAAGCAGGCATGATGACCATGACCTGCTTCTGCGCTCTTCTATATATTAGAATAAATAAAACTAGTTAGAAGAAATACAAAAAAAAAAACACTTTTTTGGTACTTTTATTTATTCAAAAAAAGCACTTTTAGTTTTTATTAAATATTTGTACCGGGAATTGTGAAAGAACAAATTTACGAGAGCTCAATTTTGCAGTGTAGTTTTTGCAATTTTAACTATTTTTCTTCTAATTCTAATGTCGCGCGTAATTTTTTAATTGCAATTTTTGCCGGCTTTTATTCATTTCTTTTGTCTAATGGTGCAGCTTTTTGTGTTGTATCTTTATGAATTTTGACATGATTTTCTTGGTATGTTTGGTAAATAAAAAAATGTACAATTCTCATTAAATCTAACCATCAGAATTTTATTAAAAAATAAAGTTCTCACTTTTGAAGAATTTAAAATATCAAAATTATTCATAAATATATATTTAAAAGACTATTTTAAATCTACCTCCAAACATGAAAAATAATTAGTGTCACTTTCTTTAAGTAGTATATTAAACTAGGATAAGAAAAATATAGAAATACATGAAGGCTAAAGCGAAGAAATGGAGGAAATGTCAATCGAACTCTAAGGGGATAATTTTGTTAGTGTCATATTTTAATGATGACAAAAATTGTTTGTGCATGAAAGCTCATAAGGACAAACATGCTCAAGTTGGCTCATGCATTTTGAGTCAAGCCCGACTGACTTCTAAAGCCCACAGAGATAAAATCAAGAAGAGCCCCTTCAAAATCAAGCTAAATAAATAAGTCATCATTTCGTTATGGAGACAACGGCTATAAAAAAAGTATCAAGTATCTTGGCGCATCATTCAAACGGATTTCAACAAGGAAATAAGTACCAATATCTTGACACGTCTATCAAGCATATTTCAACAAGGAAACAAATATCAAACATTTAAGGAAGCTACACACCAAAGATTCGGCCATGAAGAAAAGAAGGAAGGAAGATCACGCCGCAGTAAATAGCTCTAGCCTTATTCTTGGAAAAATGATTCACTATTCCCTTTTTCAAGGATCAAATCTCTTGGGTTGTCATCTCTGCAAGAGTCGAACGTCCATCCCTTCAAACTATAAAGGACGGCTCCAAAGACGAAGAACATGTACTTTCATCTCAAGCTCTCTACTTTACTTTTAACAAACATTGTAATTCTGAGTGATTTATAGTGTAAACAAAAAACTGATAAGAGATATAGTATAGTTGGTGAGGCACTGTATTAAAAGATTACGAGTATTGAATATAGACGTAGAAACTCTATTCAAACAATCATTGTACCAAACCAACCTTTGAAAGAGTTGTAGAGAACACTTTTGCAACCCAAGAGGACCGAATTAGGATTTACATTGAATCCAAACCAGTATAAAACATCTGGTGTCATTTACATTCATCATTTATTTTCTACACTTTATCTGTTATAAGTCGACTAACGATTCAAGGTAGTCGACTAGGAAAAAGAAAAATTACAATTCACACCCCCTATCTTGCACTTTCAATTAGTATCAGAGTAAGGTCTCACATTGTATTTGCCTCACAACAAGTGAGAAGAGATCATGTCAAACCACGTTACAACTGGAGCTTTATTTCAAGAAGACACTTCCCAAACTAGACCACCTTACTTCAATGGAAAGCACTTCTCTCATTGGAAAGTAAGAATGAAAACTTACATCAAGTCAAATGATGTAAATATCTAAAGAGTCATCAAGTTAAGATATATTCATATGCCAAAGTCCAAGACTGATGATAAGAAAAAAGAAGGAGCCACTTCAACTGATGAGTTGGCCTCCCTAGCCGACTACACTGATGAGCAAATGGAGGTAACACAAATAAACTCAAAGTCCAGGAACTTGCTATACAATGATATCAATGGAGAAGAATATGAAAAGATCACCACATGTGAAACAGCTAAAGAAATGTGGGATAAACTTGAAGTCACTTATAAAGGTACTGACAAAGTTAAAGAAATTATCATCAGTATCCTTGTTTATGAATATGACACTTTCAAGATGAAAGAGGGAGAAACAGTGGAGGACATGTTTGCAAGGTTCAACAAAATTCTAGGAGAACTTAAGACATCAGCAAAAGTCTTCTATTCGGTGGACATTATAAGGATGATTCTCAGATGCCTTCCTCCAAAGTGGCATGCAAAAGTTGTTGCACTTGAGAGCATAAATCTCAAGACACTTACCTATGATGAAGTAAAAGGAGATTTAGTTGCATTCGAAAAGACCTATCTTAACAAACCCGAATAGGATGAGAAAAAGAAAAAAATGGTGGCATTCAAATATCAAGTTGAGAAATTTGATGATGATATTAGGGAAGATGAAGTTGCTATGATATCTAGGTCCGGGACGGAAGCCATAAGAAGATCTAGAAACAACAGAAGAAATATTTCAAACATCAGAAAAGGGAAATCTCAGAGTGATCAACCAAGGAATGATGGGAAATGTTATAAGTGTGGAAAATATGGCCACATAGACTTTGAGTGCTCGAAGTCAAAAAGAAAACCAGTTAGAGGACAACAAAAGGGTCAAAGTTAACAGAAACCCAATTATCAGTTGTGAATTTTCGGACAAACACCAAATTTTTAATTAAGTGAGGGGCATGAAGGATAATTTTCAAGACGAGATGTGGATGTGGAGGAGACAAATTTGTGTGACCATAACCACGAGATAGTAGAATAAATCCACTGGAGAACTGTATCATCAAGATTCGTCCATAACATATGGTCATCATCGGCGGTAGGCACCCTCTCCTTGCTTGTTTTCGCGGGGATGATGTGATGAATGACTTGATGCGAGCGTGAACTTTAAATGATTCCGCCCACGGTGCGTATTGGACGTTTTTCATCTCAAGAACGATAGAGATGTGGTTCTTGATGTTGGATACTGTAAGGTCATGATGAAACGTGTTATTTGAGGTAGACATAATGAAAGAACAAGAGGAGAATTAGGGATTTGGAAGAAAAATTGGGATGAAAAAGGAGAGATGGCCGTCGGCCACGTCTCGAATACCGAGAAAGGGGCTGCGGAATAGCGGGTTGGAGACGGAAAATATTTGCCCTAGACTTCTGATACCATGAAAGAAATAATCCCTTGATTATTTTCATTAATGAAGATGTATATATACAAATATACAATATCTAAATATGAAAAATAACTTTATCTTTTCCTACTATAATTCTAATGGCTTTTTCTAATACAAGACTAATATCATAATTACACTTGTACAAGAATTCTACAAATATGGACAACTATACAAAGTAATATACACGGTTGTAGCCATGTATATCGTCTTTCACACCCCCGCAGTCATAGCGGGCGATTGTTGTACGTTGAGACTGTTCCTAAAATCTTTAAACAATACTAAGGGGAGACCTTTAGTAAATATGTCAGCAATTTGGTATCGTGAAGGGATATGCAAGACACGTACTTGTCCACGAGCTATCTTTTGGTGAATAAAGTGAATATCCATCTCGATATGTTTAGTGCGCTAATGTTGGATCGAATTTCTAGAGAGATATATTGCACTAACATTATCACGATAGACTAAATGATGGCTAAGAGATAGGAGAAATGAGAAGAAAGAAAAAAAATCTTTTTTTTTGCTTTTCACGCTCCCTAGAGTAGGTGTGCTACACACAATCGGCCACATTAGCAAGAAAAAAAAATTATTTCACTTTTCACGCTTCCTATAGTCCATATTAGCGATTTGTGTTTGATAATTATACTTTGAATGATGTTAAAGTGTTTAATAGGAGCAAGTTATAGTTGAGGTGTTAAAATGAAAAATTTAGTCTTAAAAATAAAAAAAATCAAACCCGCAAGTTAACTCTTTTTACTTTTTGTCAACTTACTCCCCGCGTCTCATATTATTTGATCACATTATTAAGAATATATGTTCCAAATTATTTGGTTATTTTCTAAAAATAAGATAGAATTAGTTAAGTTTTATTTACTTTGTTTTTGATATTAATTATTTTTAAAATAATTAATATTAATTAGAATGTAATTAATTGGAGAGATAAAGAGTAATGTAATAAAAATATTTTTTTTAAAAGACGAGTAAAAGTAAAAGTGGGCAAGTCCATTACTTTGCTTAGTCATTGCTTAGTAGACATGTGTCTGCCAACATACATACAGTATATTACTCCGCTCCAAGGTCTACACCTGCCTTTCCCATTTTGAATTCGAAATTGAATCAATCGGTGGAAAATGGTGGATGGGCGAGACCCGATTGAGGTTTTCATGAGTCTTGAGAGGTGGCCTTTGTCACCGCTGGAAGTGGAACATGAAGAAGACAGCTCAACCGCATCATCATCAGGGGAGATGTACATGGTGGGTTTTGTGATCGTCAACGTTGTGGGTCTTCAGTATTACAGTGGTACAATCAGTGGTCGAGAAATCGTTGGTCTTCAACGTGAACCGTTGAATCAGTATGACTCAAATGCCATAAAAGTCCTCAATACTCGTTCTGTTCAAGTTGGACACATCGAACGCTCCGCCTCTAGGGTTTTAGCACCCCTTTTGGATGCCCATATCATCACCGTTGATGGTAAAACTCATGCTCTACAATTTAACTTAATTCTTTACTACCCATATCAAATATTTTCTACAAAATTGTTTTCTTCGTCAAAATGACTTGTGTCATTTATTCAATCTGTTACTTTTTATGTATTACAATAACACCCATACAGTGATCTGTATAACTTACTTTAGCAAAGAAAAAAAATAATAGAAATTGTGCAATTGTATGCAGCTATAAACACAAACAATAATTATTTGAACCAAAACTACAATTTAACTATACAAGACGTTTTCTCATTAGAAACACAATCCATTGGTGAAGGTACGCACGCTTTAGGCAGCCCTTAGCACCTTAACGCCTACTCCAAAGCGCCAATCAAGCGAGGCAAAGCGCAAAAAATGTACTTTGCTTGGGGCTTTAGCGTGCCTTTGACAACACCGGGACAAAGAAATATGAGATGCATAAGTTTCTCAGGTAGACCCTTGTGGTCCGGCCCTTCCCTACCCGCACATAGCGGGAGCTTTGTGCACCAAGCTGCATTTTACCTTGAGTTTTGTGATTTATTTGGTTTTTCTACTCTTTATTGAGCCTTTCATTAGGGGGGCCTGTTGCCATGTGACTAGGGAGTCACTTGTAGAAATGCAGGGTAAAGGTTGCGTACAATAGACCCTTGTGGTTCGGCTAGCTGACATTTTTCATTGAGCCTTTCATTATACCCTTTTCCGGATTGTTCGTCGAAGTTTTCTTTTCCCAACCTGCAGTATTTGCCCTTGATTTTATTTTTGAATTTTGGAATGTTAGCTGTCAGTAGTTGGATAACTTTTTGAATTCAGTACTCTTGTTTAGTTATAGTCTCTGCATCACCTGATTATCTTGAATGTAGGAATCAAAATATAGTCGCATGTGAATTCAGATTCGGTTTCTTCCTTTTTCCATTATTAAGTACCTAAGTTTTTGCTATTGGAGAAGCGAGTTTGTTCTTTTGTTATAGTCTCTGACTCTTTAGTTATATGAGAATAATGCTTTGATAGTTACCAATCTGTTTGGAATATGATTTTTGAAATAATTTTGTTCATCATTCATGCATAGGAATTGTTCCAAAGGTGGCTCGTCCAGGAAACAGATACAAACTTCCCTGTCAAGTTCATATCTTTGCAAGATTGGAAGCATTTGGAATAGTAAAATCAGCAATTACAAATGGTGGGTTGTATTTGATTGGCGAGAGCAATCCCTCATTTACACTTTCAGAGGCGGAGGTAGTGAAGGAGAAAAGAAGTACACCACAAGGGAGGGACATCGATGAGATATTTAAGCTGTTGGATGAAAAGGTCAGTAAAAAGGAACAACTGAAAGCATTAGAGCCACCCAAAAATATTATAAAGTCGAAGCTTCTTCTGCACCAAAAGGAAGGATTGTGGTGGTTGGTTCAGAGGGAGAAATCTGAAGAATTACCTCCTTTTTGGGAAGAGAAAGAGGGTAATTATGTGAATGTCCTCACAAATTACTCTACTGATAAAAGACCTGAACCTATAAGAGGTGGAATATTTGCAGATGATATGGGGTTGGGGAAGACACTTACTCTCCTTTCTTTGATTGCTTTGGATAAATGTGGTGGTGTTATTTCTGAGAGAGATGATGAATTAGATGAAGAGGAAGACACATGTGCTGCTTCATTTAGTAAGAGAAAGAGAAGGGGAAAAGATAGTAGAAAGGCTAACAATTTGAGGAAGAAGCAAAAGACTGAACAAACACACACTCTACACGTGAAGGGAAAATCAGTGTTTAGTCCTGACAGACGTTCTGGCAATTCAAGTTCAGGGCCGACATTGGTTGTTTGTCCACCCGCTGTATTCTCATCATGGACCTCACAGATTGAGGAGCACACAAAATCAGGTTCACTGAAGTCGTATATTTATTATGGAGAGCGGACAGGAGACGCCAATGAGCTGGAGAAGTATGACATAGTTTTAACTACTTATAGTATTCTGGCTAGTGAAGACACATGGATAGATTCTCCAATAAAAAAGATAGAATGGTGGCGAGTTGTCTTGGATGAGGCACATGTCATTAAGAATGTGAAGGCTCAGCAAAGTCAAGCAGTTAACAACTTGAAAGCTAATCGAAGGTGGGTGGTAACAGGAACACCAATACAAAATAACTCATTCGATTTGTATTCTTTGATGGCATTTTTGAGATTTGAGCCTCTGTCTATTAAAGCCTATTGGAACAGTTTGATACAACGTCCACTTGCCCTGGGAGATGAGAAGGGGGTGTTGAGGCTGCAGGTAAGCTCTTCTTATTTGTTTTTTTTTAAAGTTTGTGTTGGATTTAAAGCCTCCATATTCTCTTTTTGTGCCATTGGCTCGTAATTGTACTTCTCTTTATGAATACAGACCGTTGGAAACAGTTTTTTTCCCAGTTCCAATTCTCACCTTTTCCGTAATTATCATGCTTTTCATCCCTTTCCATTATGACTGTACTTGGAAAAGTTATGCTATTTCCACTACGTTTTGTATATGAACTATGAAATGTGAGGAAAGAGCTTAGGCGTCATTTGGTTGTTGGTTAGGAGCTGATTCATGTATTAAATCCTGCATAAGTAATACCTTGTTTGGTAGCATTCTTTTGCTATGTATAAAATTCAACACATCTAATACGGTGAGTGGTTTGCAATTTAGAAACATGCATCACTAATGCATGTATAAGTTATGAGGGAATCTATGTATTAATTTATGCAGGATAGAAGATGGAATAACTAATACATGTATTAACTACCTGCATAAAATAATACATAGATACCCGCAAGGGTGGCTCAGTTGGTTGAGCATGGGGCTTTCATAATGGAGGTCTCAAGTTCGAAACCCCCTGCCTACGATAGTAGGGGATTTGCCTTGTGGGTTGAGCTCGTCGCACGGGGCTTGCCTAGTGCGGGTTATCTCTCCTGTGAGCAGGGTTTACCCGCTGCGGGTTCCCTTGTCATAAAAAAAAATAATACATAAATTCCCTCATAACTAATCCCTACATTACCTTTTTTTTTGACAATGGTAACATTCTATATATTAACAGGTGTACTAATACCAGACTATATAGTCCCCCAAGACAGCCAATTACAAAATATAGAAGCTTTTCTTCCTATGATACTTCTTACATCTTGTCTAAAACATCAAAAATATCTTCTGTTTGTACTAAAAATTCCTGTTTACGCCAAAAATAATAAAGAGCTAGACAATTCATCTGCAGCTTCTGAATGTTACACTGCTTGCCCTCAAAACACCTCTAATCCCTGCATTACTAATACATGCATCACTCTAATTTGCAACCAAACGACCCTAAATGTTTAGATGCTCTAGGTCCTCTTTATACCATACTGTATTAAATTTCGATCCCTTCTCTCTACTCCTAAAACAGGAGTGGAAGTTTGCCAGCAGTGGACAAATGGTTGAGCAGTTGGTTATGTGGGTGTGGAGGGGGGGGGGGGGTAGAAGGGCTTTCTCAGGAAGGAGCGGGAAGCTGGGGTGGATTAGGGTCAGGCTTTGGGAAAATCTACTAAGTACTATAGTGTTATGTGGTTGGACTCGAATAATTTGTGCAACGAAAGAGAAGGGGAAGGTAAAGGGCTGTTCCAGTTTAAGGCAGTACTAAAGCTGGATAAGACAACCTTTTCTTCGTATCTGATGTGTTCCTCTTTGATGGTTAGAGCGCCATTTTGTGTTGAAGTATTACAGTGTGCCTACACTCTGTTGTTAGTTAGTTTCAGTGTTCTAGTTCCTTTTGAGAGTGTATATCTAACTGTTTAAAGTTTGGATATGGCCTACTCTATTTTCAAGTAATTTGTTTTAGTGCTGCTGGTATAAATCTATAATGGTGAAAGGTTATTTATCTTTGAAGTACATTTCTATTGAATTTCTGATGCATGACAATCTTCACTGGTCGATAGTACGTTGAAGAAATGCAAATGTGTTGTGTTTTGCTTCTGTGGCATACATTGTATTCTTGAGGAGTTTACTGCACAGAATATTATTGCTATAACTTATAAAGTTTGTTACATAAAGACTTTCTCTGACAAATACAAATGCAAGCTTTAGAACGGAGTGCACTAAGCTCCTGCTATGCGCGGGGTCCGGGGAAGGGCCGGACCACAAGGGTCTATTGTACGCAGCCTTACCTCACATTTCTGCAAAAGGCTGTTTCCACGGCTTGAACCCATGATCTCCTGGTCACATGCAAGCTTCAGAACACTATTACATAATTTGAAGAACAACTTATGGAATCTGAGATTTAGCTGATTGCACCTGAAAATTGCTTTAAACTTATTACCTTTCTCATTTTCATATCTCTGGGAAGAATGTGGTTCGTGAAAAAGTAGCAATTTATTTTTATTATTTCAATTTCATTTGTGTGAAAGATTAGTTGCTAAATCAAGGCAAGTGGCTATAATATCCATTCTCTTTCCCTTTTCATAGTTAATTAGTTTTACACTAAATTTATGTGCCCTACTAGTTTGTTTTAGGATTCTGATCTTCATTGTCCTCTCAGGTCCTAATGTCAACCATGTCTTTGAGAAGGACCAAAGAAAAGGCTCTAACTGGTTTGCCATCAAAATCTATTGAGACTTTTTTTGTGGAACTTTCTGGAGAAGAAAGGGAAATTTATGATCAGATGGAATCAGAAGCTAAGAAGATTGTCGATCAATACATCGCTTCTGATAGTTCAATGAAAAATTATTGGACTGTGCTGAGTGTAATTGTACGACTTCGACAGATCTGTATAGATTTAGCCTTGTGTCCTTCAGACCTGAGATCTTTACTGCCATCAAATAAAATTGGAGGTTAGACTTGATATCTCTCAAATTTATATATTCTTATTTTGAGTTCAAAGTAATTTGGCAGGTGAAAATTATCTGATCTTTAACAGTATATTCATTAGCATAAAAAGCTGTGCTGGTAGCCAAATTTACAAAAGATCCAGTGAGTTTGTCCGTCCTTTTCTACTTACAAGGACTCTAAAAGCTGTAATATTGACTCTGTTTCAACTACAAAAAGTTCTTTACACCAGAAATGAAAAGACAAAATACGTTCAAGCTTAATCTTCTGTAAATAGTTGTGTTTATCTTCAAAACACCTAGCATTTCTTTCGCTCCAAAGAGTCCACCATATGCAAGCTCTGATAGCCTTCCACCATGTCTTGTTTCTTACATTACCCCCTACATTGTTCCAGCATCTCAACAGATCATAAGTAGTCTTTGGCATCACCCATTTCATATTCCCCAGAGTAAAAAACAGTTGCCACCATAACATTCCTCTAAGAACCTGTATGGAATTGATTTAATTATGGAATCATGAATAGTCATTGGTTGGGCTTGATGTATAAGTACCATTATCGGATTTTCCTTCGTATACGTTACTTACCTCGACCTAACGAAGCACAACACAAGAAGGTAGTCTCCTTTTTCTTTATACAACCAAGAAAAACCCAAGACGGTGATAGTGCAAATACATTATGCGCTTTTAACCCAACTCAAGTTGAAGAAACTTATTCAATGGTCACTGCCAGTTATAGCAATCCTAGGCAGTTTCTTTGGTGTCTCGGAGTTCTAATCTTCCTGTTAATGATTGTGACAACTTTTAATAGCATATGTCAACTGTTCAGTAACTCTACAATGTAGAAACAGGTGACTGTTGTCTTATTGGACGTCTTTACATAGGAAACACCCCGAGCTCATTTGAAATCCTCTTCTCGGTAGCCTCTCATGGGTAAGAGAAGCCTTCTTTGCTACTAGCCAGACAAAACATTAAACTTTGAAAGGAATTCTGACCTTTGAGGTTCGAAATATGTTTCCAAGGCCAACATACTTGTTGGTTCCCTGCATTGCTTAACCATTTATATGCCCCTTTCGCAATTGCTTAACCATTTATATGCCCCTTTCGCGAGAATCTCAAACCGCTATCCCCTTTCCATATAAGAGAATCCGCTTCCTCAGTTATGCCCTTGAAAGATTCTACAGACTTAGTTAGCTCAACCCTTCTGTCAATCTCCTGATCATTCAAAGTTCTTTTGAAATTTAGATCTAGCCTTGGGTTCCATGCATCCTTAATTGTTATGTTTGGTGTATCTACCGGATTATGTAGCTCAGGTAAGATGACCCTGAGAGGTCCATGATCCAACCAGTTGTCATCCTCGAATATCATCTTTTTTCCATCTCCAACCTTGAACCCAGTATCAACAAACTCCTCCCATAACGTAACCTAGTTTTTAATCAATCACCCAGAGACGATTGAAAAAAAATAAGCTTTTCTGACCACCGGAAGAAAAACAAAATTTGGTGAGAATGCTGATAAAATACAGAGTGATCAACTTCATTATGTCATGCCAAACACCTGAATTACTGTGCTGAATTTCTCAAATTAGGCTCGAGGAGACTGTTCCAGACTGTTGAGAATAAAACAACATACCTAGTGAAATCCCACAACGTGGGGTATGGGGAGGATAGAGTGTACGCAGCCCTTACCTCTATCTTGGTAGGTAGAGCGGCGGTTTCTGAGAGACTCTCGGCTCAAGACAAAGCATAAGCACAAGCAAAACAAGATAAACGGTCAGACTCGGGCAAAAAATTTAAAGCAATATGAAAATGTTGGTATCAAAAGCGAATAAGCCATGATAGCGCATTCTGGAAAAAAAAGCAGTAACTAAAGCAGGTAACTAAGATAAATAAAGTACACGAAAGAACATACAACAACAGAAATCAAACTACAGGGGACTATAAAGCAATACTACGCCTATTAGTATGATAGGCTAAGCGGGCCTACAATAATAACATTACAACTATCAGTTTGCAAATGTAAGTAGGACTACGCTCGACTACCTACTGCCCTTCTACTATAATCCGTGTCCTTTACAACCCCTTATCTAAGGTCATGTCCTCAGTAAGTTGCACCTGCGCCATATCCGGTCTAATCACCTCTCCTCAATACTTTTTCGACCTACCTCTACACCTCCTGAACCCGTCCATAGTCAACGTCTCACACCTCCGCACTGGGGCATTTGTGTCTCTCCCCTGCACATGCCCAAACCATACCAACCTCGCTTCCCGCGTCTTATCCTCCACCGAGGCCACTCCCACTCTATCCCGGATATCATCATTTCTAATCATATCCTTTCTTGTATGCCCACACATCCATCTTAGCATCCTCATCTCTGCAATTTTCATCTTTTGGATGTGCGAAGTCTTGACTGTCCAACACTCTGCCCCATACAACATAGTCTGTCTAACCACCGCCCTATGGAACTTGCCTTTAAATTTTGGTGGCACCTTTTTGTCGCATAAGACTCCAGATGCGAGTCTATTTCATTCACCCTGCCACAATACGATGTGTGACATCGTCATCAATCTCTCCATCCCTTAGATAATAGATCCGAGATACTTGAAGCTTCCTTTCTTTGGAATGATCTGAGTACCAAGTCTCACCTCCACGCCTGTTTCAAGGTCGCTCCCGTTACTGAACTTGTACTCCAAGTATTCTGTCTTGGTCCTGCTCAGTCTGAACCCCTTAGACTCCAGAGTCCGTCTCCAAACCTCCATCGTAGCGTTCACTCCGCTGCGAGTCTCATCAATTAGGACTATGTCGTCTGCGAATAACATACACCATGACACCTCCCATTGGATTTGTCGCGTCAGTCCATCCATTACCCAGACAAATAAGAATGGGCTAAAAGTTGATACCTGGTGCAGCCCCGTCCTCACTCGGAAGTGTTCCGAGTCTCCTCCTACTGTCCGTATCCTACTCTGGTCTTGGCTCCATCATACATATTCTTGATCGCCTTAGTGTACGCCACATGTACACCTCTAACCTCCAAACATCTCCATAGATTGGGACTGTCATATACCTTCTCGAGGTCGATGAAAACCATATGTAAGTCTCTCTTCCTCCCTATACTGCTCCACCAACCTCATAATAAGATGAATTGACTTCTGTAGTCGAACGCCCCGACATGAATTCAAATTGGTTCTCGGAAATAGACACCTCTTCTCACCCTCATCTCCACGACCCTTTCCCACACTATCATAGTGTGGCTTAACAACTTGATACCAACTCTGGATATCACATTTGTTCTTGTACAAAGGAATCATTGTACTCCACCTCCATTCTTCGGGCATTCTCGCCGTCTTAAGAATGACATTAAACAACTCAGTTAGCCACTCCAAACTTGCCCTGCCTGCGCTCTTCCAAACTGGGATCTCATCAGGCCCGGTCGCTCGTCCATGCGCATCCTGCGAACAACACCCTTAACCTCCTCAACCTTAATGCTTTTACAATACCAAAAATCCCGATATCTACCAGATTGCTCCAGCTCTCCCAGCACAATGTCACTATCTCCTTTTTCGTTCAAGAGGTTATAGAAGTAAGACTGCCACCTTCGCCTAATATGCGCGTCCTCCACCCATACTTTGCCGTCCTCGTCATTGATGCACCTCACGTGATCCAAGTCACGGGCCCTCCTCTCCGTCGCCTTGGCTAGTCTGTACAACTTCTTATCCCCGCCTTTTTTCTCTAGTTCCACATAAAGGTGTTCAAAAGCCGTCGTTTTAGCCGCCGTAACCGCTAGCGTTGCCTCCTTCCTCGCCATCTTATACAGTTCCCTATTCGTCCACTTCTCTACCTCATTCTTGCTTTCTGCCAATTTTGCATACACTGCTTTCTTCGCTTCCACTTTCTATTGAACTTTACCATTCCACCACTAGTCCTCTCGATGCCCCCCACGGCTAACCCTCGAGACCTCTAGCACTTCTCTAGCTACCTCTCGAATGCAACTAGCCGTCCTGTCTCACATACCGGTCGCATCCCCACTACTCCCCCACGCCCCTTGGCCATCAACCTCTCCCTCATCTCGTTTGCACTAGCCATGGTCAAACTCCCCCATTTGATTCTTAACCTGTTAGCCACAACCCTCTTCATCTTGATCTCCAAAAGATTATGTCGGGTTGTAAGATACTCATTCGGAATAACCTTGCAGTCTTTACAAAGATCGTTGTCAACCTTCATAAGGAGCAAACAGTTTATCTTAGTCTTAGCCACCGAACTACGGAAAGTCACCAAGTGCTCCTCCTTCAGGAATCTCGAATTGGCTATCAGCATCCCAAAAGCTCTAGCGAACTCCAAAAGTGCGACGCCTCCCCCATTTCTGTCCCGTGGCCAAATCCTCCATGTATGTCGTCATTACCCCGGAAGTGATCCGATATGTCTATTGAAATCCCTGACAATATAATCAAATATTAAAAGTGTACTCTCTAATCGCTTTAGCTTTTAGATAAGATGGTCATACACTTCAACATGGTATCAAAGCATGCAAGGTCCTGGGATCAAATCTCGCCGCCACCAATTATCAAAAAGAATTTCCACGTGCTTGGACCATGTAAAAAATCACGTGATGGTGCGTGTTGAGAATATAATCAAATATTAAAAGTGTGCTATCTTTAATAGCTTAAGTCTTTAGATGAGATGATCACACACTTCAACACAGACTATAGAGTGACCGATCACTTTGACTTTGCTCGAGGAATCATGTGGGTCGCAATCTCGACAAAGTTCACGCCTTCGATGAGTTCTCTTAAAGTTCTGACAATCCCGATCACTTTGCCTTTGCAGAATTTCACCTGAATCCAGGAGACGTTCATTGGAGAGGTATGGGACAAAGTGATAAATAGTGTCAAAGCTAACTTGTGAAAATGACCCTAAAAGGAACTACTTAACTATGGTTCAATTAATACTAACAATTACCTAATTATCCTTAACTAGGCCTAAAATAGCTTGGTCCGAATTAGACAAAGCTGACAAGCCCAGTAGCCTTCACGATCGCGGAGGTCGGGCAATTGGTGATCCTGCCAGTTATGCTTCCTTCGCGACCGCGGTGGATGTTCGCGTCCACGATTCTGTAGCTGCGGCTCATCTTTGCGATTACGCCAGTGTTCTCGCGATCACGATCCTGTCAGGTTTGCCCAGAAGCTGCTTCTTCTTCTTGCTGTTTTTGATGCATCTCCTCTTCTTGAATCTTGATCTTCCTTCATCAAACAACCACTTGAGCCTATTCTAGGCCTTGAGTGCCTCTTTAATGGTCTTCCTAAAGCTCTCCAAATCTTATATTGGTTCAAGGTTTCCAAATACTTGGTAGCTACTTTTGGCGCTATCATATATTTTTGTTTGTATAGTCGATTCATTTAATTTACTTTAGTTTCTTTTCCACTGAATATCATCACGAATGGTAAGTTGCGGTCTTTCCAACCCACAACCTCGAACGAAAGGTGAAAATAATCTGACTAATTGGAAATATACCTATGCCATTGCAGTCTTTCCTTAAATAGGTGAGACACAAGTGCCATAACATGTCAACTTCCTGTTTTAGAGTAGGTAGTATATACCTTCGTTTCCAGGGACATATAGACAGTCCTTTTGTCATTGTTCAAGTTATTGCAATGCTTACTTGAGGTTTGGGGCTCTTTGTTTTACAAAGAATAAAGCTCTTACTGCATAATTGATTCTAACAAAATAGTGTGTTTATTTATTTTTGTTATGTTTTCTGTATGGCTGATAATTGGGAATTTTGATCATTTTCTAAAGAAGTTTAATTAGCCAAGTAAAAGGCCTTTTATGCCACCCTGCTTTTCTCTTTTGGTTCAGCTAGATAGTGAGTAATGCATTTAATAATTGAATTAAACCAGATGTGCAGGGCAACCAACAGTTGTTGGACAAAATGCTCTCAGCGTTGCAAGATGACGAGGGAATTGATTGTCCAATCTGCATTTTTCCGCCTACCAATAGTGTCATTACTTGTTGTGGGCATATATTTTGCAAGTCATGCATTTTGAAGACCATAAAACGCGCCAAGCCTTGCTGCCCACTTTGCCGCCATCCTCTGTCAGAGTCTGACCTATTTTTCTGCCCACCTGAAGCATCTAATGCAGCAAATAGTGGAAGTTCATCCACTGCATCATCTAAAGTGAATGCACTCCTAAAACTTCTTGTTGCATCAAGAGATGAAAGCCCTAGCAGAAAATCAATTGTCTTCTCTCAGTTTAGGAAGATGTTACTCCTACTTGAAGAGCCTCTTAAAGCAGCTGGTTTTAAGATATTGCGCTTAGACGGGTCAATGAATGCAAAAAAGAGATGCCAAGTGATTAAGGAGTTTGACACCCCACTTCCTGAGGGGCCTACCATCTTGCTTGCAAGTCTAAAAGCTTCAGGTGCCGGAATAAATCTTACAGCTGCTACTAGAGTCTATCTAATGGAACCTTGGTGGAATCCAGCAGTTGAGGAGCAAGCTATGGACCGAGTCCATAGAATTGGACAGAAGGAAGATGTGAAGATTGTGAGGATGATTGCACGAAGCACCATTGAAGAGAGGATACTGGAACTGCAAGAAAAGAAGAAACTGCTGGCGAGGAAGGCTTTTGGGAAGAAGGGCTCGCAAGATCAAAGGGAGATTAGTGTTGATGACCTTCGTACCTTGATGCACTTATGAGTCAATTCTTATTTCTTTATCGATCTATAGATGCATGTATATGTTTTGTAAATGCTTAACTTACTATCCGTCTGATCTTTGTGGTCAGAAATGCATGCTTATTCAGTTATTGCAATCTTCTCTGCTTTGAATTATTTTACTGAAACTTTCTATAATCCATTGGATGAAAATGGAAATAGTGCTTTGAACTTGCTCTCATGTCATGTCTTCTGTAAACTATCCTGAGATAGGCCTGGAGTAAATAGATCCGATATGTCTATCGCTAGAAGGTTGGGCTGCAGAATTTGGAACTTTATAGGCGTTGTCGAGGCCCAAGAAAGCTACTGTTCAAGGTCTCATTTGGTGATAACCATCTTAAAGGCCAAATACCATCAAATAAAGGGTATTTATTTATATTCCGGAATAAAAGATAGATGAACTTAAGAACTCTTAGCTTGTGTATTAGGGTTTAAAAATTGACCTTAGGTATTGGAAAACTACGGATTGAAAAAAAGGAATTGTCCAAATACGAACATTAAGCAAGGGCTAAGGCCAGAAACGTTTTAAATGTAGATGCTTCAATAATAATCAAATGAATGCATAATCACTTTTAAATTTGTTCTGTAATTTTTAGAAATAAGTATTTGTTGACCATATGAAATATTGATTATTCAACCAAGGTGGTTCTTGAGATTGTTTTTTAGTTATAAGAAAAGAGTTGGATTATTCCCTCTGTTTAATTTACTTGTCAACTGTATTAAAAAATAAATTATTAGTTTTACATGTCCATTTTTAGCATATCAAAGAATTTTTTTTCTATTTATCCTTAACATCAACTACTCAGTCAAATCATTTTTCAAGATTTTTGAAATGCTATAACTATGTGTTATCATGGTAAAATAGATATTTCATTTGTTATTTCTCAAGGAGGTGCAAAGTTCATAAAAATAAATAGAAGTGGACAGAGGGAGTATATGATATTGCCTGTTAGAGAGAGTATAACTGTTTTCCCATAAATGTTTGGTCTTTGAACAAATAACCCGATTAAGTTTTTTGTCAAGTCTTTACCATAAAGAAATTAAACAAGTGTTTATGATGCTTTACTTTACGGGAAGCCTGGCAACTTCCTGATTGACTCGTCGTTTTTAAATGGAGAAGATTAGAAAACAAATAATTGGTAACTTTTATTACTTTAATTGGTCTCTTTATCACATTTTTGCATGTTACATGCTCTTTATTATTTTTAATCGATTGTTTTTTGACTACCAACATAAAATGTAGTGAGCTTACCAGCCTTATCCGCGATAGCTTAGGGTGTCTATTCCATCTATGGTCATTTCGACCACCTTCTGTATTTCCGTGAGCGTAGATAATGTATTTGTAGAGTTTTGTTGGGTTCAAAACACATAAATAAGGCACATCGGAAGTTTAAAATTTTATTTCTTACTTACTCCAACAACTTATTCTGGTATGGTTATACAACAATCAAGCCTGTAACATAAAACATAAAACATAAACCTTACAGGTTATAGTATCTGAAATCTTTATCTACTATAGGGATGACTTTCGATTGCAAACTTCAATGTACTTCTCTTTCGGAAAGCTAGGAAATCCGGCAGATGTTTGAGAGAGTTTTGATTCTAAGTCTCTAAGGCTTAGAACGATAATCTGAAAATTGGTGTGTAAATAATGAAGAGAATGACACTATTTAAAGGTGAAAATCAGGTCAATCAGGATTAGGGTTTGACCTTGGGCCTGGCCCAAAAATCGAGGCAGAAGCGTCGCGACCCTAGGGTATGGGCGCGCGCCAGCGTGTTCTGCCTTTGTCTCGATTTATTTTCTGTACATTCTTAATTAAATCCAAAATCCAATTTTGACTTAATTAAAATAATCATTATTCATTTAAATATCTCGATTCTAAATCGAATATTTAATACTCTCTCAATACATCCTTAGATCGAAAGGACAATCGACATAGTGTGACCCTACATGCCTTCACATATAGACGTTAATCAAATTAAGGTCTACGCGGAACTCCTAGACGGCGCCGCAAGACGAACTCAATATGTGAAGTACGTTTACACGAATCCAATAAAATCATTTCATTCACGACACACCCGATCAGACTTAGGATTTGTCAAGTGTCTATCCAAATGGCTTAATCATTATATCTCATCTATATTAGTTGACAACTAGACCATATTCTAAATATGTCTATTGCGTTGGCCAACGACTTAGTCAACCTAATATCACTGAGAATCTGAGTGTTCTCTCGAATATACATTCGAGGAATGAATCATAATCTTGGCTCAACTACCACCTTTAATCGACATCGTAATGTACCCAATACAAGCCGTATCTCAACCTAAAAGGCATTTGAGCTTAGGACAGGATCAAAGTACATTACTTTGTAGACAAGGTGCGTATTGACCTCGAGTCTAAGGACTTCTATCTCCCACACGCTGATCATACTTTAGACAAGTATAAATAACAGTATATCAGCAGGGTATACCAATACTTCCAAAGTATCCATGTGTCCATCACGAGTAGCCATTACTCGTAGCAGATGAGACATACTACATCCTCTAAGGATGTGATGTTGACCACATGTCGACTTATCACATATCATCGATATCTCATTCTCGATGATCATTAGTCGAGGCTATTTTAAGAGTTACGTTATAATATTAATATCTCACACTATTAATAACAGCGTAACCTCCAGGGATGCATATTATAGAATATTATAAACAATCAATTAATAATTCAATAATTTCAAATGCCAAAATATTAATCTCCATTAATAATAATACGAATGTGTATAAAGTATATTTGTCCTAATATAGATTGTCTCTAGGACATAAATATACTTTCAATCTCCCACTTGGCCTAGAGCCAATCTCCAACATATCTAACACCCATATTCTCAAAATGACCATTATGCTTGACTAAGCTTAATGGTTTAGTGAATGGGTCAGCTAGATTATCGTCTGTGGGAACATAGTCTAATCTAATCTCTTTAGTCTCCACCATCTCCCTGAGTATGTGGTACTTCCTTGGTACATGCTTGTTTCTGTTGGTTGATCTTGGTTCCTTAGCTTGCGCAATCGCACCAGTGTTGTCACAATAAATCGTTATTGGACAAGTGGCACTTGGAACAACCCCTAGTTCCTTCAGGAACTCAGAAAACCGCGACACCTTCTTTACCAGCTTTCGATCCAGCAATGTACTCAGCTTTTGTTGTCGAATCAGCAGTTGTAGCTTGTTTGGAACTTTTCCAGCTTACTGCTCCACCATTGAAAATGAACGTGTACCCAAACTGAGATTTGTAGTCATCAAGATCCATCTGGAAGCTAGCATCAGTGTACCCAGTAGTAGCTAGCTTTTCTTCCCCACCATAAACTAAGAAATAATCTTTAGTTCGTCTAAGATACTTAAGAATACTTTTGACTGCCTTCCAGTGTTCTTCCCCAGGATTCTACTGGAATTTGCAAGTTATACTAAATGCAAAGGCCACATCTAGCCTAGTACAGGTCATGACATACATGATCAATCCTATAGCCGAAGCATATGAGATCCTTTTCATGCGTTTAAGTTCTATAGTATTAGAAGGACTATCATTCTTAGATAACTTGATGCCTTGTCCCATATGTAGACCACCTTTCTTGGAATTTTCCATAGAAAAACGTCTAAGCACTTTGTCTATGTAGACTGACTGTGACAACCTCAACAATCTATTAGATCTATCTCTATAGATCCTAATTCCCAGAATGTAGCAGGCTTCACCTAAATCCTTCATCATGAAGGTACTTGACAACCACTCCTTGATTGACTGTAGGAGAGTCTTATTGTATCCCATTATTAATATGTCATCTACATATATGATAGTGAAGGCAATACTCCCATCCTTGCGTTTACTATAAACACATGGATCCTCTTTGTTTTTGACGAAATCAAATGACTTGATAGCTTTGTCAAAGCAAATGTTCCAACTCCTCGAGGCTTGCTTAAGCCCATAAATAGACTTTTGTAGCTTGCATACATCATTTGGTTTGGACTCAAGTGAAAAACCCTCAGGTTGTTTCATAGACACCTCCTCAACTAGATTACCATTGAGGAAAACAGTTTTGACGTCCATCTGCCAAATGTCATAGTCATAATATGCAGCTATTGCAAGCAAAATCCGAATGGACTTAATCTTAGCAACAGGTGAAAATGTTTCATCATAATTGACCCCAGGCCGTTGATTATAACCTTTAGCCACCAATCTTACTTTATAAGTCTGTACCTTGCCATATACATCAATCTTCTTCTTCTAGACCCATTTACATCTTATGGGTCTAACCCCTGTTGGCAAATCAACCAAGTTCCAAACTTGATTTATGTACATCGAGTCCATCTCAAATTTCATGGCTTCTTGCCATCTCTGCGAATCAATGTCTAACATAGCTTCATTGTAGGTTGTAGGTTCATCCTCATCAGGAATATCTATCTTATTGTGTGTTTCAACAAGGAGATTAGGTCTTTCAGGCAAACGATGAGTCCTAGTGGTTCTACGAAGTTGATTGTTCTGCGTTTCAGTATTTGTTGCATTCTGATTGTGAGAAGGTCTTTGTGTGTTGGACAATCCATCACCTTGAGAGCTTTCAGGAATGTTATTTTCATGTATTTTCTGAATGAAATGATGTACAACCATTGTATCATCTTCCATTGGTTGTGTATGAGAGCCTTGCATTTCTGCACTATCTCGTACATTTCTGCCCTATCTCTCACAACACTCCCACTGGCTAAAGGGCGTACTCTAAGTACCCAATCTTCACCAGATACTCCCACTGAATCCTTGTTTAGGTCATTCGACAAGGGTTCAACTTCTGTGTTATCTTGTGGTTCTTGAATTTCTTCAAGTTCTATCTTTGTGCAGTTATGTTCCTTGTAGACATATTCTTCTTCAAGGAAAGTTGCGTTCCTAGAAAAAATGACCTTATGTTCTCTAGGAAGATAGAAATAGTATCCCTTAGTTTCCTTTGGATACCACACGAAGTAACATTTCTCACTTTTAGATTACAACTTGTCAGTGAGAATCTTCTTAACATATGCATGGTACCCCCAGGGTCTCATATGTTTAAGAGCTGGCTTCTTGCCACACCATGTCTCATAGGGTGTCTTTTCTACTGACTTGGAAGGAACCCTGTTCAGAACATATATTGAGGTTTGTATAGCATATCCCCAAAGGTATGTCGGTAGAGCTAAGGAGCTCATCATGGATCGAACCATATCCAATAAGGTTTGGTTTCTCCTTTCGGCAACACCATTCATCTGTGGTGTTCCAGGAGGTGTCCACTCTGATTGGACTCCATGTAGCTTCAAGTAATCCAAAAAATCCTTGCTCAAGTATTCACCTTCTCAATCCGATCGAAGGGTCTTGATACTTGTTGCAAGTTGCTTCTCTACTTCCGACATGTACTCTTTGAACTTCTCAAAAGCCTCGAATTTGTGTCTCATAAGATACACATATCCATAACTTGTGAAGTCGTCAGTAAAAGTGATGAAGTATGGGAAGCCTCTTTTAGCTTGAGTCGAGAATGGCCCACATACATCAGTATGGACCAACTCAAGAACCTCCTTGGCTCGCACACCTTTCCCAGAAAGTGGTTTATTGGTCATCTTTCCTCTCAAGCAAGATTCGCAGTTACCATAAGACTCCAAGTCAAATGGTTCGAGGTAGTCTAACTTCCTCAACCTTGCTATCCTTGATTCGTTGATATGACCAAGTCTGCAGTGCCATAGGTAGGTAGAGTTTCTATTACTTATCTTGGCTCATTTATTTTGTACATTAAATATCTCTCGACTACAGTTTAGTGTATATAATCCATCCACAAGATGAGCAATTCCATATATAATATTATCAAAAGACAGTACTTGACTGCCATTATAAATATATGAGGAAAAAACCCTCCATGTCCAAAACTGGGATATAAATGATATTCCTCGTTAACGAGGGTACATAGTAGCAGTCATTCAACACTAAACAATAGCCAGAAGGTAAATTTAATCTATAAGTCCCTACGCGCTCAGCATCCACTCGTGCTCCGTTTCCAACGCGTAGGTCTACCTCCCTTGGTCCAACCTTCATGCTATTAGTTAGCCCCTGCATATTTGTACAAACGTGTGAGCCATAAACGGTATCCAATACCCAGGAATGAGAGTTATTTATAGACATATTTATTTCAATGACGTACATACCTTGTCCACCAGAGGCAGAAAGACCTGGTGCTTTTCCTCCTCCTGGTGCCGTGCAGTCCTTCTTCCAATGCCCCTTCTTGTGGCAGTTGAGGCATTCATCCTTAGCCAGATTTACCTTCTTCTTCTTCACACCTCCATTAGGCTTCATAGCTAAGGGCGCAACAACCGTTTTGCCCTTCTTCTTCTTCCATTCCTTGCATTTCGACTTTGGTCGGCTAGAAGAGCTCACCATGAGCACAACTTTGCCTTTGGAAGTGGAAGACTCAAAGGTCTTGAGCATGTTGTGCAGATCCGGAAGACTCGCCTTCGTTCCATTCATATTGAAATTCACTATGAAGTTTTCAAAGGATAATGAAGAGAGTTTAGGATGAGGGTGGTAGCGACATTCTTCTGCAGCTTCGTTCCAATTGAAGCAAGTCTCTCTATCAGCTCTATCATCTTCAATACATGCTGCGAGACCTAGCCCCCTTCATTGAGCTTACACTTAAAGAGTTCTATTAGTAACTCATATTCCATAGTCTGGAATTGTGAGTCATAGAGACTCTTCAAGTGTTCTAGCATCTCATTGGGACCCATGTTCTCATGTTGTCTCTGAAGTTCCATTGACATGGAAGCCAACATCACGCACTGTGCTGAAGTGACATCATCTAGGTGTTTTTGGTAAGCATCCTTATTAAAAGAGGCATATTCAGCAGAGTCTTTCGCTGAGACTGTTGGGAACACCGTGTCCAACACGTATTCTATTTTC
This sequence comes from Anisodus acutangulus, assembly GCA_029783415.1. Classification (NCBI taxonomy): domain Eukaryota; kingdom Viridiplantae; phylum Streptophyta; class Magnoliopsida; order Solanales; family Solanaceae; genus Anisodus; species Anisodus acutangulus. The sequence goes on along the minus strand of CM056511.1, from coordinate 20,713,447 downwards.
TCTTGTCTCAGCACTATTTGCAAATTCCTTAGCTAGTCAAGGTAGTTGGGTCCAGTAAGTTTGTTCATTTCGATCAACATTTTCAATGATAAGCTCGACATCATTGATAATCTGAAGAATTAGATAGACTGAAAATTAAACTCAAAATGTATTTTCTATTACACACATTCGTTTATGCTAATCAACATGACCTTTTGTTTAATTAGCTCCCACTATTTTAACATACTTCTACGACCCCATGGTAGAATACAAACCTATTTTAATTGAGGTCATAATGGGCAAAGATCCAAGCCTATGCTATCTCCCCGTTTGCTTTGGCTGATAACTTCAATAACACATCTTGGTAGGTTCTAAACCAATTGCAAAAATCATTTGCAACTCTTGGTTGATCAAATATTACATTTAATCTTGCGTCCTTAGATTAGTCCGACACTTTGGCGCCAAGATTTGTCTAAGCAAGTCAACCCATTACACGACTGAGTTTATGTATCTAAGTAAATTTGGCCTTTGTGAGCAAACATTTTGGTGTAAGTACCCACAAAAATTTATCGTTTACCTTTATATTAAAACACATCTATGAAAGAGTCTGGGTCCTCGTACACTTAGAGCAAATGTTTTGGCATAAATACTTGTATTGCCGAAAAAGATTTTGCACTCTAACAATTATAATGGACGACGCATTTTAATTTAGACTTGTATTTAAAATTCTGGGGAACATTTTAATTCAGGGTTTTAACCAAGATCAACTCTTTTACGCCATATCCAATATGACATCTTAACATCATGCAAAACTAATGACACATATAGTTGGAAACCGTCAACCCAATATGCATGATATAAGATGGTTTAATCAAATACAGGGCACCGCCTGCCCAGACAGTTATAGCGGACGCTATTCTAATAATTTAAATGACAAATAATTTAACATTTTGCACATAAACAGTATACTTATCAAATATACTTTATAATAATAATCTTGGGTTAAACATTCTGAACTCTGATTTTTTTTATTTCTGGACAGGTGGGGGCCGCGACTCTAATCATTAGGGCCGCGACGCCACTGAGGCAGAAGCCTTTCGGCTTCTGCAAATGCATTAGCGCCGCGGCGCTACAAGGGCAGAAACATTTCAGTTTCTGCATATGCATTAGCGCCGCGCCGCAGCCTTGAAACCCTAGAAAGCGCCGCGGCGCCCTACCATAGGGCCACGACTCCGATGTCCTGACAAACATTTCTGTGTTGATTTTTCAAAATCGTTCGAACCCTAAATCCAATTTAGGGATCAAATCACAGATCCTTTATCATCACCCACCATTATCAATAACACCCATATCGACCATCATCCGTTCTTACCCGTTCTTAGCCGTGCACCGTGCAATGAGCCAGACAACACATTTTTGGCTTAGTTCGAGTTAGAGCGGAATGACTTCCTCGAGTTAGCGTATGAGATAATTTAGGGTGATATCAAAAGGTTAACATTCGGTCAAGACATGTAGGATTTCAAGAAACCTCGTTTTAATTCAATTTTATGTTTAACCCATATTATTACTTTATTAAATTGTTATATAACCATTGAACTAGCCTGAGCTTTAATACCACTATAGGGTTTTGTTGGGTTCAAAACACATAAGTAAAGCACAACGGAAGTTTAAAATTTTGTTTCTTACTTACCCCAACAACTTATTCTGGTATGGTTATATAACAATCAAGCCTGTAATATAAAGCATAAAACTTACATGTTATAGTATCTGAAATCTTTATCTACTATAGGGTTGACACGCGGTTGCCCTTTCGATTGCAAGCTTCAATGTACTTCTCTTTCGGAAAGCTAGGAAATCCGGCAGAGGTTCGAGAGAGTTTTGATTTTAAATCTCTAAGGCTTAGAATGATAATCAGAAAATTGGTGTGCAAATAATGAAGAGAATGACACTATTTATAGGTAAAAATCAGGTCAAACCGAATTAGGGTTTGACCTTGGGCCTGCCCAAAAATCGAGCCAGAAGTGCCGCGACGCTTGACGTGTTCCTGCACTTTCTCGATTTATTTTCTGTACATTCTTAATTAAATCCAAAATCCAATTTTGACTTAATTAAAATAATCATTATTCATTTAAATATCTCGATTCTAAATCGAATATTTAACTCAATACATCTTTAGATCGAAAGGACAATCGACATAGTGTGACCCTACATGCCTTCACATATCGACATTAATCAAATTAAGATCTACGCGGAACTCCTAGACGGTGCCACAAGACGAACTCAATATGTGAAGTACGTTTACACGAATCCAGTAAACTTAACATCTATGTGGTAAGATAAAATCATTTCATTCACGACACACCCGATCAGACTTAGGATTTGTCAAGTGTCTATCCAAATGGCTTAATCATTATATCTCATCTATATTAGTTGACAACTAGACCATATTCTAAATATGTCTATTGCGTTGGCCAACGACTTAGTCAACCTGATATCACTGAGAATCTGAGTGTTCTCTCGAATATACATTCGAGGAATGAATCATAATCTTGGCTCAACTACCACCTTTAATCGACATCGTAATGTACCCAATACAAGCCGTATCTCAACCTATAAGGCATTTGAGCTTAGGACATGATCAAAGTACATTACTTTGTAAACAAGGTGCGTATTGACCTCGTGTCTAAGGACTTCTATCTCCCACAAGCTGATCATACTTTAGACAAGTATAAATAACAGTATATCAGCAGGGTATACCAATACTTCCAAAGTATCCATGTGTCCATCACGAGTAGCCATTACTCGTAGCAGGTGAGACATACTACATCCTCTAAGGATGTGATGTTGACCACATGTTGACTTATCACATATCATCGATATCCCATTCTCGATGATCATTAGTCGAGGCTATTTTAAGAGTTACGTTATAATATTAATATCTCACACTATTAATAACAACGTAACCTCCAGGAATGCATATTATAGAATATTATAAACAATCAATTTATAATTCAATAATTTCAAATGCCAAAATATTAATCTCCATTAATAATAATACGAATGTGTATAAAATACATTTGTCCTAATATAGATTGTCTTTAGGACATAAATATACTTTCAGTATTTTTTATTCCTAATAGGTCATGACTAATTCTTACCGCGTCTAGGGGATTATGTTGGTTTTCTTCTGCGTTGTACCGATTATCAAATTTTACTGTCTTGGTAAATTGGGTTGTGACAACTTAGTTTTTTCTCTCCTCGCCATATTTATAATAGAATTGAGGTATATTTAATATGGGAAAAAGCTTCCGCCGTATTAAGCTTTAGGATGACGATTAAGATTCAAAATTTGTACCATCAAGTCACAACAATGGATGAAAAGAAACTAAATCCGCCTGGAGGTCCAATTTCTCATACAAAAATGTATTATAAAGATCTTACCTATCAATGAGTACAATGTGGGGTGTAAAAATGTGATGTAAAAGCTGGAGAACCTCTAAGAACTGCGAGAGGAGCCATCAAACACAATTAACAAACAGATAGATGCACATAATTTTATATACTCGTGCAGATAACTCTTCTATTGGACAAGAAAGTGCTCCAAGTACACGAGCTCACTTGATTATACAGCTAAGGAGTATATTATCCTATAAGATGTGCAGCAGCCCAGTCCCAGGCCTCCAAGGTCATCATGAAAGAGCAGGTAAAGAGGGATAGTTTCCCTAATATATTCTATCATTGCAGATGTTATCAAAACTGTATAGCCAGAATAGTTTGGTTTAAGGTATACTAAGTTCCCGATGCTTTTGTATTTCCAAGAATATGTCAAAGCAACGGGTGTGTGACAGGGTGAAATGCCAGAACATACTTAATGTCTCGACTTGAGTATGAGCTTTCCCTATCATAAAATTTTATATACTGCTGATATCCACTCGGCTTTTATGGAGTTGAAAGGCAGGGGTGATCCAGGTTCCGCAACTGCACTGAATGCCTGACCAAGCGAGCTTCACAATGCGCACATAAAAGCTTGCCCTCCAAGGCACCTTCTTCAACTGCATGCCACATTTCAGAGGCAGATCAGAAAAAAAGATGCAATGCAGAAATCCAATATTGTAGTGACCAAGAAAGAGGGAATGTTTGCTAAGCAATATAATCTGTTTAATAAGAGTCAGCTAGCGTTCATGTTGAACCATGTTAGAATATTTCATAAAGGGGCAACACAAAGGATGCTAAAATAAGGGTCCGAGTTATTGCACTTTTGTCCCATGAAAAATGTTGTGCATATAGAAGGTTTCACTTATTTATAAATGTAGTGCCTATAAAGTTCATGAATAGGAAGTCATCACATCGGATGCGTTCTCATATGTATCTAGTTTTAAGTCCGCCATAACTCGGGAAAGAGTATAGCCTTGGAAAGGGCTTCTCAAGATATATTAACAATATGATCTGAATTAATCCCATCCTTTGTGACCCAAGTTTACATTAATTTTACAATTTGCGCTTAATTCTTGCTCCATGAACGCTAGCAATAAATGGAGGAGGTAATCTAGTGTGCTGTACCTGTCCTCATCCATCTTAAAGGCTCAACAAAGACAGATGAACACTCATCGCCAGGTTTGTTAAAAGGATTACCACTTCTCCTTTTATGCCACTCAAATGCTGTCTCACCCTTTCCTGGAACATGACCCACAACATTCCCCTGCAGTGCCACAACTCTCCGGCATTTCTTGCAGCGGTAAGTTCGAGCAGGAGTTGTTTCCTTAGTCAAGGATACATCTACATCTGAGGAAATATTTTCTGTTGCCAAGCCTGGATCAGCCCCAAATTTAGAGGTGTCTATTCTTTGTCCACGATTATAACAATCACCTGATACATTAAAAAGATTGTTTATATCAAAGGTAGAACTATAACATGCAATGTTGTTCGGCAACATATATTTATGCAAAGTTCAAGTTGTTGCATTGCCATCCAACAGTTGAGACTGTTGCATAGTTTAGAGAATATTTAAAAGAAAATGAAAAAGAAGAAAAGAAACGGCTTTCCACAAGTCTAGATTCATCTGATAGGGTTTATTTCCAGCAATATATTTCTGTCTTGTACTGGAGGTGTGGTGGTAGTTGGATCATCTTTACTTACAACCCCTAGAGACAATTCATTTGGTCAAAAGCAAGAATAGGGCTCCCGAGGGATTTGAAGCCCGCGTTAGATATTGAATATTTCCCATATCCTTCCGTCGATGCTCTCTAAGTTTGCATAGATTATTGGATCGATCTAAATTAAAGCTATTTCACGTACCTTGCATATTCAGGATTTTCCCCATTTTCTTTCTATGTAGTTAAGAAATAAAGAATATAGTCTGAAGATAAACAAAGAAGAGTGAGAAAGTGGACGTAGGACTTTTAGGTGGAAGCGTTTGTAAACGCTGCTTGCATGATCTACTTTGAAACCATTCAAACAATTTCAACTGCAGACAGAGAAACAAAATTCACTCAGAATCCAGTCAGGTAGTGGACAAAGCAGGAAACTAATTTCAGTAATGATCATAAAGTGTTGCTTACAAATCATTTCTTACTGCCTATTTCACCTGATCTAGGAAACCATCATTTGGGCAGACAAATTCACAGCTTTGACGTAGTGATTCAATCGCATCTGTAGAAACAAGGCAGAAGAAATTTCAAACAATAATAAGAAAAAAGGGATGATCTTCAAGGGGTGTAAAAGCAGAAAAATAATCTCTAATTCTTAGCAAATTGTGTAATTTCTGTTGGAAATTTGCCTTTGGCGGGAGTTGCGTTCGACCAACTTTAACGGCTTAAACACTAGTGTTATGCATGTTGGAGAATCCGGTTCTTCACACGTGCATGATCTACTAAGTACGTAGATAACCGTAGGGTCAAGGATCGTCAAATTTCGTTGAGAAATGAAAGAGATATTGGTCCACGAAGTGAGATGTTTGAAGCATGGAAAAGTGTGGTATGAGATCAATTCTCCCTCATCGGTGGAGGAAGAAAGAATTGTTTTGTTTATAAGACTCAAAGTTGGCTTGGGGTTTGGGACCCCAAGGGGTATCCCATGTGTTTAAAGGAGGGAGGACCTAGATGTGCTTCGGTTCGAGGAAAGCCCACACGCACGCCGCCACCGCCCGTCCGGTTCCGGTCACGAGCTGTGGGCTGTGCTTCTTCTGATATTATCTTGTTGGACCAGAGAACTTTGCCATATGTACAGTTTGATCCCTGAAGTTTCATATGTACAGTTGGTCTCTGAAGTTTCAAGAAAGTCAGGATTGGGCAGTGAGCAGAAACGTCCACCAACACTCAATTCATCTATTTATTTTGGCTGAATTACTCTTACTAAATGGCCAATCCGTTGCACATCATCACCATTTATTTTGGAGGAATTACTACCTCCATAATTGCCATTACTTGTCCAGTAATGACACTTATGGAGGCAGTTCATCAGCCTCTCATTCAACTATATAAAGGACCCCTTGTCACCATTGTTGAGGTACACGAAAATACATAAACAGAAACAAATTTCAGTCTTCCTACAACTTTCAGCATCATTTCATTACTCAAAATTCTTCACGGTAACACTTGAGTTTCCTTTGCTCAATTGTTCCTTTGCTGTTTTATCTTGGGAGACAATTGTCCAGGACGTATAAATGATATATACGGGGCAATATTGTCTTAAAGACAGAGTGCAAACACTAGACTCAGCATACACAAAAACAGTTCCAGTTTCTTGTTCAAGATTAATATAATTTCAGTTTGTTGTTGAATTGTAATTTCAGTTCTTGTAAGTCTTAGCAGTTATTTGTAATTTCCGTTTTCTGCACCTTTGTAACCAACAATTTCTTCAGGCAGCTCAAAAGGAAACCGCCAACATTTTCTGTGTTGAAATTATGCTCTCCAGCATTCCATAGTGAAGGCCCACATGTAGAAACAGAATAAAGAGATTGATCAAACCTTCTTGAGATAGTTGTTCAGTTTTCATCAGGTAAGCTGCAATGATTGCTGCACTGAAACCAAAAGGGCAAACAAGGGTGTCAATTGGTAAAAAATTAGCAGGATATTGTAAGCAGTAGAACATTTACCAAGAAGACCGAGGCTGCTTGCCCTCCATTAGAGCCATAGGCCAGGAAACATCTCCCAGCATTCTTACATTCAGGTGGAAAGGTACATAATAACCACAGCAGTGGAGAAGAATATTATTGGAGTTCAACTTAATTACTGTTCTTTTACACAAACACAAAAGTAGTGCCACGATATGTACGGAATTATGACCAAAGTAAGTGAAACGTTAGGCAACCATAAAAAACAATTTAACTGAAAATGAAATGAGCAGCAGTCCATTTGTTTATCAATGAATTTCTTAGCTTTGTTTAGACCAAATATATCAGAATTCCCATTTCACTGTAACATAACCCCTTGGGGTGCGGTCCTTCTCCGGACCCTGCTAACGCGAGATTTTTGTGCACCGGGCTACCCTTTTCTTATAACCAGAGAATATAACCTAGAAAGAAACTTACAAACTTATGCTGGTGATTGATCATATTGACCGCTAAGCGCAAAACTCAAACTTTACTACAGTCAAAATTTAATAGACACGGCACAGGATTTTTGCATCTAAGCAGCAAGATTAAATAAATGATAGAGTTAGGCCCTAGAACCGAGATCCTTATTCCCCCTGCCCGACACAAAAAAAAAAAAAACAAGAAGTATAAGCCAATGAAGATCTTAATTTTTGACCAATTTCATCTTTGCCAAGCAAGAATCATCATTTTAGACCCATTTTTATGCTTGTCTTATGGTTATACATATATCAAGAAAGTAACATAAACGTCTTCAACCCAAAAAGAAAAAGAAAGTATTGTATACTGTAATAGTCCGATTCAGTAGTTTGTTACCAAAGTTACTGCTTCAACTCTGAAAGCGGCATATTATCTCTTAATGGTAACATATCAAACCATTTGCATATTTACGTCAAAATGAACTAAATTCGTTTTTACTAGTTTGGCAAGTTAACTGATAAACAATATACACTATCTCATTTTCCAAAACTTTATAACTAACATTAGTAGATGATTTTTATCTTAACAAATAAAGAAAGAACGTGAGGGTAAGGTCCAACATGCATGTAACTGCTTAAAGTAGCGGTACTAAACCTTGAAAAATTGTTGATACATTGTAATAACTGAACAGTAGCCTAAGTAGTAAATTAACTTCAAGTGATTCATGAAGAAAGCAAAATAGGCCATTGTATGAACCTGAATCCTCTGCAATAGGTATGTATAGCTCACAAACTGCTCAATGTAGTAAAAGGTAGATGTCCACATCTGGCACATCTTTTTTTTTTTTGCATCATCCAACCCATCTTCATTTAATGAGGTGTTGCACTTTTTCAACTGGTGAGTACACTTCCCAGGTCAGCTAAAGCAACTTAAAACAGTTCTTTAGGGGGCGTTTGGTTGGAAGACAAGTTATACAAGGATTAGTTATGTAGGAATTAGTTATACAGAAATTAGTAATACATAGATTATTTCTTGTTAGGTGCTTGGTTCATTGCACTAAAATTGGTTTTTTGATGGTATATTAATGAGTTGGACTGAAATTCCAAGCGCTACTAGCTCAGAAACCACACACAGACAAACACATGAAGGCAGATCTTCGGTAACTGGAGCATCCATAATAAAGAAGGGTCTCTCTTGCAACTTTGCCTTTTTTTCCAAATACTAAGGGTCATTCCCTCCTATTCACTCTTTGGCCTTTTCTCATCCATCGTAGGGGACTAGAGCGAGCTGGCAAATATGAGCCATTTCCCCCCTATTTAAATAGGATGGGATTGGATTCATAGTGCCACTTAGGGATAGGTATAACCCTTCATTCATCTTCGTCAACGATTGCCTTTGGATTCCGAACAATATCACTAAAATATTTATTTATTATTAAACTACAAGGTAATATTTTTTTGATTAGTCTATTTATTTTTAAACTAAAAGGTAATATATTTACAATTATACCCTTGGATGTTTGGCCTTCATTAGTTCCTAGGAAAAAGATAAAGGTAGTTTTGTCCTTTGGTGGAAACCTCATTACCTTTCTTGATCTAAAGATTCTGAAACTTCTCCTCCTCTTACTTTTGCTTAAATTTGTTACTCATCTTGTTTGCTTGAAATACATAACCATCAAAATTCTCCATCATTGTTTATTGCTAAAAACAAAAGTTAAACTCTTTTGCTTTTTCTCTTGAAAAAGTGTCCCAAATTCCTCAGCAAATTTTCCAATTTTTGTTGTCTTTTGTTAATTGTTTCTCTCTAAAGGGACAGCCCAGTGCACTAAGCTCCCGCTATGCGCGGGGTCCGTGGAAGGGCCGGACCACAAGAGTCTATTGTATGCAACGTTACTGTATTTCTGCCAGAGGCTGTTTCCACGGCTTGAACCTATGACCTCCTGATCACATGACAACAACTTTACAAGTTACTCCAAGGCTCCCATTCTTAATTGTTTCTCTCTATTCCCGATTATTCATACAATATCACAAACACCCATAAATCTTTCTCTTTTCTGGTTAAAAATAAACATTATTTTCTTCTTTTACTGGGTAGAACTTTTCTGGTACGTCGATCAATCGTCGGTGAGTTATTCCAGCAAGATCGTTCTGGGTAGTACTTTTCTGGCCATACCCTCCTCTTTTCTTCTTTCTTCTCCTTGTGTTTTTGGTCTCTTCTACCCCTCCAACCGGAAACACCTCCAATAGGTTTTCGGTTAGGTTTGCGCAGGAATAAAGTTTTTCTGGCAAGGTCAGGCGTTGATCAGTAACTCCGACAGTGAATAATATTTCCCGCAGGGAACATTTTTCCATTGTTGAACAGTGGATTTCGGCGGCGAACATGTCTCTGCAGATACTTGAGTTTTCGGGCAACTTTTGGTTGCGAGTAGTAAATTCCGGCAATGAACAGTAACTCCCGGCGTTGAACAGTGACTTTTGACGACAAACAAGTTCGGTTCAACTGGTATTGGTACCTCCGGTTGCTCGTATCTATTCTTTGTCCTTATCTTATATTTATATTTTAACGCTTCATTGTATTGCTTCTTGCCTTTACGTTCTTGCATTTACTCTTCGTGCCTTTAGTTATATCATTTTTGGCTTTCCTGTATTAGGTGTAAACCTTTGATTAGTCTATTAGTTTATATCCGCTTTAGTGGCTCTGGTGACTGATGGTAGACAAGGGTCATGTTCTCGGTCGGGGATGCGGGCGAGGGTTAGGGGGTAAGTGGGGTAAGGAAGATGCTAGGCTGAGAATAAGGTCTTGGAACATTGGGACTTTAACGGGGAAGTCCATAGAGCTAGTTAAGATTCTTAAGAAGAGGAGGATTAATATAGCCTGTGTCCAAGAGACCAAATGAGTAAGACCTAAGGCTAAGGATGTGGACGGGTATAAGTTATGATTCTCGTGTGTCGATTAAGTTGGTAGTTGGAGGGTTTACTATGAATATTATTAGTGCTTACGAGCCGCAGACGAGCTTGAACGATGAGGAGCAGAGGTGTTTTTGGAAGGATTTGGATGAGGTGGTGGGAGATATACCATCCACTGAGAAGTTATTTGTATGAGGGGATTTCAATAGACATATCGGGTCACTTCTGGGGGTTATGATGACGTGCATTGAGGCTTTAGCCTCGGGGACAGGAACGGGGGAGGCATCTCAGTTTTAGAGTTCGCTAAAGCTTTTGGGATGGTGATAGCCAATTCGAGTTCATGAAGAAGGAGAAGCACTTGGTGTCTTTCCGTAGTTCGGTGACTAAGACTCGTATAAAAAATTTTCTCCTTAGAAAGGTTGACAACGGTCTTTGTAGAGACTGCAAGGTTATTTAGAGTGAGTATCTTACAACCCGACATAAGCTTTTGGTGATGGATTTGGAGATCAAGATGGAGAAGAAGAGTAGGGTTGTGGATGACATGCTAAAAATCAAATGGGGGAGTTTGACCATGGCTAGTGTAAAGGAGATGGGGGAGAGGTTGATGGCCAAGGGGGCTTGAGGGAATAGTAGGGATGCGACTGGTATGTAGGACAGGACGACCAGTTGCATTTGGAAGGTAACTAGAGACGTGCTAGGGGTTTTGCGGGGTAGCCGTGGTGGGCATCGAGGGAACTGGTGGTGGAATGGTAAAGTTCAAGAGAAGGTGGAAGTAAAGAAAGTGGCATATACGAAATTGGTAGAAAACAAGTATGAGGTAGAGAAGTGAACGAATAGGGAATTATATAATATGGCGAGGAAGGAGGCAAAACTAGCGGTTACGGTGGTGAAAATGTCAGCTTTTGAACGCATGTATGTGAAATTAGAGAAAAAAAATAGGGATTAAAAGTTGTACAGACTAACCAAGGTGAGGGAGAGGAGGATCCGTGACTTGGATCACGTGAGGTGCATCAAGGACGAGGATGGAAAAGTATTGGTGGAGGATGCACGTATTAGATGGAGGTGGCAGTCTTACTTTCATAAACTCTTGAACGAAGAGATAAAAACATTGTGTTGGGAGATCTAGAGCAATCCAAAAGGTACCGGGATTTTGGATATTGTAGAAGTATTAAGGTTGAGGAGGTTAAAGGTGACATTCGCAGGATGCGCAGGAGACGAGCGACCGGGCTGATGAGATCCCAGTTGAATTTTGGAAGAGTGCAGGCAAGACAGGTTTGGAGTGGCTGATTGAGTTGTTTAATGTCATTTTTAAGATGGAAAGAATGTCCGAAGAATGGAGGTGGAGTACAATGATTTCTTTGTACAAGAACAAATATGACATCTATAGTTGCAACAACTATATGAGTATCAAGCTGCTAAGCCACACTATGAAAGTTTGGGAAAGGGTCGTGAAGATAAGTGTGAGAAGAGACGTGTCTATTTCCGAGAACCAGTTTGGATTCATGCCGGGGCATTCGACTACAGACATCATTCATCTTATTAGGAGGTTGGTGGAGCAGTATAGGAGAGGAAGATAGACTTACATATGTTTTTTATCGATCTCGAGAAAGCATACCACAAAGTCCATACGGAGATGTATGGAGGTTAGAGGTGTACTTGTGGCATACACTAGGGCGATCAAGGATATGTATGATGGATCCAAGACCAGGGTACAGACAGTAGGAGGAAACTCGTAGCACTTTTCAGTGATGATGGGGCTGCACCAGGGATCAGTTCTTAGCCCATTCTTATTTGCCTTGGTGATGGATGGACTGACGCGACAAATTCAAGGGGAGGTGCCATGGTGTATGTTATTCGCAAATGATATAGTCCTAATTGACGAGACTCACAATGGAGTGAACGCTAAGCTGGAGGTTTAGGGACAGACTTTGGAGTCTAAAGGGTTTAGGCTGAGTAGGACCAAGACATAATACTTGGAGTGCAAGTTCAGTAATGGGAGTGACCATGAGACAGACGTGGAGGTGAGGCTTGGTACTCAGGTCATTCCAAAAAAGAAAGCTTCAAGTATCTCGGGTCTATTATCCAAGGGAATGGAGAGATTGATGTCGATATCACACATCATATTGGTGCAGGGTGAATGAAATGAAGGCTCGCATCTGGAGTCTTGTGCGATAAAAAGGTGCCACCAAAACATAAAGCAAATTCTATAGGGTGGTGGTTAGACCGACTATGTTGTATGGGGTAGAATGTTGACCAATCAAGACTTTGCACATCCAAAAGATGAAAGTTGCGGAGATGAAGATGCTGAGATGGATGTGTGGGCATATAAGGAGGGATATAATTAGAAATGATGATATCCAGGACAGAGTGAGAGTGACCTCGGTGGAGGATAAGATGCGGGAAACGAGGTTGAGATGGTTCAGGAATGTGTATAGGAGAGGCACAAATGCCTGTGCGTAGGTGTGAGAGGTTGGCTATGGACGAGTTCAGAAGGGGTAGAGGTAGGCCGAAGAAGTATTAGGGAGAGGTGATTAGACGGGATATAGCGCAAGTGCAACTTACTGAGGACATTACCTTAGATAGGGGGTTGTGGAGGACACGAATTAGGGTAGAAGAGTAGTAGGTAGTTGAACGTAGTCCTACTTACGCTTACATACTGGTGGTTGTAGTGTTATTATTGTAGCCATGCTTAGCTTATCATACTAGTAGGAGCAATATTGTTTTATAGTCCCTTGTCATTTGATTTCTGCTGTTGTATGTTCTTTCGTGTACTTTGTTTATCTTATTTACATGCGTTAGTTACTGCTTCTTTTTTCAGAATGCTTTATCATGGCTTATTCGCTTCTGTTATCATAATTTTCATATTGCTTTAAATTTTTTGTCCGGGTCTGACCGTTGCTCTTGCTTTGTTTGTGCATATGCTTTGTCTTGAGCCGAGAGTCTTTCAGAAACAACCTCTCTACTTACCAAGGCAGAGGTAAGATTTGCGTACACTCTACCCTCCCTAGACCCCACGTTGTGGGACTTCACTGGATATGTTGTTGTAGTTTTGTCCTTTGGCTACTTTATCCATGTATAAGTTATACATGGATTAGTTATTTCAAGTTATGTCAGTATAAAATAATACACCAATGTGGTTTATAGTTATACAACGATTTAGTATTAAATAATTCAAATTACAATCAAACATTGAATAAAGTTATATCAAACTATATAAATGATTATTTTCCTTAATATACATCATACCAAACGACCCCTTAGTACATTCAATTACAGGGGAATCATGATAAGGGAATAGGGTCCAAAAAGAGACGGTGCATTGGTGCTAGTAAGTCAAAGTGAAGATTGTGTATAATATCAACTAAGTGAAAAAAAAGTGTTCCATATGAATTGAGATTTGAGCATCAAGAATCAGTACGCATCTAAATTAAGCTAGTAAATCCACATTTAGGTTTGGAGAAAAACTTAATATATTGCTTTTTCATGTGGACAAGAAAGGAGCTGCAACTTCTTAAAAAATAATACTCTCTTCGTCCTAACTTATTTGGCATACATTCCTTTTTAGATTGTTACAAAAAGAATTTCATCATTTTTTATTTAAAAATAATTTAACTTTAAATTTCTCATTTTATCCTTAATGAGATGATTTATAGTCATAGAAACCTCAATGACTTTTTTTTTATCAAGGATAAGTAAATATACCCAGTGACTTATTTTACACCACAAGTTTCAAAAATATTTCTTCCTTTTTTTAACTCCATTCCAAGTCAAACACACACACCCAACATACTTTGCAAGAGTATCTCCCTTTTCTAATATGTAGTATAAGCTTTCCTCACTCGTAAACAAACATTTAAAGAATCCAGCAAATTCTCGTTCTCCATGTCTCTCAAGGGTGTAGCCATCCTTATAAACTTCTGTTGGTTACAAAGATGCAGGAAACAGAAATTACAAGTAACTGCTAAGTATTACAAGAACTGAAATTACAATTGAACAATAACTGAAATTACAACGAACTTAAAGAACAAACTGAAACAGTTTTTGGTATGCTGAGTCGAGTGTTTGCACTCTGTCTTTAAGACAATATTGCCCCGTATGTATCCTTTCTACCTCCTGAACAATTGTCTCTCATGATAAAACAACAAATGAACAAATGAGCAAAGGAAACTCAAGTGATACCGTGAAGAATTTTGAGTAATGAAATGATGCTGGAAGGTTGTAGAAAGACTGAATTCGTTTCTGTTTGTGTGAAGTGTAGCTCAACAATGGTGACAAATGGTCCTTTATATAGTTGAAGGAGAGGCTCATGAACTGCCCACATAAGTGCCATTACTGGCCAAGTAATGACAATTATGGAGGTAGTAATTCACCAAAATAAATGATGAATTTGATGTGCAACATATGGCATTTAGGAAGAGTAATTCAGCCAAAACAAATGGCTAAATTGAGTGCTGGTTGACGTTCTGTTCCTCTGCCCAATCTGACTTTCTTGAAACTTCAGGGACCAGCCCACGACCCGTGAACCCGAACCCGGACGGGATGGGACGGGCGGGTGGTGGCGCGTGTGTGGGCTTTCCTCGAACCGAAGCACATCTAGGTCCTCCCTTCTTTAAACACATGGGATACCCCTTGGGGTCCCAAACCCCAAGCCAACCTTGAGACTTATAAACAAAATAATTCTTTCTTCCTCCACCGATGAGGGAGAATTGATCTCAATACCACACTTTTTCATGCTTCAAACACCTCACTTCGTGACCAATATCTCTTTCATTTATCAATGAAATTTGACGATCTTTGGCCCTACGGTTATCTACTTACTTAGTAGATTATGCACGTGTGAAGAACCGGATTCTCCAACATGCGGAACACTAGTGTTTAAGCCGTTAAAGTTGGTCAGACGCAACTCCAGCCAAAGGCAAATTTTCAATAATTCCCTCTTGAAAGAGATTTTGGCGCACTCACATAGTGCCTTTTCATTTCCAGCAATATTTCAGCGGACCGAGATTGCATAAGGAGAGGTGGCTTCAGCTTTGAACCTTTCATAGTCAAATACCATCGGACTTACTGCGCGGTGAATGTGATGTCTTGAACCGTCAGTGTTTAGTGTAAGCCAAGTCAATAGTACTAACAGAACAAATTCCCTTACTCTCTTCTTCGTAATGTTTTGTCCATTGTGGCCATGGACAACTTCTTGGATTCTTAAGTGCGTTCATTTGAGGCAGCCCATCCTCTCACTTAAATAGGTGGTCTCTTACAAGGTATCCTGCTATACCCCACTTCACAAGTGTTAGAAACTATTAAAAGTTTCTCCAAACCTAACCTCAACTGTTGAGGATCATTAAAGGTTTTGAAAACTTAACCTTTATCCATAATGCAGATAGCACTTAACGTCTATCTTGGGAACGACTTTGGATTTGGTGTTTCTTTACAGAAATCACTATCCGAAGTGCTCATGCTTCCACTGAAGCGATCAACTGAACCTTTACAGATTAGTTTTTCCATTGAACCAAATTACTGGGATCTCCAGTTAGTAAGGTTGGGTTACCACCGTATTGGTCCTTATTCTTTGGGTTTTAAGCCCATTCCCCTAGACTAGCAAACCATCTGATCCTTGGGTAAGCCCTTTGTCAACGGGTCTGCAATATTATCCTTTGACTTAATGTAATCAATGGATATTATACCCGTGGTGATCAGCTGCCTAACGGTCGTATGCCTCCATCGAATATGATGAGACTTGCCATTGTACATAACATTCTGTGCCTTTCCTAGAGCCGACTGGCTGTCGCAGTGGATCATTACCGAAGGTACGGGTTTGTTCCAACACGGAACATCCTCTAAGAAGTCATGAAGCCACTCAACTTCTTCTCCTATTTTGTCTAAAGCGATAAACTCCGATTCCATTATGGATTGGGCGATGCAAGTTTGCTTAGAGGATTTCCAAGACACAGCCCACCACCAATTGTAAATACATACCCACTGGTGGACTTGGTGTTCTCTAATTAGATATCCAGTTTGCATCATTGTACCCTTCTAGTACAGCTGGATATCTCGAATAATGTAACCCGAAAGTTAACGTATATTTTAGGTATTGTAATACCCAATTCAATGCCTTCCAGTGATCATCTCTCGGATTACGAGTAAACCCAACCAACTTATTGACTGCATAAGCAATATCAGGTCGGGTGCAGTTTGTTATATACATCAAACTACCGATCACCTGTGCATATCGCTCCTGGTATACGGGTGCACCAAGATGTTTATCAAGCTTTTGATTTGTATCCATTGGTGACTTTATCGGTAAACTGTCTAACATCTCAAACTTTCTCAAAACATCCCCGATGTAGTGAGACTGAGATAAGACCAGTCCGTCAGACGTCTTAGAGACTTTTATCCCTAAGATGACATCTGCGATACCCATATCCTTCATATCGAAGCATTGTTTCAACATGTTCTTAGTCTCTAGGATTACCCTAGGACTGCTTCCTGTGATCAGCATGTCATCTACGTATAGGCATATCATGACGAATGAGTCAGAGTTACCTTTCGTGTTGGAACAGATGTGTCTGGTAGCACCTGTGTCCATCCACTACTGTATCGGATTCTCAACCAGGTTCGCTTCTAGCACTACTGCCGAGAATTCCTCAATTATGTCATCCAAGAGTGTGTCCTTGACGATGTTAGCATGCGCCTTACCTTTGGACTTGGCTTTCTGTTGTTGCTCAGTCTTGAGATTGCGGCATTCCTTGATCCTATGACCAGGTTTCCCACAGTAGTGACAGTTACCTCTGAACATCTCCGCTGCATGGGCCTTGCCGTCTTTCTAGAACTTCCGCTTCTTGCTTGGGTTCCCTTTGGCCTCAGCTAGATTTGCCTTTGCCTCAGCAGGTTGTTTACCACTAGGCAAGGTCTTCTTATTATCTTCCTGGATTTGTAGTTTGATAATAAGCTTTTCAAAGGTCATCTCCTTTGTCTTGAGTTTTAAGTAACTCATAAACTCATTCCACGAAGGAGGTAACTTTTCAATCAGCGATGCAACAAAAAACTGCTCATTTGATTTCATTCCTTCCAAATCCAGGTGATGTAGAATCATTTGGAATTCCTAGACTTGGGACATCACTGTCTTGCTATCCACCATTTGGAATTTTAGAAATTTTCCAACGATGAACTTCTTAGTACCCGCATCTTGTGCGTTGTACTTCTTTTGCAGTTTTCCCAGAACTCTTTGGCAGTGCCAACTGTGCAATAGACCGTGTAGAGAGGGTCTGCCATGCAGTTTAGTATGTAATTCTTACACATGAAATCGCTATGATTCCATGCATCAAGAACCATGTTCATGCCGTTAACGACATGGATACCAAGACCCCCTTCAGCCGTTTCAGCAGGCGAAGAGTCCATTTCATCTCCAGCTCGTGGAGGATCTTCCGTTAGGAATCGGGCCATGCCCATAACAGTTAAGTAGAACAACATCTTTTGCTTCCATCTCTTAAAGTCTGAGCCCATGAATTTTTCAGGGCGATCATGGTGTGAGGCAGAAGGTGGAGCAACAAAGAATGAGAAGGCAATGAGTTGTCGCCTTGAACAAAGAGCGGCGCCAGAGTTCTTTGCCTTGGACAAGAGCGGCAGATGGCGAGGAAGGCGATTATTGCCTTGAGAGGCAGCAACAACAACATTAGAATCAGTCATGTTTCCAGCCATGTTGCAGCAGTTACAATAAGCAAAATATTATCTTAAACTTATTGGTTACAAAGATGCAGGAAACGGAAATTACAAGTAACTACTAAGTATTACAAGAACTGAAATTACAATTGAACAATAACTGAAATTACAACGAACTTAAAGAACAAACTGGAACAGTTTTTAGTATGCTGAGTCGAGTGTTTGCACTCTGTCTTTAAGACAATATTGCCCCGTATGTATCCTTTCTACGTCCTGAACAATTATCTCCAAAGATAAAATAACAAATGAACAAATGAGCAAAGAAAACTCAAGTGATACTGTGAAGAATTTTGAGTAATGAAATGATGCTGGAAGGTTGTAGGAAGACTGAATTCGTTTCTGTTTGTGTTAAGTGTAGCTCAACAATGGTGACAAATGGTCCTTTATATAGTTGAAGGAGAGGCTTATGAACTGCCCACATAAGTGCCATTACTGGCCAAGTAATGACAATTATGGAGGTAGTAATTCACCAAAATAAATGGTGAATTTGATGTGCAACGGATGGCATTTAGGAAGAGTAATTCAGCCAAAATAAATGGCTAAATTGAGTGCTGGTTGACGTTCTGTTCCTCTGCCCAATCTGACTTTCTTGAAACTTCAGGGATCAGCCCACGACCCGTGAACCCGAACCCAGACGGGACGGGACGGGCGGGTGGTGACGCGCGTGTGGGCTTTCCTCGAACCGAAGCACATCCAGGTTCTCCCTCCTTTAAACACATGGGATACCCCTTGGGGTCCCAAACCCCAAGCCAACCTTGAGACTTATAAACAAAACAATTCTTTCTTCCTCCACCGATGAGGGAGAATTGATCTCAATACCACACTTTTTCATGCTTCAAACACCTCTCTTCGTGAACCAATATCTCTTTCATTTATCAATGAAATTTGACGATCTTTGGCCCTACAGTTATCTACTTACTTAGTAGATTATGCACGTGTGAATAACCGGATTCTCCAACATGCGGAACACTAGTGTTTAAGCCGTTAAAGTTGATCGGAAGCAACTCCCGCCAAAGGCAAATTTCCAACAACTTCAAATCTTTCCCTGCATACTCTAGTAAGTACATGAGTTTCTTAGGTGTTGATGAGCTCTAAGTCTTTATCAGTTATAGCATTTGCATTTCCCGAACACCCAACATATCTCTTCGGTTGGTATTGAAATCCCAGAAAGGAGATTGAAGCTGAGCTAAGTACGGATAAGATATGTGTAATTTCATCACTACCATGCTGAAGAACCTCAGCTGCGTCGCCTATGTTGCCAATAAGTAGATGCTCAAGAACCAGATACGGCATATCCCACAAGCAGATTCCTTAACAGCAGACATAAATCTTAATTGTTAAAATTGCCCACAGTTTGTAACAACCAAATTTCTTTTCAAAAGATAAATAATTTTCGTTCACAAGATTGAAATTAGTACTAACTTTAGATTTGTCAAAAAGAATTGCAATATCACATGAACATTTTGTTGGAAATTTGCCTTTGGCGTGAGTTGCGTCCAACCATCGTTAATGGCTTAAACACTAGTGTTCCGCATGTTGGAACCTTCGGTTCTTCACACGTGCATAATCTACTAAGTAAGTAGATGACCGTAGGGCCAAGGATCATCAAATTTCGTTGAGAAATGAAAGAGATATTGGTCCACGAAGTGAGGTGTTTGAAGCGTGGAAAAAGGTGGTAAAGAGCAATCCTCCCTCATCGGTGGGGGAAGAAAGATTTGTTTAGTTAATAAGTCTCAAGGTTGGCTTGGGGTTTGGGACCCTAAGGGGTATCCCATGTGTTTAAAGGAGGGAGGACCTAGATGTGCTTCGGTTCGAGGATAAGCCCACACGCGCGCCGCCGCCCGTCCAGTCACAGGTCATAATTGGGCAGAGAACTTTCTGTTGGTTATTGGAACGTCAACCAGCCTTAATTTACACTCAATTCAGCCATTTATTTTGGCTGAATTACTCTCCCTAAAGGCCAATCCGTTGCACTTCAATTCACCATTTATTTTGGTGAATTACTACTTCCATAATTGCCATTACTTGGCCAGTAACAGTAATTATGTGGGCAGTTGGTAAGCCTCTCTTTCAACTATATAAAGGAGCCTTTGCACAATTGTTGAGACACACATAACACACAAACGAAATCAGTTTTCTTCCTACTACTTCCAGCATCATTTCATTACTCAAAAATCTTCAAGGTAGCACTTGAGTTTTCTTTGCTCAACTGTTCATTTGTTGTTTTATCTTGGGAGACAATTGTGCAGGACGTAGAAAGGATACATACGGGCCAATCTTGTCTTAAAGACAGAGTGCGATCACTCGACTCAGCATGCCAAAACTGTTCCAGTTTCTTGTTCAAGTTTATTGTAATTTCAGTTTGTTGTAATACTTAGCAGTTACTTATTTCCGTTTCCTGCATCATTGTAAAAAACACATTTTGTATGATCTCTGTTACAGCTTTGCATTTGAGATATGTCAAAAGACATTTGTAATATTCTATTTCGAACCACATTTTCTGGACTCGAAACTAAAATTCTGTACATAATTATCAATTGCACCCTATTTAGATAATCTTACACATTGTCAGGGTTTTCAAAGAGGGAAATGTGCAAAAACAGTTTACATTTGAAGAAGATGAGATGATTGAGAAATGTTGTCAAAGGCGAAAAGAGTAAAATAGTGCCCATGTTTTACTGCGGCTTTAAATTCAAACGCAACTACAACACGAGCTTTAGTAAAAGAGGCACAATGAAGGGGGGAAAAGATAATGTAATGTGCGGAGAAATAACTATATAAACACTATAAAGTATAAAAACATGTATACTTTTATTGATAAAAGTTTTGGTTAGGTGCCCGCAGTTTTAAATTTGCAATTCAGGTTAAGCAATTGGTGCTTCCTTTTTATTAAAATTTTAATTTACTTTCACTATCAAGTACTTTTAACAAATTTATTCACAACGTTTCTTCAATGACTAATATATCTGATTATACTCATTGTTTAGTGCCACTCTCTTCAGTCTTCATGATATGGGAAATGAGATGCAAATCTTAGCACATTGATACTTGCACTAAATCGCTGTTTAAATGAGGCGAAGTGCCCGCCCTCAGCTTCACCTACTTTTTGTGAGTAATCGTCCCACAAAGTGCAGATCTAGAGGTTAGATTCTTCATCATATAAATTTTAGAATTTGGGAGTATGGATATGCGTGCGGATACAAGTGCTGGGATACGACCAATAAATGTATATTATGACATATAAAGTATATGAAATAAATAATTCCTTGATTATTTTCATTAATTGAAAGACTATATATACAAGTTATATATTTTAATAATAGGAGAATCATATTCCTATTCTACTCATAAAACCTTATTCTATTTGGAGATTAACTATACAATTATGGTAAGAGTACAAGACTAATTAAGGTACACTACAACTATACAAAACCGTGTACAATAAGGACAAAAACCGAGACTAGCCGAGACCAAATATACATAGGATATACACATGCATAACGTGTATATCGTATGTATATTTGGTATATTTAACACACACCCACAGTCATAGAGGGCGGTCTTCGAACGCTGAGACTGTCTCGAAAATCTTCAAAAATGACCGAGGGAAGACCCTTTGTAAAGATGTCTGCAATTTGATACCTGGAAGGGATATGACAGACGCGTACTTGACCACGAGCAACCTTTTCGCGAACAAACTGAATGTCCATCTCGATATGTTTAGTGCGCTGGTGCTGAACCGAATTATCCGAAAGATAGATGACACTAACATTATCACAATAAACTAAGGTCGCTTTCTGAATAGGACAATGAAGCTCTAACAACAAGTTATGTAACCAACATGATTTCGAGACCACATTAGCTACCCCTCGATACTCGGCCTCGACACTGGAGCGGGACAAAGTCGACTGACGTTTCGCAGACTATGAGACCAAGTTATTGCCAAGAAACATTCAATAGCCAGACGTAGACCGTCTGATGTCCGGACAGCCACCCCAGTCATCATCAGTATACGAGACAAGTGTAGACGTCGATGACGGATATAAATGCAAGCCATAATGAAGTGTCCCATGGATGTACCGAATAATGCATTTAAGCGCATTCATGTGCTCAACCATGAGATCATGCATAAACAAACACACCTGTTGGATGACATATGTAATATCTGGTCTCATGAACGTAAGATACTGAAGGGCCCCTGCAAGATTGCGATATTGGGTCGGATCCTCGTAAGGGAAGCCAGCTACAGCACCCAATTTGGGTTTAGTATCAACTGGAGTGAAAGTGGACTTACAGGATGACATTCCAACCATCTCAATGATCTCGACTGCATACTTCCTCTGGGATAAGAACAATCCACCGGCATGACGAGTGACATCAATCCCAAAAAAATAGCTCAATGGTCCTAAGTCTTTCATAGCAAACTCAGAATTGAGCATTGTCATGACAGACTGGCGTAAGGCATTGGAAGAGGCAGTCAAGATAATATCATCCACATATAATAGTATATAAGCCAATGAAGAACCACAATGATATATGAACAAAGAATTATCCGACCTGCTGTGAGTGAACCCAATAGTCGAAACGTAGTCGGTAAACCTCTTATACCAGGCCCGTGGTGACTGCTTAAGCTCATATAACGAGTTTTTCAACAAACATACATGATGAGGATATTTGGGATCCCTAAACCCCAAGGGCTGATGCATATAGACTATTTCCTTGAGATCACCATGTAAAAAAGCATTCTTCACATCTAACTGATGAATGTGCCATGCTTTCAAAAGAGTCAAGCTGAGCACAATGCGAATCGTAGCCGGCTTGACCACAGGACTAAACGTCTCCCCACAATCCACACCAACCTGCTAAGTCTTACCTTCACCCATAAGCCGAGCCTTATGCCTTGCAAATGAACCGTCTAAATTGTCCTTATGAACAAAAATTCACATAGACCTAATAATATTAATACCAGATGGACGGGGCACCAACTCCCACATCTTATTATCAATTAGAGCATTATATTCATCGGTCATAACAATTTTCCAATTCGGGTCATTTAATGCAGACACATGATTATGGGGTAAGGGTGATTTAAGAACATTAGAATTTAAATTAAAATGCATTTTTGGTTTAAAAACACCCCGTTGACTACGAGTGACTGGTTTATGACTCGAGTAAGAATTGGGCGAATTTTGGGAATTTTCTGGACTCTGGACGGACTGGCCAGCAGGCAGTGGGCCTGCTGGCTCGATTCGGTAACGGGATGGTGAAACATGGACTGGACCAGTGGCGGTAATGGGCTGTGTTACTGGCCCAGTAACTGGATAGGATCCAGTTGCGGGCACTGTAGCTAGTGACGGGGCAGTGGGCCCACTGACGGATTTGGGGTGCGGGAGACGTCCGAAAAATGGTGAATAATATACGGGGATATACCATTATCCAAAAAATTATACGAACTAGGCATGGGAGTACTAACCTTAGCAAACGGAAATTGAGATTCATCAAAAATTACATGGCGACTAATGATGATTTTATTAGAGAATAAATCAAAACATTTGTATCCACGATGATTAGACGGAAAATCCAAAAATACACACGGAGTAGACCGGGCCTGAAGTTTGTTAATTGTGGAGGACGAAAATAACGGATAACATAAGCACCCAAAGACGTGAATACGAAGGAGTCTTATTATATAAAATTTGAAGAGGGAAATAATATGTCAAAACTTTGGAAGGAAGAATGTTAAGGAGATATGTAACCATTTGTAGAGCATGATGCCAAAACGAAAGGGGTATGGAAACATGAATCAATAAAGTTCGGAAAATGTTATTAATGGTATGAATTTTGCGTTCGGCTTTCCTATTTTGTGACGACGTATGAGGGCAAGAAAACCAAAAAATGATCCCATTAATTGCACAAAATTCCCAAAATACCTCGTTGTCATATTTTCTGCCATTTTCACATTGAATATTTTTTATTTCTCGTTCGAATTGAGTTTTAATGAAAGCTCTAAATTTTAAGAAGATGAAAAAAACTTGAGATTTTTTCGCTATTGAAAAAATCCATAAAAATTTAGAATAATCATCCAAAAAGAGAACATAATACCGATGACCCAAAGAACTAAGAACAGGAGACGTCCATAAGTCGCTATGAATAATATCAAATGACATTAAAGTATGAGAATTTGATTCTACAAATGGCAACCTAACAATTTTTTCTAAAGAACAAGAATGGCAATTCGGAGTACTACGCGTACCCTTACATGAAATAAAATTATTTTTATCTAAGGAAGACAAAATAGACGACCCCGGATGACCAAGATGAGCATGCCACAAGGAAGGAGCAAGGGTTGCAAACGATGATGACAAGGCTTGACTCAATAGACCGGAACATGACGTGATAGGATAAGATCTCCCCTACTATCACACCTCATGAGAGGACTCCCCGTCCTGAAATTCTTCACAGAGAAACCAAACGGATCAAATTCAATAGATACAGAATTGTCAGTAGTGAATTTACGGACATACACTAAGTTTTTAATCAATTTGGGGGCATGTAATGTATTTTTCAAGATAAGGGGTGGATGGGGGGGGAGACAGTTTTATGACCATAACTACGAATTGGAATAGAATTACCATTACCAACAATTACACGAGGGTTGCTCAAATTGGAATAAGACGAAAGAGTACCTGAATCGAATGTCATGTGGGTAGTGGCACACCAATTCGGGTCCGGTGGAGTCAAACCAAGTGTGTGCATCACAACCTCAATATCGATCTGAGTGGGGCCTGCTGCTGGTGGGCTTGCGGAGGCCGGGGCCAAGTACGCCTGCGTGCTGCCCCAGCCTAGTGCTATTTCGGGAAGACGCACTGGCCCAGTTGGTATTGGGCCGAGGAGGCTGCTGGAAAGCCCACTAGAACTGGGTCGTTGCCGACAGTGAAACTAGGCTGTTGGGCCACTGCCCACTGTTCCAGGCCCACGACCCAGTGGCCCAAGGCTGGGACCAGTGGGTCGATGGCCCATTGTATCCGGGATATAGTCCTCAACCACCGTTTCGGCCCCCGTTACCATTGCCGGAACCGCCGCGTTTGCCCCCGCGATTTTGTCATTATTTTTCCGACTATTTTTGCCGCCAATATGAGACCGATTTTGGTTCGAATTGTCACCAAAATTTAGAGGAGTAGTGGAAGATGTCATCATGACCACGGGGCTAGCACTCGTAGCCGCCTTTTTAGCCAAGCCGACTTCTTCCAAGGTAAGCATGGAGCGGGCCTGATAGAACTTCGGAAGAGGATTACTTTGACGAAGGAGAGTTCCAACGCCACTATAGGCATCGGATAGGCCAACAACCATCTGTAGAACAAGGCGATCTTCACTAACTGGTGCACCAACGTTGCGGAGTTGGTCCGCCAATTCTTTCAATCTTTTGCAATAAGCTGAAACATTTGGAAAATTTTCCATGTTGATGTGGGAAAAATCATGTTCAAGAGTAACAGCTCTGGAATTTTGATTATCCTGGCATATGTCACGCAGCCTATCCCGCGCAGCCATCGCCGTAGCGTCTGGCTCAATAATCGTCTGTAATAGGTCGGTAGAGATAGTAGAATAAATCCACTGAAGGACGGTGACATCAAGTGTGGTCCATAATTTAGGGTCATCCTCGCATTGAGGCACCTCCGTGTCTTCAGGAGCCGCGGGGATTATGTGATGGATGACTTGATGCGAATAAACGTGAATTTTGAACAACTCGGCCTACGTCGCTTATTAGACGTTTTCTATTTCAAGAACTAGAGGGATATGATTCTTGATGTTAGAAACAACAAGGGCATGATGAAACATGTTCCTTGACGTAGACATAACGAAAGAACATAAAGTGATAGAGGGATTTGGAAGAGAAAATTGGAGAGCGGAAAACAGGCGCGGAAATTGAGGATAGGCTCTCGGAATCTGCTTGGCCGAGGAACAAGAAAATTTGGGAGAATTTTTTTTTGTTTGACCTAGACTTTTGATACCATGAAATAAATAATCCCTTGATTATTTTCATTAATTGAAAGACTATATATACAAGTTACATATTTCCATAATAGGAGAATCATATTCCTATTCTACTCCTAAAACCTTATTCTATTTGGAGATTAACTATACAATTATGGAAAGAGTACAAGACTAATTAAGGTACACTATAACTATACAAAACCGTGTACAATAAAGACAAAAACCGAGACTAGCCGAGACCAAATAGACATAGGATATACACGTGCATAACGTGTATATCTTATGTATATTTGGTATATTTAACAGTATATATTTTGATTCCTTCTAAAAAAGTATATATCTCAATTAATTAAAGCTAATAAACTAAAACTAATAATATTTAATTCTTTACGGTTACCATTTTCAAAAAAAATTCTTTATAAACACCTAACATTTATTCATAAGATATCTTGTGTAATAGAAAAGTATCTTTTTTTATAAGGACGTGTATACTTTTCTATCTCGTGTAATAGAAAAGTATTATCATACTTTGTATAACTATAAATATGATATAAACCCAAAAATTAAATCAAGTATACAATCAATCTATACTTTTCGGTCATATATGTAGCCTAAGCACCCAATTTAAGACGATCATATCCGATGTGGATCCACACCACACGCATGACGTGTCGACACGGATGCGGCATGAATTTTGAAGAGTCTGAGCAACATAGGTATATTAAATTTTTCTCATAGAAGTGCACTTTACTAGTTTTCAATAGAGCAACTGAAAGTGCCACTAATTTTTCCTCAGAATAGCGACAGGAAAGATAAAGAGTATTATCGAAAAAAAAGGAAAAAAGAAAAAGCTATATGACAGCTACATCAATGTAGAAAAATCAGAGATTCAGTGACATCAAACGTGTCTTCCTTGATATTTGATTAGCCAGAAAACCTCAAAGAAGTCTACGCAATTCTAAGATTAAAATTTCCAAATCCATTACATTATTTTCAAAAGACTTTTTCAACTACCAAACAGAGTTTTTTGCTAATCCTAAAAAAAGAATAATCTCAATTTTATTTCCAATTCCGATCAATATAGACCCTACTATTTATGATTAATAAACAATGATGCCACCAAAATTATTGGTCATTATAGGCGTTAATTATCACAACATCTTATACATTAACCTCAATTCGATGGCTCATTTGAAGATACGGTTATTTAAATTTAGCTCAGCTCGAAAACTTAACTGTCAAAACAATAACTCACTGAAGTGACGCAAGGGTGAAATATTTATGGGCAAGAGTATCCTCATTCGCTGGTTTACGAAATTAGAAATTTTGGGTTTGATCGCTAGTAGAATAAAAAAAATCACAAGGCAAAGGTTCATAGAAACTAAACCTATTCGAGTAAGTTACAGAACCTATGCCATACCCGGCATAATTATGTAGAAACTAAGTTAACAGACATAAGTTGTGTAGTAACTATTTTGCATGACAAAATTTAATAGAAATTATGTTTATTCATGCAAAGTTACATAGAACATATGCCTTGTCTGACATAGTTTTGTAGAAATGAAGTTAACAGACATAAGTTGTGTAATAACTATTTTGCAAGGCAATGTTTTATAGAAACTATTACTATTCAGGCAAAGTTACATAGAACCTATGCCTTGTCCGGCTTAGTTCTGGAGAAATTAAGTTAACATGCATAAGTTGTGTAGTAACTATTTCGCAAGATAAAGTTTCATAGAAACTATGATTATTCGGGCAAAGTTACATAGAACTTATTCTTTGTCCGACATAGTTTTGTAGAAATTAAGTTAACAATCATAAGTTGTGTAATAATTATTTTGCAAGGCAATGTTTCATATAAACTATGCCTATTCGGGCAAAGTTACATAGAACCTATGCCTTGTCCGGCATAGTTCGGTAGAAATTAAGTTCACATGCATAAGCTGTGTAGTAACTATTTCGCAAGGTAAAGTTTCATAAAAACTATGCCTATTCGGACAAAGTTACATAGAACATATGCCTTGTCCGATATAGTTCTGCAAAAATTAAGTTAAGGGGCATAAATTGTGTAGTAACTATTTCGCAAAGACAAAGTTTCATAGAAACAATGCCTATTCGGCAAAGTGGCATAGAACCTATGTCTTGTCCGGCATAGTTCTATAGAAATTAAGTTAACATGCATAAGTTGTGTAGTAACTATTTTACAAGGCAAGGTTTCACAGAAACTATGCCTATTTGGGTAAAGTTACATAGAACCTATGCCTTATCCGGCATGTAGAAATTAAGTTAACAGACATAAGTTGTGTAGTAACTATTTCGGAAGGCAAAGTTTCATAAAAACTATTCATATTCGGCAAAGTTTCTTAGAACTTATGCCTTGCCCGGCATAATTTTGTAGAAATTAAGTTAATAGGCTTAACTTATGACGGACAAGGCATAAGTTCTATTTTTTTTTATATAAAACTCAACTAGTTTTGGCTCAAGATAAAACTTCCCATCATATACACTTACAAGTTTTGTCCAATAAGACAACTTAACTTGATGATTATTCAATTTATCTTTTTAAATAAAATTCAACTAGTTTTGCCTCGAGACAAAATTTTCTATCATATATACTTACATGTTTTTTCCAATAAGGCACACTTGATTTGATGATTTTTCAATTTATTTTATAAAAAATCAACTAGTTTCCCTCGAGGCAAATATAACTGCTACTTATGGCCTGTGGTAATGATAATGCAATATCTACCTGAACAAATATAGTAAACTCTGCTGCTAAATGCAGGTTATAGTAATTTATTTGGAACGTGGGTCATTTTTACAAGAATTTAACTCTGCGGAGAGTCATAGCGTGTGTGTGTGTGAGAGAGAGAGGGGTTGGGGGAGGGAGAAAACATCTAAGCAGAAACAAGCAAAGGTGGTTCATTTATTTCTTTAGCACGACTATGTAACAGTTGTGGGGAAAATGTATGTCCCAGCTTACAAATGCTATTCGAAAGCAGATTGATCAGATCCAATGGACATTTCGTGCCATAGAAATCATTTACAAAGAAGGAAATATGACTGAACTGAAATGTATAGTCTCAGAGAAGCTCCACAAACACAGGATCAACGCTTTGTTCCCACTTCCCATGGTACAATTCCAGTAGCTTCTCAGCTGGTATTACACCTACTACAAGTATAAAGAATAGTTCAATTGAAATTCTAAAATCTAAACAGCTCTACCAGTTTAAATAATGTATTTTTCATTTTGACATTGTGTTGTATCCAAAGAACAAGCAAATAACTAACACAAGTTCAAAAATTCTATCTCTCAATAAAAATTTAAGTTGTTACATAAGTTAGTTACCTGTTCTGACAACCTCGATTAATTCATTCAAAAATTCCATTTCCTTAAAGCCTCTTCTTTTCAAGCCTTTCTGAAGATCAAAAAATCAACAAATAAGTTAGTAAACCTGTAGAAATATGACCAGCCATGGAAGCATTAGAAACTTTATCACACCTTTGCCAATTTGACGACATCTTGAGCAACGTGCTTAAGCAATCCATCTCGAAATGGTGTCTTCAGACCACTTTTTGGCACCAACTAAAAGGGGTGATATTAATAATCTATATTACTCATATAAGTTACTAGGCCCCCTTCATTCGTTTCAGAAGGCGAAGGGTCCATTTCATCTCCAGCTTGTGGAAGATCTTCTGTTAGGAAACGTGCCATTCCCATAACAGTCAAGTAGAACAACATCTTCTGCTGCCATCTCTTAAAGTTTGAGCCCATGAATTTTTTAGGGCGTTCATGGTGGAATGCGGAGGGTGGAGCAGTAAAGGCAGCGGACGTGCCTTGGGAAGACAGACGAGTTCTTTGCCTTGAGCGATGGCGGCGGCGAGGATGGCAGTGCTTTGCCTTGATTAGCGGCGGCGGCAGCATCAACAGTGTTTCCAGTCATGTTAAAGCAGTTACAACAAGCACAATCTTGTCTTAAATTTGTTGGTTACAATGGTGCAGGAAACAGAAATAAGTAACTGCTAAGTATTACAACACAATGAAATTACAACAAACTGAAATTTAAATGAATTGGAACAAGAAACTGGAACAGTTTTGATATGCTGAGTCGAGTGATGTCACTTTGTCTCTAAGATAAGATTGCCCCGTATATATCCTTTCTACGTTCTGGACAACAGTCTCCCAAGATAAAACAGCAACTCAACAAATGAGCAAAGGAAACTCAAGTGTTACTTTGAAGAATTTTGAGTAATGAAATGATGCTAGAAAGTAGTAGGAAGAATCTGATTTCGTTTGTATGTTTTGTGTTTTGTATCAACAATTGGCAAAGGCTTCATTATATAGTTTTAAGGAGAGGACTTACCAACTGCCCACATAATTGCTGTTACTGGCCAAGTAATGAAAATTACAGAGGTAGTAATTCAGCTAAAATAAATGGTGAAATGATGTGCAACAGATTAGCTTTTAGAGAGAGTTATTCAGCCAAAATAAATGACTGAATTGAGTGCATATTAATGTTGGTTAACGTTCCAAAACCAACAGCAAAAGCACAAGTTCTCTGCCCAATTTAACTTACTAGAAACTTCAGGGACCAAACTGTAGGCGCGCGTGTGGGCTTATCCTCAAACCGAAGCACATCTAGGTCCTCCCTCCTTTAAACACACGGGATACCCCTTGGGGTCCCAAACCCCAAGCCAATGTTGAGACTTATAAACTAAAATATCTTTCTTCCCCCACCGATGAGGGAGGATTAGTCTAAATACCACACTTTTCCATGCTTCAAACACCTCACTTCGTGGACTAATATCTCTTTCATTTCTCAACGAAATTTGACGATCCTTGGCCCTACGGTCATCTACTTACTTAGTAGATTATACACGTGTGAAGAACTGAAGTTTTCAACATGCGGAACACTAGTGTTTAAATTATTAAAGATGGTTGGACGCAACTCCCGCCAAATGCAAATTTCCAACAATTCCCTCTTGAAAGAGATTTTGACGCACTCACATGGTGCCTTTTCCCAGCAATATTCAGCGGACCGATGTTGCATAAGGAGAGGTAGCTTCAGCTTTGAACCTTCCATAGTTAAATACCATCGGACTTACTTACTGCGTGGTGAACGTGATGTCTTAAACCGTCAGTGTTTAATGTAAGCCAAGTCAATAGTACCAGCATAACAAATTCCCTTACTCTCTTCTTCGTAATGTTTTATCCATTGTGGCCATGGACAACTTCTTGGATTCTTAAGTGCGTTCATTTGAGGCAGCCCATCCTCTCACTTAAATAGGTGGTCTCTTACAAGGTATCCTGCTATACCCCACTTCACAAGTGTTAGGAACCATTAAAAGTTTATCCAAACCTAACCTCAACTGTTGAGGATCATTAAAGGTTTTGAAAACTTAACCTTTATCCATAATGCAGTTAGCACTTAACGTCTATCGTGGGAACGACTTTGGACTTGGTGTTTTTTTACAGAAATCACTATCCGAAGTGCTCATGCTTCCACTGAAGCGATCAACTGAACCTTTACAGATTAGTTTTCCCATTGAACCAAATTACTGGGATCTCCAGTTAGTAAGGTTGGGTTACCACCGTATTGGTCCTTATTCTTTGGGTTTTAAGCCCATTCCCCTAGACTAGCAGACCATCTGATCCTTGGGTAAGCCCTTTGTCAACGGGTCTGCAATATTATCCTTTGACTTAATGTAATCAATGGATATTATACCCGTGGTGATCAGCTGCCTAACGCCCGTATGCCTCCATCGAATATGATGAGACTTGCCATTGTACATAACATTCTGTGCCTTTCCTAGAGCCGACTGGATGTCGCAGTGGATCATTACCGAAGGTACGGGTTTGTTCCAACACGGAACATCCTCTAAGAAGTCATGAAGCCACTCAACTTCTTCTCCTGTTTTGTCTAAAGCGATAAACTCCGATTCCATTGTGGATTGGGCGATGCAAGTTTGCTTAGAGGATTTCCAAGACACAGCCCCACCACCAATTGTAAATACATACCCACTGGTGGACTTGGTGTTCTCTATATCAGATATCCAGTATGCATCATTCTACCCCTCTAGTACAACTGGATATCTCGAATAATGTAACCCGAAAGTTAACGTGTGTTTCAAGAATTGTAATACCCGATTCAACGCCTTCCAGTGATCATCACTAGGAATATGGGTAAACCTAGCCAACTTATTGACTGCATAAGCAATATCAGGTCGGGTGCAGTTTGATATGTACATCAAACTACCGATCACCTGTGCAAATCGCTCCTGGCATACGGGTGCATCATGATTTTTATCAAGCTTTTGATTTCTATCCATTGGTGACTTTATCGGTGAACTGTCAAACATCTCGAACTTTCTCAAAACATCCTCGATGTAGTGAGACTGAGATAAAACCAGTCTGTCAGACGTCTTAGAGATTTTTATCCCTAAGATGACATCTGCGATACCCATATCCTTCATGTCGAAGCATTGTTTCAACATGTTCTTAGTCTTTAGGATTACCCTAGGACTGCTTCCTGTGATCAACATGTCATCTACGTACAGGCATATCATGACAAATGAGTCAGAGTTACCTTTTGTGTAGGCACATTTATCACACTCATTAATGGAGAAACCCTTTGATAGTAAAGTACTATCAAACTTTTTGTGTCATTGCTTCGAGGCTTGTTTAAGCCCGTACAGAGATTTGACAAGCCGAAAAACTTTCTTCTCTTGCCTTTGAACCACATACCCCTCGGGTTGGTCCATATAAATTTCTTCTTCTAAATCACCATTTAGGAAGGCTGTCTTGACACCATTTGATGTATCTCAAGGTCACGCAAAGCTGCGATCGCAATGAATACCCGTATGGATGTTATCCGAGATACCGGGGAGTAAGTGTCAAAGTAGTCAAGACCTTCTTTCTGCCGATAGCTCTTGACTACCAATCTGGCCTTGTACTTATCTATAGACCCATTTGCATTATACTTTCATTTGAGTATCCATTTACACCCCAACAGTTTATTTCCCGGAGGAAGATCAACCAACTCTCAAGTATAATTATGCAGAATTGAGCCTATTTCACTCTCAATAGCTTCTTTCCAGAGCGGTGCCTCTGGAGTTGACAATGCTTTAGCAATTGTCCTTGGTTCATCATTAACCATATAAGCTACAAAGTCAGGACCGGAGGATTTATCCTTCCTGGCCCTTTTACTTCTCCTTAGTTCCATCTCTGGAGTCTCCAAGTTCTGAGAATCTGGAACACTAGATTCTGGATATTCAGCCACCTCGAGATCCACTAGATCTGAACCATCTTGACCCGGGCCGTCAACGACTCCCGGTTCTTGAGAGCTTTGTTCACAACTTCATTTGCGAGAGGTTATGTCTTTTTCCCTTCTAGGAAAGACACCTTCAAAGAATTGAGCATTCCTTGATTTCATGATTGTACCCCTATGGATATCTGGAATATCTGACTTATGCACTAAGAAGCGATAAACACTACTGTTATTTGCATATCTGATGAATATGCAATCTACAGTCTTAGGCCCAATCTTGACCTACTTTGGCTTGGGTACTTCAACCTTTGTCAGACAACTCCATACCTTTAAATATTTATAGGTGGGTTTCTTTCCCTTCCATGATTCATATGGAGTTTTGTCCTTACCCTTATGTGGGACTCTGTTAAGAATTATATTAGCGGTAAGGACGGCTTCTCCCCACATATTTTGGGGAAGACCGAAATTGATGAGCAAGGCATTCATCATTTCCTTCAATGTGCGGTTCTTGCATTTCGCCACACCGTTCGATTGAGGTGAGTATGGAGCCGTCGTTTGATGAACAATGCCTGATTGGGCATAATATTCCTCAAATGGCGCTACATATTCTCCCCCTCTATCGCTACGAATGGATTTAATCCGCAGACTTAGTTGGTTCTCAACTTCTGCTTTGTAACATCGGAACGCTTCAAAGGCTTCATCTTTACTTTTCAACAAGTAAAGGTAACAATACCTTGTGCTATCATCAATGAATATCACAAAGTACTTGTTCCCCCTAGTTTGTGCGAACTTCAAATCACATATATATGTGTGAATAAGTTCTAGATGAGTGGTATTCCTTTCGACGGATCAAAAATGAAGCTTGGTGAGTTTTGCCTCTACGCACACCTCACACTTATGTTGAGAGTTTACGTCGATAGATGGAAACAACTCCATCTTTACCAGCCTTTGAATAGACTTGTAGTTAACGTGTCCTAATCTATGATGCCATAAATTAGAAGACTCAAGCAAATAAGAAGAAGCTTCAACTTTATTACATGGACGCATTACAGACATAGCGTTAACTTTGAAGAGGCCTTCACAGACGAAGCCTCTCCCCACAAAAGTACCATTCTTAGCGTGTACAAATTTATTAGATTCAAACACTAGCCTAAAACAAGCATTAACCAATAAAGGTCCTGAAATTAAATTTCTCCTAATCTCAGGGACATGCATCACTTCCTTCAGAGTGAGCTCCTTTCCAGAAGTCATCTTCAGGACCACCTTTCCTACCCTCAGCACGTCAGAGGAAGCGTTATTTCCCATGAACAACTTCTTATCGGTGACCGGTGTATACGTGGAGAAAGCCTCTTTGTTGGAACAGATGTGTCTGGTAGCACCTTTGTCTATCCACCACTGCATTGGATTCTCAACCAGGTTTGCTTCAAGAACCACCGCTGAGAACTCCTCAATCATGTCATCCAAGAACGTGTCCTTGACGACGTTAGCATGTGCCTTGACTTTAGCCTTGGCTTTTTGTTGTTGCTCAGTCTTGAGCTTGCGGCATTCCTAGATCTTATGACCAGGTTTCCCACAGTGGTGATAATTACCTCTGAACATCTCCGCTGCTTGGGTCTTGCCGTCTTTCTGGAACTTCCGCTTCTTGCTTGGGTTCCCTTTGGCCTCAACCAGATTTGCCTTTGCCTCAGCAGGTTGTTTACCTCTATGCAAGACCTTCTTATTATCTTCCTGAATTTAGAGTTTGATAATAAGTTCTTCAAAGGTCATCTCCTTTGTCTTGAGCTTTAAATATCTCATAAACTCATTCCACGAAGGATGTAACTTTTCAATAAGCGATGCAACCAAAAACTGCTCATTTGGTTTCATTCCTTCCAAATCCAGGTGATGTAGAATCATTTGGACTTAGGACATCACTGTCTTACTATCCACAATTTGAAATTTTAGAAATTTCCCAACGATGAATTTCTAAGTACCTGCATCTTGTGCGTTGTACTTCTTTTGCAGTTTTTCCCACAGCTCTTTAGCGGTGCCAATGATGCAATGCACCGTGTAGAGAGGGTCTGCCAAGCAGTTCAATATGTAATTCTTACACATGAAATCACTATGATTCCATGCATCAAGAACCATCTTCATGCCATTAATGACATGGATACCTAGGCCCCCTTCACCCGTTTCAGAAGGCAAAGGGTCCATTTCATCTCCAGCTTGTGGATGATCTTCTATTAGGAAACATGTTATTCCCATAACAGTCAAGTAGAACAACATCTTCTGTTGCCATCTCTTAAAGTTTGAGCCCATGAATTTTTTAGGGCGTTCATGGTGGAATGCGGAGGGTGGAGCAATAAAGGCAGCGGACGTGCCTTGGGCAGCAGTGGGAAGGCAGACGAGTTGCTGCCTTGAACTGTAGCGGCAGCAGCAGGGATGGTAGAATTGCTGCCTTGATTGGTAGCAGCAGCGGCATCGGCATCAACAGTGTTTCCAGTCATGTTAAAGTAGTTACAACAAGCACAATCTTGTCTTAAATTTGTTGGTTACAATGGTGCAAAAAGCAGAAATAAGTAACTGCTAAGTATTACAACACAATGAAATTACAACAAACTGAAATTTAAATGAACTGGAACAAGAAATTAGAACAGTTTTGATATGCTGAGTCGAGTGATGTCACTCTCTCTTTAAGACAAGATTGCCCCGTATATATCATTTCTACGTTCTGGAGAATAGTCTCCCAAGATAAAACAACAACTCAACAAATGAGCAAAGGAAACTCAAGTGTTACTTTGAAGAATTTTGAGTAATGAAATGATGCTAGAAAGTAGTAGGAAGAATCTGATTTCGTTTGTATGTTCTGTGTTTTGTCTCAACAATTGGCAAATGCTTCATTATATAGTTGTAAGGAGAGGACTTACCAACTGCCCACATAATTGCTGTTACTGGCCAAGTAATGACAATTACGGAGGTAGTAATTCAGCCAAAATAAATGGTGAAATGATGTGCAACAGATTAGCTTTTAGGGAGAGTTATTCAGCCAAAATAAATGACTGAATTGAGTGCATATTAATATTGGTTAACGTTCCAAAACCAACAGCAAAAGCACAAGTTCTCTGCCCAATTTAACTTACTAGAAACTTCAGGGACCAAACTGTAGGCGCGCCTGTGGGCTTATCCTCGAACCGAAGCACATCTAGGTCCTCCCTCTTTTAAACACATGGGATACCCCTTGGGGTCCCAAACCCCAAGCCAATGTTGAGACTTATAAACTAAAAAATCTTTTTTCCCCCACCGATGAGGGAGGATTGGTCTAAATACCACACTTTTCCATGCTTCAAACACCTCACTTCGTGGACTAATATCTCTTTCATTTCTCAACAAAATTTGACGATCCTTGGCTCTACGGTCATCTACTTACTTAGTAGATTATGCACGTGTGAAGAACCAAAGTTTCTAACATGCGGAACACTAGTGTTTAAGTCATTAAAGATGGTTGGACGCAACTCCCGCCAAAGGCAAATTTCGAACAAGTTTTTGAATACCGAAATAAACCATGAACATCATTCTACATATGTGTTAGTATCATCAGTATAAGAACTTATTAGACGTGCATAAAGTATCTTTTTACTCTTGTAGCATAGGACAGTGGTAAAATCCTTGAGAAGTTATATAACTGAAGGGAAATTAATTTTTTATTTTTTGAATTTCCTAAAATATTACTAGTACATATTACACATTTACAACATCAAATTCACCTCATATGCCTGCTGAATTACTCCCAATCTACATCAAAGAAGTCAACATCTTTCATTTCTGAGTAGTGTACATTTTCCAGATGCAAGTCATCCTCCTGCACACATGATTTTGAACAGAGCAGGTAAGCTTTTACAAATATCTTAGTGTCCAACTATGTAAAGATATTGTATAAATATGTTTAAGTAAGAGTTCTGTTTGAGCTTTAAAGGTCAATGACAATTATGACGGGAAGAGGATGAATGATGAATTTATGATACCGTGAGAAAGTAGCCAAAAGTAACCTACAGAAGAAGAAGGTACATGGCATGGTAGCAGATGACCGTGATATTGTACAACCCTTAGTTCCAAATGAGGATGTCTGGGTAACTAAAAATAGCTCATGTCGGGTTACTCATGTTAATGTCTACATCAAAGAAACCATTGTATAAATCTTCAACTCTCCGAAGCAAGTTCACGCGAAATAAGTGAATGGGTAATCAACTAAGCTTATCACCACAAGACACTACTTTTTTCAAGCCTAAACAACCAGTTGTAGAAGACTGCAGGTTTGGATTATGATCAAATCGCTCATCCACCTTGATTTTCGAGTTTTCGACTCTTATTATACAAATTTCAAATTGGAGAAAAATCTTGTGGAATTTGCAGTGAATTCATGAAGTCCCTTCTTTTTTCCTCCAAATCCGTATTGATTTTGATATTTGTTGGGACCTTTTCTAGTTTCAGTTAATTCCTCAAAATAGTTGAATGTAAAATTCGTACAAACACCTCAATCTCATATGTATTGAGATCAATTATAATTCTGACACTGATAAATAAGTCGCAGCTATACAAAACTCATCTGAATCAAAGTTAAATCCATCATCTAACAAGAAGAAAAAGGAACAACTGGACAAAAAGATCACTGAATCGTATGAACACCTCAATTAATCTATATTAAGATCAATTCTCAATCAATACTAACAAACAATTTGTAGCTATACAAATTCTCTTGTATTTAGACTCTACATTCCAATTAAGACAAATACTTTATGAAATAATAGAGAATAAAATAGAAGTACCAGCCACAAAAATCCAAACCTAATCATATTTCACCAAAAAAACTTTTTCTTCATCGTTATCTGCATCTGAGGATAAGATGAGGGATTTGATTATTAACATAAAGGAGGATTCCAATCTGCATAAACTTTATACTACTGCAACAACAATCTGCATCCAATTCCTATTGACTACAGGAGGATGAAGAAAACACGGAGTTGTGTTTTGGTCAGTGAACATTCATTAAATGAAAGAAAGGCCAAAAATTAAAGATCAGCTCATTTGAAGAACCATGCATTTTTTTATGGATTATGGAGTTGGGGCTAATGATTAACAGGAAATTACCCAATATCTCTATATGTTCCTCTTTTCTTATTTATTGAGACAACAACTTTCAGTCCATTTTTATGTACCGGAATAGATGATTTTTTCCTTGCTATATAAGGGCATTCCTAATTTATATTACATTCCTTTCTCATCACGCCTACAATAACCAGGTCAGGTTGATTTCCCTTGCGACTCAACCCTTGCTTTCCTAATCGCTCATCCTTGTGATTGAAGTTTGGAATTTTGGTATTGTTTGAGTTATTAATATTGTGTGCCTGATGTATTGGTAAAAATATGACGGGTGCCTTGCAAATGTGCTCTCAATCAATTCGTATAAGCTTCATCACATCCCAGATGGAACCTATCTTCGGCTAGAGTTTCTGGACCCCATCTTACTCTACCATTTCACTCTCGGATGATGTGCACAACCTCTTGATTCTATCCTCTTCATAGTCGACCACATACTCCCTCATACTTCCTACTTGGGGTATCACTTGTCTTCTACCGAACTGTCTTAGGATCCTAACAAGTGTATATGGGCGAATTCATTCGAATCCCATGAGTGGCAAGAAGGGGCACTTACTACCTCTAACCACAATGTTCTCGGATATGAAATTGGGGAACATCTATTGTATGTTGTCCTCTCGAGTCTCGAAAAGATGAAGGCCCATCCCTCTTTCGTTTGATTTTTGAAGTTTGGACAGTGAGCTTGGAGGTTATCCTTTCCTATTTTGTCTGTAGGTATGAGGGACCCTCAGATTTGTTTAGGTGTTTGATAATCCACCATTATAACAGTAGGTTACACCCTTGGAAGTACCTATGAAGGTTTCGACATTGACCTAAAGTTCGGTACATGTCGACTAGAATTAAAGGGACCAGGTCAAATTATTTGGTTTCTCCATTTGTGGTTATGCTATGAAAGATAGCATGGGTAACATAAATGACACGAGTATCTATGACAAGGTGTAGGTCTTTGGGAAATACTAGGGGTCAGGTGGCTTCCCAATCGGCATAAGTCGGGAACTCGACGGAATGCTCTATGTATCTCCTCTTAGACCCAAAACAGTTGTATAACTCCCTAAAGGCTATGATTAGACCGAAGATCCAATTGACACTGGCTAAGGATAACAACATCATTATCTCATCGGGAGTGGGTGTATGTGGGACCAAAAGGTTGTGATCGAGTTTCTTTCTCCTACTCATACAAGTCCCATTGCTATCTATGCAATCACAGATTTTCTCTAAAGTTGGGGTCAACTCCAAGTCCCCAAACCTAAACGCCATTCTATCACAATTCCAATACCTAGTAAGGACTTCTATCAGTTCTCTACATCCTTTCATTGTCATTAATGAGGGTAGGTGTCCTAGACAGATCATAACTTCTCTTTATTGTGCGGTATCTAACCAAGACCACCAAATTTTCAGCAACTCGGGTGCCTCGAGGATCATGTTGAACTTGAGGTTGGTATGTATCTACAAAATAGAGCACATTTAATTCTCCCCCCCGAAAGGACATTGGTTTGTCACATAGGCACAATTATGTTTCCAATTAGCAAGTAGTTGGATGCAGTCTCAGCATCTCATAGACCGTCAAGACACGAGGTGATCGCCTAATGGATCCAGATAAGTCTAAAATATCTGAACCCGTCTAGGTAAGCATGCGCTAGTTCATCGGGATTTGGCTTTGCTCTATCCTAGAAAAACTAGAGTGGTTTTCTGAATGACCGGAGACTCGAGCGAACTACTCGAGGTGAACCGTTGTCGACTGTTGGACGATCGCGAACCAGCTCCGTCTTCAACGTGTTCCAAAGAAATAATTTAGTTTTTTTTACTGGAGGACAATTGCGAAACCGCATAACTGTCTTTGTGCATCGATGCAAGTGTGTGTGCATGCCATTTGGCGGAATTATGAAATGCATGAGATGACATTTATATTTGCAGAAAATTAAACACATAAGCAATTATTTACAATTAAAATCATGTTGTATTAAAACCCTTATGGTTAGAACTTAGGATTATCCCCAACGGAGTCGCCATCTGTTACAGTTCACTTTTACGCGAGGCATAAAAGCTACTAAGAGGTTGTTGGACTCTATTCAAATAGTTAATATTTTAGTGTCACCACCTAATTTATAGGAAAATTAGGAAAACCAAGTTAAAAGGGTTTTCTCAAAACACATAAAAATCCTTTAAAACCCAGAGTTCGAGGTAAGGGTTGTGTTAGACACCCCGGTATTAAGGATTTGTATAATACGGTTGACCTTCGAGTTATATATCATGCTTAATTGTGAATAATTGCTTAAAAGAGTACTTAATTTTACGCAAAAATAAAAGTCATAGCATATCATCTTTATTTTGTTTTGAGTTCTGAAAGAAGGGTTTTGAAAATAGAGAGATGGATTTTGTTCGAAAGGGTCCATAAAGGTAAATTAGTCAATTCATTTTCGGACTAAGATACACTCAAAGGTTAATTTGAGTAGAATCCTACTAGATTTAGTCCAATGTCATGTCTATTATCCTTACATGTCTTTGAAAATCTTTGAAAAAATGCAAGCCCCTCTAGAGTGATATGCCATGGTTTAAAAAAAAGTAAAGTTTTTTCCCTTTATTATTATGAAGGTCAACCAATACTTTATTTTAAACCACTTACTTCAACTCAGGTCTTTAAATTGTTTTTCTTTTTTTAGAACTAAATGAGTTGGGCCTGACCCAGAATAGTCCTTAAGGATAAAAGTTTTTTTTTTTTGGCAAACATAGCTATCTTTTTTGTCCAAATATAGTTTTCTAAATTCACATTTTTGACAATTTGTTTTTGCAAAAATGAACTCCTTTTAATTAAAACAATTCGGATTTTCTTGTTTTAAAACAGTCCAATTTTTGTTATCAAATATATCCAAGCCAAAAGCTTTTCAAGTATTCAAATGTCCCAATTTATAGAAAACCAATTTGTATTTTATTCACTTAAATAAAAGTATAAGTCATTTATCATTTTTCGGGCTCATTTTGGAAAACCTTTTAGGGATCCTATCTGTTCTAAACACGTTTGCCTAAATTTAAGTCATAATTATTTTGGGTTCCAATACTATCAAGTATTTTTTACAAATTACTTACATAAAAATAAAGTACAAGAATTTAAAAGAAGAGTTTAAGCTAGTAGACCTACCGAACCCACTAGTTAACCATTTTTACCATGGTTGGGCCTTCAATCTAGACTTGATCAAAGAAAGCTGTTGGGCCACTGACCCAACTGGATGGATAAGTGTTTTGGCCCAATTGGCCCTTCCAGTCGTGCAAGAAGAAAAGAGAGGGAAAAGGAAAGGAAAAGGTTAGAAGGTACCTAAACTTATCTAAGTTAAATGCAAAACTTTGTAAAATTTTTACACATATCTCGTAAAATAGTTGAGAAATATACGCATAAAGAAATTTCACTCATGGGCCAAGATTTAACTGAAAAGGAACAATCCATATTTATATTCATACAATGTAAACACCACAAATGGGCTAGGCCCAGTTTAGACAAAGCAGCGTATACTCATAAAAATATAACAAGTGTAGGCCTGACCCAAAGAACATGGCAACATATAGAGATGGCATAAGAGATGAAGAATTGGGCCATGCTCAGAAAATACATAAGGCATGTTAGTTCAGATGATATACACAAGTGATATACTTGACATGTATACATATTGTATACTAAGTATACAATATGTATATCACACCTATACTCTAGGCATGAAGCACAATAGAAGATAAATGAAGGCAAGTAAGATAGGCATACATATATACATATCACAACCAGAACCTTAATTCCCATTTATACACTTCATGACTATGAAAACTAAGTATTCAAACAAACAACTCAATTCATGCATTTTAAAGGCTCAATCTTGACATAAAACATGGATAACAATCATAGATGCATAAAACAAGATAACAACTCCCATGACATTTTTCAGATTCCAGGTTCAACTTATGTGAATCAAAATTGACACCTAGAGGCAATGAGCTTTTAAAATGACTATCCTATATGTAATATATCATGCTTGACCTATTTACAGCTTAGTTAAGGTTAGTTCTACCTTGCTAAGACAAGTAGTAGACAAGACAATCAAGATAAATAGGAAAGAAGCCAAGCAAAACAGGTTAAGGCCATTTCAAGTTGGTTAAGATTCCTTTTAAAATTGTAAGCTTGGTGACAACATGGTGCTGGACAGACTTCAAACATGTTGATTTCACATAACATAGAAGAGGAAAGATAGGACATTTTTCAATTACACATGCACACTTAGTCACTTTAGCAACCTAATTCTAAGTTGGTTCATTACATGTTTTTGTATCTAATAGGCAAGACATCCCAGAATCATTTGGATCCTTTTACAGGTCCATACATTCTATTACAACTATTTCTATCAAAGTCCATGACCTAAAACCAACAATAGCTAACGCTAAACAGTATGGACATGCTTCAATTTGTTTCAAATAGCAATTTCTAAACTATTAATAAGTTAAGGTCATGCTGAGGCAGAAATAAGATATTCAGATAAGGCATGGTACTAGAAACAAGTTGTCAAATCAGATTAAGGACCATTCTCAAGATATTTTGCAGGCATGGTAACATTTAAGACATCACAATCATCACATGATTAAGAGGCAAGTACATAGTCTTGGAAACATGCTTTGAACTCAACACAACAAGATTGACATGCTTCTCAAACTCAAACTAAGGATCTAGTTACTGTTTTTAGCTCAAATAGATTCAGATAACCAAGTTAGCCTCTTATCTATCCTTTAGCTTAATAAAGCATGGTTCACCTTAACTTCTAACCAAACAGATGCATATCAAAGCTCAAAACATCATTTTAACAAATAAACATGTCAATCTAAACTAGCATGAAGATGACCTAAACATGTGTTAGCCAAAACAAGACATCAAAATACTACATGACATGTAACTTTCAGATTTTGGACTTCATTCAACTAGGCATTAAACTAGGTGATTCAGACTTCAAAATAACAATTTCAACATGAACATACAGAAATATGAAGACATGATATTCAACGTAGCATCTTAACACAATTATACATCATTTTTGAGTTCATGAAGGTTAGTGTTCTTTAACTTAGATTAAAATTTAAACTGGTAACTTAACATAACTTAAACTCATAGGAACAGATACATGGCATAAATATATGTGACACTAGGACTAACACACATGAACCAAACATGAAACAAGGTATATATATAAAAGTAGGGCAGAGTCATAACAAGGCATACACGTGATTACTTAATTCAAACTATCAACAGAGATCCTAAGGTGGACATGAATAACTTACACATACACAACATGTCATTATTCATGGTTCAAAATAAGCACACATGGATTTTGAGCTAACAGGAGATACTAAACAAATACATAGACTCACATGATTCATGTACCAAAGCTAACATATTCTTAAAGATCACTCTTAACTTGTGCTAAGCTCAGATCTAGCAAAAATGAACACAAATTAGGTATGAAATGAATCAAAAAAGCATTGAGACATGTGTCATTCTTATACAAACCTAAACCATCCCTAAAGATACATGTTTAACAAAGTATGAACTAAACCAGGTTTATTAACACATAACAAACATTCTGAGTTCATGTTAAGCGTACCTCGAGCTTAAAACAGCATGACATTCATAAGATGGGCTTAAACAAACACTATCACAGAAAATCATAGACAAATAAATATTTTAAACTTCATATTTTAAACCTGGACTATCCTTAAATCTAGGTGTAATATTGCTCATATACATAGTCAGGCTCATTATCCCCAAAAATCATTAAGCAACAAATGTCTTAAGTCATATTAAACCTATACATGTTCTAAACCAGTTACAGATGACATTCATAAGTCCAAACATGTTCAGTGTAACAACCCGTTTGGTCATTTTGAGCTTTTGGACTTTTTCCCCTGGAGTACCTTTCCCGTAGCTTCAACTCAATATTCATCTCAGAGTTGACTTTAGTGAATTTTGAAGACTTAAAGTTAAAGAGAAAAAGAGATTTGACTCATAGTTGACTTGTGGGTAAATGTATCTTTTTTAAAGTTTCGTTGATTTCGTTAGGTCCGGAATGTGATTTATGACTTAGTAGAGTCATTGGTTCGGATCTCGAGGGGTTTGGGTGAGATTGGGTGCCCGTTAGAGATTTAAGTCATTTTGAGGAAGTTAGGATGTTTTTGTGGATAAGCGTGTCTTAATGGTCTCA
This sequence comes from Anisodus acutangulus, assembly GCA_029783415.1. Lineage (NCBI taxonomy): Eukaryota > Viridiplantae > Streptophyta > Magnoliopsida > Solanales > Solanaceae > Anisodus > Anisodus acutangulus. The sequence goes on along the minus strand of CM056511.1, from coordinate 20,668,716 downwards.
TATGGGTGTTTCGTCGATTCGAGTAGCATGGTTTATAGTCAAGTTGCACTATTGGTTAGTGCTCAAGGGTTTCTGAATGAGTTTCAGATCATTGGTGGATAATCTAGTAAAGTAAGAATTGGAGTTGACCACAGTCAACAACGGGTCAAGATGACTTTTTTGGGGTGTTTCAAGTGCGCGAGCAGGTTTGGAACGTATTGTATGATCGAGATGCATATTTGGTTTGTGTCTGGGGTGTTTCAGATGAGTTTCGGGTGGTGATTCCAAGTTTGGGATTATCTGGTGTTTCAGTTGCTGAAGTTGTTCTTCACGTTCGTGAAGCTAGACCACGTTCGCAAAGGGTATTTTGGGCTAGGGGCCGCGTTCATGACCACCCCTTGCATCCACGATGGGCTTGGGTCGGGGCAACCCTTTGCATTCGCGATGAGCTATCGCGTTCGCAAATGGTGAATTCTGCCTGAATAGAATATAATCCCATTTCAAACCTCATTGTTCATATTTCGATTTTACGAGTTCGGAATCTCAACTTTGAGTATTTCAAGGAAATTTCTTCATGTTTCTTTGAGGGGGTAAGTTTCTAATTTTCCTTTTACTGTTCTACCATTAATTATTATGGAATTGCATCATAAAATTGATGATTTGAGCTTAAAAATTTGGGGTTTGCCATGAAAATGAGTTTTCTAGTAATTTATCAAATTGAAGGTATATTTAGGGATAGATTTCGAAGATTTTTGATATTCTTACTAATTAGACTATGGGTAAACCAATTTTGCAACAATATTATGATTTTATTCTTATGGGCTCGGGATTGGCTTTTTAGGTCTATTTTGGGTTCCGAAATAAGTATAACATTATGGGTATTGTTGGACTTGTATAACTATGTATATTACTAATTTTTAAGTATAACATTATGGGTATTGTTGGACTTGTATAACTATGTATATTACTAATTTTAATAGATTGAACTTTTTTGGTGAATTTAGATGTGGTGGAGGTTCCGAAAGGCTTAATCTCGGCATAGATCAAGATGGAAATCGTTCATGAGCTATGAGACTTCAAAATAAGGCAAGTTGAGACTTCTAGACCTTAATGTAGTGTTATGTGTTGGTAGTTAATTAATTAAGGGGAATAATAGGGATTTGACGGTTCCGTACTCGTGAGGTGACCAACACTTGTGCGGGTACCGATGTACTTAAAGGGTAATTTAATAAGTTAAGTATGTTGTACATCATATAGATTATATGTTTAACCTTCGAGCCATGAGAGTGGTGCATAAATCCACTTAGCTTGATATGTTTGCTGCTTATTTGGGCTTCGTATCCATGTTTGATAGAATATTGTGATTATGACTTATCATGCACTTATCACTCTACATCTTGTCCTACATGATATATGTTTGTTGTGTATGTATGCACTTGCCTCGGGGCTATGATGTTCCCTTTGGGGCTATTGAAACTACCTTCAGGGCTATGATACAGATTGCCTTCGGGGCTATATAGATATGCGCATTGCCTTCGGGGCTATACAAACGTGCGCTTGCCTTCAGGACTATACAGATATAGATCGCCTTTGGGGTCATTCAGATACACCTGCCTTTAGGGTCATTCAGATACACCTGCCTTTAGGGTCATGCACTTACATACCAGATCTCTTGTGAGGCCAGGATATTATGTTCCGGTTGTATGCTAGATAGTAACATAATAAAGATTAGAAATCAAAGATAGTACATAGAGCTGAGATATAATAGATTGGATAGATAAACAGAGGGGCCAAGCTGTCCAAGCAACAGTGACCCAGTAAGTTGACCAAGAGGTTGCTGTCAGTTCACTCCCATCCCTTCCTTCCAGTAGAGACTTCCGGCATATTTATTAATGTTCTTCAATTTCAGAATTTATATATATACAAATTATTTTCTGCCTTACATACTTGGTACCGATTTCCCATTGTTAGGGCATTGCATTTCATGCATGCAGATGCAGGTAATCAGTTCAACGAGTTCGCCCAGTAGAGCATATTGGGATTCAACGAAGGATCGGTAAGATTCCATCTCTTCTAGCATGTAGCCGAGTCTAGAGGTCAGGTAGCAGATGTGTTGTACAGACTACAGGTAGGCCGGTGCCTTGTCCCGACCACGTTTGATGTTAGTTATCTTTAGAGTCTTTATAGACCAGGTTAAGTATGTTCAGTGTATCAGTGGCCTTGCCGGCCCTTGTATTATGTTTATTTAAGGTTACTCAGCATCATAGTTTACAGAGGCCTCCTTGGCCCTTAGTAGCTTTTAGTAAGAACAAGTTCTACCTTGTTAGCCTAAGTTAATATTTCTTTTACAATATGGCTTCAAGGGCCCAGTTTGCCTTCAAGGCTCAGACTGAGAGTTCAACTTGGTACGCTCGGGGCCTATCCAAACATCAAGTTCCAGCCACACCCATCCTAGGTTGGGGTGTGATATCTAGTTCATCGGGATTTGGCTTCGCTCTATCCTAGGCAAACTAGAGTATTTTTTTGGATGACCAAGGACTCAAGCAGACTACTTGAGGTGAACCGTTATCGACTTTTGGACGACCACAAACAATCTCCGTCTTCAACGTGTTCCAAATAAATAATTTAGTTTTTTACTAGATGACGATTGTGAAACCGCATAACCGTCTTTGTGCACTGATGCAAGTGTGTGTGCGTGCCATTTGACGGAAATATGAAATGCATGAGATGACAATTATATTTATAGAAAGTTAAACACATAAGCAATTATTTGCAATTAAAAGCATGTTGTATGGGAACCCTTATGGTTAGAACCTAGGATTATCTCCAGCCGAATCACCATCTGTTACAGTTCACTTTTACACGAGGCATAAAAGCTACTAAGAGGTTGTTGGACTATATTCGGACAATTATTTTTTAGAGTCGCCACCTAATTTACAGGGAAATTAGGAAAACCAAGTTAAAATGGTTTTCTCAAAACATAAAAAAAATCCTTTAAAAACCAGACTTTGAGGTAAGGGTTCTGGTGATCCCCCGTGGAAGGTGTTAGACACCTCGGTATTAAGGATTAGTAGAATATGGCTGACCTTCGAGTTCTATAGCATGCTTAATTGTGAATAATTGATTAAAAGAGTGTTTAATTTCCTGCAAAAATAAAAGTCATAGCATATCATCTTTATTTTGTTTTGAGTTTTGAAAGAAGGGTTTTGAAAATAAAGAGTTGGAGTTTGTTCGAAAGGATCCATATAGGGGTAAATTAGTCAATCCATTTTCGGACTAAGATACACTCAAAGGTTAATTTGAGTAGAATCATACTAGATTTAGTCCAATGTCATGTTTATTATCCTTATATGTCTTTGAAAATATTTGGAAACTTGCAAGTCCCTCTAGAATGATATGTCATGGTTTCAAAAGTGTAATTTTTTTCCTTTTTTATTATGAAGGTCAACCAATACTCTATTTTAAACCACTTACTTCAACTCGGGTCTTTAAATTGTTCTTCTATTTTTAGAAGTAAATGAATTGGGCCTGGCCCAAAATAGCCAGGATAATTTTTTTTTGGCAAAAATAGCTATTTTTTGTCGAAATCCAATTTTCTAAATTCACATTTTTGACAAGTTTTTTTTTGCTAAAATGAACTCCTTTTCATTTAAAACAATCCGAATTTTTTGTTTTAGTAGTACGTTTTTTGTTATCAAATTTATGCAAGTATCCAAATGTCCCAATTTATAGAAAACCAATTTGTAATTTATTCTTTTAAATAAAATTATAAGTCATTTATCATTTTTTGGGCTGATTTTGAAAAATCTTTTGGAGATTCTATCCGTTCTAAACGATATACGCATCGTTTGCCTAATCCTAAGTCAACCATTTTGGGTTCCAATAATATCAAGTATTATTGCAAATTACAACAAAAAAATAAAGTAGAAGAATTTAAAAACAAAAGTTTAGGCTGGTGGGCCTACCAAGCGCACCAGTTAACCATTTTCACCCATGGATGAGACTTCAATGCGCAACAACTAATACAGGCTCAATAAAAGATAGTTGTTGGGCCATAGGCCCAACTAGTTGGATAAGTGCTTCAGCTCAATTGACTCATCAAGCCGTGCAAGAGGAAAAAAAAGGGAAAAGAAAAGAAAATGTTAGAAGGTACCTAAACTTATCTAAGTTAAATGCAAAAAATTGTAAATAGTTTACACACATATCACGCAAAACAATTGAGAAATATACACATAAAATAAATGTCACGCATGGGCCAAGATTTAACTGAAAGGGAACAACCCATAATTAAATTCATATAATGTAAACACCACAAATAGGCTAAGCCTAGTTCAAGAACAACAATGTATACTCATGAAAACATAACAAGTGTGGATCTGGCCCAAAGAACATGGAAACAAATAAAGATGACATAAGAGATGAAGAATTGGGCCATGCCTAGAAAACACATAAGGCATGTTGGTTCAGATGATATACACAAGTTATATACTTGACATGTATACCTTGTATGCTGAGTATACTTAGTATACAGTCTGTATATCTTTATGTATATCACACCTACACTCTAAGCATGAAACACAATGGAAGATAAATAAAGGCAAGTGAGATAAGCATACACATATATCTCATTTATACACTTCATGACTATGAAAACTAAGTATTCAAACAAACATCTTAGTTCATGCATTTTAAAGGCTCAATCTTGACATACAACATGGATAACAGCCATAGATGCATAAAATAAGATAACAACTACCATGGTATTTCCCATATTTCAGGTTCAAGTTATATGAATCAGAATTGACACCTAGAGGCAATGAGCTTTTAAAATGACAATCCTATCTCTAATGTTTCATGTCTGACCTATTTACAACTCAGTTAAGCTTAGTTCTACCTTGTTAAGACAGGTAATAGATAGGACCATCAAGACAAATAGGAAAGAAGCCAAACAAAATAGGTTAAGACCATTTCAAATTGGTTGAGGTTCCTTTTAGAATTGTAAGCTTGGTGCCAACATGGTACTGGGCATGCTTCAAACAAGTGGATTTCCAATAACACAGAAGAGGAAAGATACTCCATTTTTCAATTATACATGCACACTTATCACTTTAGCAACCTAATCTAAGTTGGTTCATCACATGTTTTTGTATCTAATAGGAAGGATATCCCATAATCATTTGGATCCATTTACATGTCATATAGTCTATTACAACTATTTCTACCAAAGTCCATAACCTAAAACAACAATAGGTAACACTAAACACTATGGACATGATTTAATTTATTTCAAGTAGTAATTTCTAACCTATTAATAAGTTTAGGTCATGCTAAGGCAGAAATAAGATATTCAGTTAAGGCATAGGACTAGAAGCAAGTTGTCAAATCATATGTGAAAGAAATAATCCCCTTGATTATTTTCATTAATTGAAAGATATATATACAAGTTACAAAATAGGAGAATCCTATTCCTATTCTACTCCTAAAACCTTATTCTACCATAATTCTAACTATACAATTATGGTAAATGTACAAGACTAATTAAGATAACATTTACACTAAAATATACCAACAATATACATTCCATATATACAACACTGCTTCAAGCCCTTTGTCGTGATGGGCCGTGTCCATCGCCTTGGGCCAGACCCATCCCTTGCCTAGTCAGGCCACTGCTTATGTATTCATGTGATATACACTTCTATATATTAAGTGTATATCACGGGTATATTACCTTGTTTAGCACACCCCCGCAGTCATAGCGGGCGGTCTTCGAACGCTGAGATTGTCCCTAAAATCTTTAAAAAGGACCGAGGGAAGACCCTTTGTAAAGATGTCTGCAATCTGATATCTCGACGGGACGTGACAGACGCGTACTTGACCCTGGCAACTTTTTCATGGACAAAGTGAATGTCCATCTTGATATGTTTAGTGCGTTGGTGTTAAACTGGATTACTAGAAAGGTAAATGACACTAATATTATCGCAATACACCAAGGTTGCCTTTTGAATTGGACAATGAAGCTTTAGAAGCAAATTACGTAACCAACATGATTCTGAGACCACATTGGCCACCCCTCGATATTCAGCCTCGGCACTTGAGCGGGATAGAGTCGCCTGACGCTTCGCAGGCCAGGAGACCAAGTTGTTGCCAAGGAACATACAATAGCCAGACGTAGACCGTCTGGTGTCTGGACAACCACCTCAATCGGCATCTATGTATAAGACAAGTGTGGATGTAGATGAAGGATACAAATGCAAACCATAGAACAGTGTACCCTGAATATACCGAATGATGCATTTGATTGCATTCATGTGCTCAATTCTGGGATCATGCATGAATAAACACACCTGCTGAACAACATACGTAATATCCGGTCTGGTAAAGGTCAGATACTGAAAGGCCCTTGCAAGACTGCGATAGAGGGTTTGATCCTCGTAAGGGACGCCGGCCGCGGCACCAAGCTTGGGCTTAGCATCAACTGGAGTGGAAGTGTACTTACAAGAGGACATCCCGACTCTCTCGATGATCTCAGATGCATACTTTTGTTGAGCCAAAAATAATCCATTTGAATGACGCTTGATGGCAATCTCCAAAAAATAACTCAAGGCATCTAAGTTTTTCATAGCAAACTCAGAGCTGAGCATTGTCATGATAGACTGGCTTAAGGCATCGGAAGAAGCAGTCAAAATGATATCATCCACATATAACAGAATATAGGACAAGGATGAACCACGACGGTAGATGAACAAGGAATTATCTGACCTGCTGTGAGTGAACCCAATAGTCGAAACATAGTCAGTAAACCTTGTATACCAGGCCCGTGGAGACTGCTTAAGTCCATATAAGGACTTCTTTAACAAACAGACATGATGAGGACAATTAGTATCCCTGAACCCCAACGGCTGATACATATATACTGTTTCCTTGAGATCACTATGTAGGAAAATATTCTTGACATCCAACTGATGAACAGGACATGCCTTAGAAAGAGCCAAGCTAAGCACAGTGTGAATGGTAGCCGGCTTGACCACCGGACTAAACGTCTCCCCACAATCTATCCCAACCTGTTGAGTCTTACCATCACCCACGAGCCGCGCCTTATGTCGAGCAAACGACCCATCTGAATTTTTCTTATGAGCAAAAATCCACATAGACCTGATAACATTAATACCAGATGGACGGGGCACCAACTCCCACGTCTTATTATCAATAAGAGCATTATATTCATCAGTCATAACAATTTTCCAATTCGGATCATTTAAGGCGGACACATGATTACGGGGCAAGGAGGATTTAGAGACATCAAAATATAAATTAAAATGTCTTTTAGGTGTAAAAATACCCCGCTGACTACGAGTGACCGGTCTATGACTCGAGGAAGGATTGAGTGAATTTTGGGAATTTACTGGGCTCGGGATGGGTAGCGGCGACGATGGGCTCTTGGCCCAAATCGGCTGTCTGAAATTTGGCCAGAGCAGTTCGAGGTGGGTTGGACTGGCCCAATCACTGGGCTGTTCGACTCTTAAGCGTGATGAGCAGTGGATCCGGTAGGCGATGGGCCGTTGGAGGATTTTGGGTGCGGGACACGTCCAAAAAATGATGAGTAATATATGGAGATATACCATCATCCAAAAAAATATACGAACTAAGCTCGGGAGTATGGACTTTAGTAAATGGAAATTGAGTTTCATCAAAAATTACATGGCGATTAATGATGATTTTCTTGGAGGATAAATCAAAGCATTTGTAACCATGATGATTAGACGGATAACCCAAAAACACACACGGAGTAGACCGGGCCTGAAGTTTGTTAATTGTGGTGGATGGGAATAACAGATAACACAAACACCCAAAAACCCGAAGATGAGAATAAGAAGGGTTCTTATTATATAGGATTTGGAGGGAGGAAGAATATGTCAGATCTTTGGACAAAATTATGTTAAGGATATATGTGGCCATTTGTAGAGCATGATGCCAAAAATATGGAGGTACGGAAGCATGAATTAAGAGAGTTCTGACAATGTTATTTATGGAACGAATTTTGCGTTCGGCTTTCCCATTTTGTGAAGATGTATGAGGACACGAAAAATGAAAATTGATCCCATTAGTGGCACAGAACTCCCGAAACTCCCTATTGTCATACTCTTTTCCATTATCACACTGGATATTTTTTATTTCTCTTTCAAATTGTGTTCTAATGAATGCTCTAAACTTTATGAAGACGGAAAACACTTGAGATTTATTTGCAATTGGAAACGTCCACAAAAATTTAGTATAATCATCTAAAAAAAGAACATAATACCGATGACCCAAATGGCAACTTAATACTTTTTGAGTCTGTGCCACTAATGGGATCAATTTTGATCCCATTTGCATTGAGGTATGTGAATTTGAGTCTACAAATGACAACTTAATACTTTTTCCTAACGAACAAGATTGAAAAATTGGGGTATGACTCGTACCCTTACAAGAAATAAAAGTATTTTAATCTAAAACTGATAAAATAGAGGATCCCAGATGACCAAGGCGGACATGCCACAAGGAAGGAGAAATGACTGCAAACGCTGATGGCAAAACGTGACTCGATGGACCGAAAGCGGGCGTGATAGGATAAAGATCTCCCCTACTATCACACCTCATGAGAGGACTCCCCGTCTTGAAATCCTTCACAGAGAATCCAGAAGGATCAAATTCAACAAAAATAGAATTGTCAGTGGTGAACTTTCGGACATACACTAAGTTTTTAATCAATTTGGGAGCATGTAAAGTATTTTTCAAGATAAGGGGTGGATTGGGGGGAGACAACATTTTCTGACCATAATCCTGAATTGGAATAGAGTTTCCATTACCAATAATTATACCGCGAGAGTTGCTCAAATTGAAATAAGATGAGAGAGTACCTGAATCGGATGTCATGTGGGTAGTGGCACGGGTATCCATATACCAATTCGGGTCCGATTGTGTCAACCCTAGTGTGTCAATCGCGGCCTCGATATCGGTCTGAGTGGGGACTGCTGCGTGGTGAGCTTGTGGAGGCCGGGGCCCAAGTATTCGAGGCCGTACATCGTGGTGGCGATGCCGTTCTGGGCGATGGGCGTCTGGGCTGCTGGAAAGCCCACTTGCCAGTTGTTGAAAACTGTGGTGGAGGTGGACCGTAGGGCCACTGGCCACTGGTCCAAGCCCACGGCCCAAGGCTGAGACCAGGGGTTCGGTGGGCCACTGGAACTTGGATGGGACCCACTGCCACTGCTTTGGCCACCATCAATGCTGCCGGAACCGTCGCGTTTGCCCCCGCAATTTTTATTTTTTCGGCCATTCTTGTTGCCCCCGTGGGATTGGTTTTGGTTCGAATTGTTGCCAAAATTTTGAGGACTAGGGGAGGAAGTCATCATGACCATGGGACTAGCATTAGTAGCCGCCTTTTTAGCCAAACCAGCTTCTTCCAAGGTAAGCATGGAGCGGGCTTGATAAAAGGCGGGAAGTGGGTTGCTTTGACGGAGGAGAGTCCCCACGCCATTATAGGCCTCAGAAAGACTGGCAACCAGTTGTAGAACCAGACGATTATTTGTTACAGGTGTGCCAAGATTACGGAGTTGATCCGCCAATCTATTCCAGGTAGCCATAGCCATATGCAGATACATTTGGAAATTCTTCCATGCGAACTATAGATAATTCCTGCTCGAGTGTGACGACACGTGAATGTTGGTTATCTTGGAATATGTCACGCAATCTATTCTAGGTAGCCATAGCCATGGTATCCGACTCAATAATCGTCTGTAAAAGGTCAATCAAAATAGTGGAATAGATCCACTGGAGAACGGTAGCATCAAGAGTAATCCATAACTGAGGATCCTCCGCGGGAAGAGGTGTAGCGGGAGGAATTATGTGATGGATAACTTGATGGGAGATAGCGTGAATTTTAAACAATTCAGCCCACGTCGCATATTTGACGTTTTTCATGTCAAGCACAATAGGGATAATGTTCTTGACGTTAGAGACCATGAGGGCAGGATGAAAATTGTTCTTAGACATATTGAAAGAACAAATGAGGGGAACTGTGGAAATAGTAAGAGAGATTTTTGAGAGCGAAAGATGAAAACCCGAGGGGAGCGTTTCGGCCGAGAGAGAGGGCACAAAATTTGGGAGAGAAATTTTTTGTTTAGACCTAGTCTCTTGATACCATTAAAGAAATAATCCCCTTGATTATTTTTATTAATTGAAAGATATATATACAAGTTACAAAATAGGAGAATCCTATTCCTATTCTACTCCTAAAACCTTATTCTACCATAATTCTAACTATACAATTATAGTAAGTGTACAAGACTAATTAAGGTAACCTTTACACTACAATATACCAATAATATACATTCTATATATACAACACTGCTTCTAAAGCCACTGCCCGTGATGGGCTCCCCGAGATGGGCCATTATCCACTGCCGGATGGGCCACTGTCCACTGCCTAGTTGGGCCACTGCTTCTGTATTCCTGTGATATACACTTAATAATATTACCTTGTTTAACAATATGAAGGACCATTCTCAAGATATTTTGTAGTCATGGTAACATTTAAGACATCACAATCATCACAAGATTAATAGGCAAGTATAGAGTCTTAGAAACATGCTTTGAACTCAACACAACAAGATTGACATGCTTCTCAAGCTCAAACTAAGGACCTAGTTACTATTTTTAGCTCAAACAGATTCAGATAACCAAGTTAGCCTCTTATCTATCTTTTACGTTAATTAAGCATGAACTTCTAACTAAACAAATGCACATCAAAGCTCAACGCATCATTTTAAAAAATAAACATGTCAATCTAAACTAGCATAAAGATGAACTAAATATGTGTCAGCCAAAACTGGACATCAAAACACTACATGGCATGTAACTTTCAGGTTCTAGACTTCGTTCAACTAGGCATTAAACTAGCTGATTCAGACTTCATACTAACAGTTTCAACATGAACATACAGAAATATGCAGACACGATATACAATATAGAATCTTAACACAAATATACATCACTTAATAGAACTTAAACCCATAGGAACATAAACATGGCATGATTATATGTGACACTAGGGCTAACACACATGAACCTATAATGATCCGTCCGGTCATTTTTAGCTAAAGACCCTTATTTTTATATTTTACCCTTTCCACAGTCTCTGTGTGGGGTTTGTAATATGCGGGGATGGGTAGTATGGATCTCGATGTCCATTTATATGAGTTTCAGATGAAAAGCCCAAGTATGAAAACTTAGAGTTGGTTAGTTTGATTCAAAGTTGACTTTTGGCTAGATGAGTTTGTTTCTGGGTTCCATCATTTTTGGTAGTTCCGGAGGGTCATTTATGACTTAGTCGAGTAATTGGTTTGCTTCCCGAGGTAATCAGATGAGTTTTGTGGCTTTATTTGTAAAATTTGGATATTTGGTTTTTCTGGGCAATTCTTTAGAAAGGTATGCCTTAGCTCAATTATTTGTAAAATTTGAGGGTATGAGCAAGTCGTAGCACTGTTTACCATAGACGAGCATATCTAGTTTGTGTCCGGGGGGTTTTTAGAAGTGTTTCGAGTATTTGTTTGAGGTTTGGACTGATTTCATCTTTCCTGGTGTCTAGTGTTAGCTATAGTAGCACCAATGTCTAGGTCCGCCTCGGCGAGGAGTGAGGTGTCAAGTGAGTCTCGCTCCAACAAAAGGTTTTTCTGCCATAGTGGGTCCGCTCCACCGGAGTTGATTCCGCTAGGACAAAAACTCTGTACCAGACCCCTATTAATTCCTAGGTCAGAAAATTCTTTACCCAAAATATATTTCTCGATATCAGAGCTGCCTGAGAGTAAAATTCAGAACCTTAGGAACTTTTTGACCTTGAGGTAATAGATTCCTTCATTTTATTGGTTTAAGTGATGTTTATAGACTCTTTAATGATGTTTTAGCATGATGTTATACTAGGGAAGATGGAGTTCTTATGTTTATGAGAATAAGAGAGATGTATGGTGGATTTTAATGGAGGTTTATGGATTTAAAAGTGATATTCTTGTGAATTAGGAATGGGGTAATGATAAATAATCATGTTTTATGGTTTAATTTGATTTAGAACCTTGTTTTCAAATGGGAAAAATTCTAGGGTTTTAGATTGAGGATTTTTTTATTATTGTTCAATTGGAGGTTCAATTGTATATAGATTTTTAATTAATTTAAGGTTATGATTACTTAGTATGTAATAAAGATTTTTGAGTATTAAAGTTCGAGTCTTGGTGGCGTGGGCCCGGAGAGGTATTTTAGGTAGTGTTTGTAAAGTCTTTATCCTTGTATGTTACGAAAATGTTGTATTTATGAATAGAATATATGCGTGAATAGACTTCGACCGTCGTGAGGCGCAAATGAGAGGCAAGGCTATCACTGAGGGTTAATCAGATAGCTCACCTGCTCGGCTGTGACGTAGGCTACATTTTAGTTTTTCAAGACTTTGATAGAAGTATGTAATTAGTTATAAATATTGATGGGTATTGGGCGTCTTTAGGGGTTCCACTCAGGCGGTTGTGATGAACGTCTGAGTGGGTACCGGTGTTGAACTGTTATGATGGGATGATTTGAGGAATCAACCTTATACTGGTTAAGATTGCTGATTATTTAGGCTTGTCGCCATATGGGGGATCGTCGCCATAGTTGATTGACTTGTTATTCATCACACATGATTGATATGATATCTTGATTTGTACATAGATTTTATACGTGTTGTGTACTCTTAAAAAACATGTGGTATTTCATCTCTTATTTAGTTGCATCTCATTTTATAATGATTCTTGCCTTATATATGTTATTTGCATTCATACACTCATGGTTCTGATGATATGATATTGGAGTGATATGATTATGATGAGGGTCCAAAGGTCTGGGAAAGTAAGAACACTGTTGAGATTATGGCCACACTGAGATGATATTAATACGCGGGGATGGCTCGGAGTTGCACGCCTGCAACATGATATTATTACAGTCAAGTGCTAGGCTACGTGATCTGATGAGTTATTCCAAAGCGGAGAGTTATATGGACTTTTCGGGTCCCCCATGGCTCACTTTCATATGACATACCTCTGTGAAGTGTGTATATTGGTTGATGAAAATGTACCTTACATATGTATTGCATACATATCCTAAATATATGCCATATCATTGATTACTTATTATTGATTCTGTATTGAAGTGATTTATGATGATTTGACTAAGTGTGGATATCGAATGATATATTTGTTGATACTTGAGCTATTGTAGAACTCTTGAAAGTGAAATAGTGTGAATAGGTATGAACTCTTATTGAACAAGAAATCATGTGAACTCTGTGAACCTTTATGTGGACTATGTGACTTTATTTGGATTATTGGACTGTGTAGCATAGGGTTAATGTCATGACCTAAAACCCATTATGCCGTGAGACACCTACCCTAATCTGTAGACGAACCCCAATCGTGCAACATAAGATTATACGAAAGTAAATGTAAAAAGTAAAGAGATAACAAAGGAATTATCAATAAATATTAGGACTTAAAATGTAATTTGAAGAAAATCTCCAAAGATCCGGTATTCATGAGTACAAAGCTCTAAATTGAGTACAAGTTTGATAGAGAACAATAAATATTGTCTGAAGGTAGCATGGACATTAACATAAATATAGAAGAGAGTTCAAGTGTTAGGAATCCATCAGCGACTCACCCTGGACTCCCCAAGCGATCTCCAACAAGCTAAGCTCCACCAACTCATCCGTCGTCTGACTCAGTACCTGCACATAGAGTGCAACAAGTGTAGAGTGAGTACGGGAAACACGTGTACCCATCAGCATCATCGACCGACCCTAACTATAATGGTGGCGAGGGTTGATACTCCTAATACTTCTCTTCTTGCTTGGTTAGTTAAATATACTGTTATAAATAATTCAACCATATAAGTGAAGATCCTAAGACCATACCAAGTCATAAAGTCCATTGCTCGTCAAGGGACATCACCAAGTTTCCCAATTTTACCTCAATTAGGAAAGATATAGTAATAAGTTCCAAGCTTTGCAAAAAGGCACCTAATCCTCAAAGATTACACCTTTTCATTAACTATACAAGTTCTACTCATAAGGGTCCAACCTTTCACGAATTAAGGTACAAACATTATCAAGATTTAGTCTTTTCTCTAAATAACAAGTTCACCATTAAAGGTTAAATCTTTTAGTTCTACTGTTCAACCGTGCACAAGTATTATCCAGGTTCATATCACAGTCCTCCAAAGCATTGTCAACAACCTAAACCCTATGACTGGGCGTCTAGTCCCATCAAGTCTCACCACTCAACCTCACAACAATTACAAGTCCCAAGTATCATTATTACTCTCTATCAAGCTATAAGACCATATAATTCATCCGAAATCACCATTTAGTACACACAAAATAAATACATATAAAAAGAATAAGAATGAATGCAATGCAGATGATATGTATATATGCACTGGCCATATGTACCCAGTACACACATACTGCTGCAGTAGCTGTCATGTGACCCATGAGAGACTAATGAGGTCCATATACCCATACGATCCCATCGAATACCAGCTCTGTGGTTGTCATATCATAATCATTTATATTCATTCGATCCCATCAGACCCAACTCTGTGGCTGTAGTATCATCATTAATCGTCACTCTCTTACCATGTACCATATCTAATAACCGGCTTCCCAAGCCTCTTTCATCAGTATCTCAACTGTTCAATGCCAAATATAATATGTATGAGGATATGAATATGTGTGCACCATGCAAAAATATAATCAATACAATTAGTATTACCAATTCCTTTTCAACTATTTAGATGAGACGTAGAGTGATGAATATATGTCAAGTCAAATCAATAATAGAATATCAAACATGGCTATGAGCCCAGATAATCAGCAACCATACCAAACCTAAGCGGTTTTATGCACCGCGCTCATGACCAGAAGGCTAAATATATAATCACATACAGATATATCCAACAAGTTCATTGATTACCCAAGTTAAGTTTACTGGAAACCATAATAACGCTCGTTACCTTACCAACACAGGACCCCAGATACCCCATTACTCTCATTAATTACTAAACTAACACATAAACACTATATTAAGGTCAAGTAAGTCTCAACTTGCTTGATTCGAAGACGAAGAAATCACGCAGCAGCTTTCCCATTTTGTTGAGCCTCCTCGCGAGCCCACTCTGGTCAATCATATCGATTATATAAGATTACGAGTCTAACGGTACCCATAATGATAAATAAATCTAGAATCTCCAAGTAGAACTTATAAAGAACCTTGGGCCCACATTATCAAGACACGAACTTTATTATCCAAATAGACATTATCAAGACACGAACTTTATTATCCAAATAGTACCATAACATGCTAGATAGTCATAATCTCAAGTTAATTGAACAACACAGCCCAAAAAGATCTCCAATTTCACGAATTAATGAAAAGCCCAATTATAACCCTAGAATTTCCCCCAATTTCCAAAAGGGTTTATAACATGGAACTGGCCACATTATTATCATCTATTAGGTAAATGCAACACTAGTTTATAAAATAAGCATCAATAAATTCATAAACAACCCCCAATCCTCAATTACAACCCTCTTATAACCATTTCTATCCTTCCCCCACATTTAATACACATGCTTAAGATGTAATACACCAGTACTCATAAATGGAACGGATAATGATTACCTTAATGGTGAAAATCTCTTGATTTTATCCCTATCTTACTGCCCAAGCTTGAGTCTCAAGGAGGTATCAATATTGGGGAATGAAATAAATGCTAGGTCTAATCCCACTTAAAAACTGCCCAGTGACCCACTCCAGCAGACCCGATTCCTCTAGTGTGAACCTGCTCAAGCAGAAACCCTATCTGCCGGGGCAGAAGCCACCTCCGCTGAGGTGGACGCACCCTGGCAAGGAAATCATCCACTTTGGTGGATCTCAGACTGATGAGAGATTTTCGCTTTGGCGAGCCAGAACTTTGTTGAGGCGGATGCTTGGTCATTGGGGTGAACACCAGCAACTAGCAGTAGCCCAAAGTCCTCAAACTCTTCGTCAACCACCCGAAACACTCCCAGGACATCCCGAACCCAAACCAAACATGCTACCCTATCAGAAATCACATTCCAGACCTACTTGCACATTCAGATTTCCCGAAAAAGGTCTTTAAGGCTCGGGTTTGACTAAAGTCAACACTTAATTTCTAATTCTATAATTTTATAAAATAACCTCCAAAACACACCGGGCTGCCCCAGGTCCCTAACCAAAGGCTAAACTAAGTCTAAACGTCATTCAGGAGCTAATGAAACTGATGAAACTATTAACGGAGCACGTCTACTCAAAAGTCAACCATGAGTCAAACCTCTCTATTCTCTTAACTTTAGAATTTCCAAACTTCTTGAAAATAATCCGAAACTCAGCCGATTACCTCGGGAACTATGCCATCTATCCCCGCAAGTCATAAACACCGATAATAAGCTACAGAAGGACATTCTTGGAGAAATAAGTCTAAAAGTTCAAAATGACCGAACGGGTCATTACATCATCTACCACTTAAGTACACGTTTATCCTCGAACGGTAAAAAAAAGTACCAAAGTTGTCCAGCAGACAAAGAACCTCCGTCATAAACCTCATGAAAGACTTCACATTCAAGAATCATGCTGATAGCACTACTTGTCCGCTTCACCCGTCAGAACTTCCTTTGACTTAGTTTAGAAACCCAAAATTTCTTCCACAACTGATTTTCTTACATTTGAACTATCCCCTCTCAAATCCGTCGACTTTTATTCTAACCACACCTCTGGACGCAATTGATTGATTCCACGAATTTCATCATGAACACTCCAGTCCTTTAGTTGTAGCCGTAATCCATTACCATGCTTGTACCGGTCAAATATTCCAATTCCACTTATCTTTATTCTGCACCATCCAAAGTCGTCTTTAGCACTAAGAATTCATAGAAAACATATCGTCATACACCGTGAGTCTAAATTATGACTCTCTCTCATCAGAAAGAATATGTTTGTTCAGAGCCAACTCCCAACTTTTCTATCCAAAACTGACCTTATTCAAGGCCAATTGCGCTAATTCCAAATCTATTAGTTTCATTTTATCGAGGTGAAACTATTGGGCTAAATCTCATCATCCCATTCCTCTTAATCCTCTAAATATCATAATATGCCGCATTATGTATGTATGGGTAGGCGGCGCGTAATATTTGTCGGATCGCATTAAATCATGTTTGGGTAAGCGGCGCCCAATATGTGCTCTATTTGATCTGGCACGTGTAATAAGGATATTGATAAAATCCCGATTAAAATATTCCCCAATTTAATATAAGTCTGATTTGGAATCCACGCGTCGTCTGTTATAATTGAATTAGTGTAAAATCCTTTTCGGCTATAAGAGTATTTACACCCTAGTATTTGCTTTAAGTCTATGAGGATTCAGACTCTTCATAGATGCATGTGTTTGCAGTAGCGAGTGAGAAACCTTTGTGAGTATTTACGCCCTAATGTTTGCTCTACAAGGCCAAACTTGCTTAGATGCACGATTGCAGTCGCGTAACGGGATTGACTTACTTAGTTATGTCTTGACGTCCTAGTGTCGGAATAATCTAAGGGTGCAGATTGATTGTTTAGAACAGTCGGTCAAACCAATAGTTGCAAATTGTTTGTAATTAGTTTGGAGACCTACCAAGTTGTATTGTTGAAGTTATCAGCCCCAGCAAATGCGAAAATAGTATGAATTTGGATCTTGGCCCATTATGATCATATTTGATATGAGTCTGTATTCTTCCATGGAGTCGTAGAATATGTTAAAGTAATGAGAGTTAATTAAACTAAAGGCCATGTTAATTAGTTAACGAATATGTTCAAAGAAATTATATTTGATTTCAATTTCAGTATATCTATTTCTTCAGATTATTTAAAATGTCAAATCTGTCATTGAAATGCTTGGTTGAGACTAATAAGTTGATTGGAGCTAATTATCCGGACTGGTCGCGTAATTTGCGTTTGGTACTAAGATAATAGAAAATTGAGTATGTTTTAGACACAGCTGTTCCAAAAGTTCCTGATGAAAACTCTATTGAGTATGCTTTGTTTGACAAGGTTTCTTATCAGAAGCATTTGGATGATGCTACCTCGGCACAGTGTGTCATGTTGTCCTCCATGACTGTAGATTTATAGAGGCAGCATGAGAACATGGACCCCTATGAGATGCTAGAATATTTGAAGAGTATTTATGATTCACACTCTTAGACTATGGAGTATGAGCTGTTGAGAGACCTCTTCAAATGTAAGTTGAATGATGGGGGCCAAGTGTCTGGTTATATTCTGAAGATGATTGGGTTGATAGAAATGTTGGCTTCAATTGGAATGAAGTTTCCCCAGAATGTGTCTGTTAACCTGATTTTGAATTCGCTTTCTTGTTCGTTTGAGAATTTCATTGTGAACTTCAACATGAATAGAACTAAGGTGAATCTTCCAGAACTTCACAATATGTTTAAGACTTATAAATCATCTACTTCAAAGGAGAAGAATGTGCTCATGGTGGGCTCATCTACTAGGTTCAAATCTAAAGGTAAGAACAAGAAGAATAAGGGTAAGGCTGGTGCCAAACCCAAAGTCTTGAAACCTAAAGGAGGTGTTCAGAAGAAGTCTAGGTTGGCCAGGGACATAGGCCTCAACTGCAAGCAGAAGGGGCATTGGAAGAAAGATTGCACCGCTCCGGGAGGAGACAATGAACTAGGTGCTTCTGGACCTGTTGGACAAGGTATGTTTGTCATTGAGATTAATATGTCTATAAGTAACTCTCACTGCTGGGTATTGGATACAACCTGTGGCTCACACATTTTTAATAATGTGTAGTGGCTAATGGACAACAGAAAGGTTAGACCATAGGAGATGGACCTACGCATTGGAAATGGAGCACGAGTTGATGTTGAACGTGTGGGAACTTATAGATTAGATTTACCTTCGGGTTTTACATTAGAACTTAATAATTGTTATTTTGTTCCCTCAATTACGAGGAATATTATTTCCATTCCAATGTTAGACATTGCGAGTTTTTCCTCATATATTGCTAATGGAAGTTATATACTATCTTTTAATGGTATTGTTTATGGAAATGCTCCGCTTGTGAATGGTTTATATATTCTTAATTGTAATCGTGAAATTCTCAATGTGCAAAACAAACGAGCTAAAATAAGTAATCCAAGAAATCCCACCTACTTATGGCACTGTAAACTTGGTCATATCAATGAATCAAGGATAGCAAGATTAAGAAAGTTAGACTACTTGGAACCATTTGACTTGGAGTCCCATGGTTACTGTGAATCTTGCTTGAGAGGAAAGATGAACAACAAACCACTTTCTGTGAAAGGTGTGCGAGCCAAAGAGGCACTTGAGTTGGTCTATACAGATGTATGTGGGACATTTTCCACTCAAGCTAAGGGAGGTTTTCCATACTTCATAACTTTTACAGACAATTTCACAAGGCTTGGATATGTGTGTCTTATGAAGCACAAGTCCGAAGCCTTTGAGAAATTCAAGGAGTATAAGTTGGAAGTAGAAAAACAACTTGAAAAGAGTATCAAGACTCTTCGATCAGATCAATGAGGTGGATACTTTAGTAGAAAATTTCTAGATTACTTGAAACTTCATGGAGTCCAATCAGAATGGACATTTCCTGGAACACCACAGATAAATGACGTTGCTGAAAGGAGAAATCGAACCTTATTGGATATGGTTAGATCCATGATGAGTGTTTAAGTTTTTCCGACATACCTTTGGGGCTGTGCTTTACAAAACTTAATCTATATTCTGAATAGAGTTCCTTCAAAGTCAGTAGAGAAAATGTCATATGAGATATGACATGGAAAGAAGCCTGCTCTTACACATATGCGAGCCTGGGGCTGCCCTGCACATGTAAAAAGATGCTTATTGACAAGTTGGAATCTAAAAGTGAGAAATGTTACTTTGTGGGATATCCTAAGGAAACGAGAGGATACTATTTCTATTTTCCTGGAGAACATAAGGTCATTGTTTCCAGAAATGCAACTTTCCTTGAGGAAGACTATGTCTACAAGGAACAGAGTTACAATAAGATAGAACTTGAAGAAATTCAAAAACTACAAAGCAACTTAGAGGTTGAATCCTTGTCGAATGACCTAGAAAAGAATTCAGTGGGAGTATTTGGTGAAGGTGTGTTACTTAGAGTATAGCCTTCAGCTAGTGGGAGTGATGTGAGGATTGATGCAGAAATGCAAGATTCTCATACACAACCAATGGAAGATGATACAATGGTTGTACATTCTTCCATTCAGGAAACACATGTAGATGATATTCCTGAAAACTCTCATAGTGGTGGAAACACACAAGAACCTTCTCATGATCAGAATACAAGAACCACAGAAACACAAAATAACCAACTCCATAGGTCCACTAGGACTTACATCAGCCTGAAAGACTTAATCTCCTTGTTGAAAGTCAAAATGAGATAGATATTCCTGATGATGATGAGCTTACAACCTACAACGAGGCTATGTTAGACATTGACTCACAAAGATGGCAAAAAGCCATGAAATCTAAAATGGACTCAATGTATGCCAATCAAGTTTGGAACTTGGTTGATTTGTCAACTGGGGTTAGACCCATATGATGCAAATGGGTCTTCAAGAAGAAGATTGATGCATTTGGTAAGGTGCAAACCTACAAGGCTGGGTTGGTAGCAAAAGGTTACAATCAGAATCCTGGGGTCGATTATGATGAAACCTTTTCGCCAATTGCAAAGATTAAGTCCATTCGGATTTTGCTTGCAATAGTTGCATACTATGATTATGAGATTTAGCAGATGCATGTTAAGACCACTTTCCTCAATGGAAATATAATTGAGGAAGTGTATATGATACAACCTGAAGGTTTTACATCCAAGTCAAAACCCAAAGCATTATGCAAACTACAAAAGTCAATTTATGGACTTAAGCAAGCCTCAAGGAGTTGAAATATTTTTTTGACAAAGCTATCAAATCATTTGACTTTGTCAGAAGCAAGGAGGATCCATGTGTTACAGTAAATGCAAGGAATGGAGTATTGTTTTCATTATCATATATGTAGATGACATATTAATAATGGGAAACGATAAGTCCCTTATGCAATCAGTGAATAAATGGTTGTCCGGCACCTTCATGATGAAGGACTTAGGTGAAGCCTGCTATATTCTTGAAATTAGGATCTACAGAGATAGACCTAACAGATTGTTAGGGTTGTCACAGTCTACATACATAGAAAAAGTGCTAAGACGTTTCTTAATGGAAAACTCCAAGAGAGGAGGTCTTTCTATGGGTCAAGGCATCAAGTTATCTAAGAATGATAGTCCTTCTACTATTATAGAACTTGAACGAATGAAGAAGATCTCATATGCTTCAGCTATAGGATCAATCATGTATGTCATGACCTGCACTAGGCCAGATGTGGCCTTTGCACTTAGCATGACTTGCAAATTCCAGCAGAATCCTGGGGAAGAACATCAGAAAGAAGTCAAGAATATTCCTAAGTATCTTAGACGAACTAAATAATATTTCTTAGTCTATGGTGGGCAAGAGAAGTTAGTCGCTACTGCGTACACTGATGCTAGCTTCCAAACAGATCTTGATGACTTCAAGTCACAGTCTGGATATGCCTTCATTTTCAATGGCGGAGCAGTAAGTTGGAAAAGTTCCAAGAAAGAAACCACTGTTGATTCGATGACTGAAGCCGAGTACATTGCTGGATTGGAAGCTGGTAAAAAAGTCATCTCGATATCTGAGTTCTTAAAAGAACTAGGGGTTGTTCCAAGTGTCAATCATCCAATAACGATATATTGTGACAACACTGGTGCGATTGCGCAAGCTAATGAACCAAGATCAACAAACAGAAACAAACATGTACAGAGGAAATACCACATACTCAGAGAGATGGTGAAATCTAAAGAAATAAATCTAGACTATATTCCCACAGATGATAATCTAGCTGACCCATTTACTAAACCATTAAGCTTAGATAAGCATAATGGTCATTTCGAAAATATGGATATTAGATGTATTGGAGATTGAAAGTATGTATGTCCTAGAGACAATCTACATTAGAGACAAAAATGTACTTGAACACATTCGTATTATTTGTGAGATTAATATTTATGGCATTTGCAATTATTGAATTCTTGTTTGATTGTTTGCAATTATTCATATATGTGCATCTCTTGAGCTTACACTGTCATTAATAGAGTGAGATATTAATGATATAACGTAACTCGAAAAATAGCCTCGACTAATGATCATCGAGAATGTGATATCGATGATTTGTTATAAGTCAACATGTGATCTGCATCACATTCTTGGAGAATGTAGCATGTCTCACAGCTACGAGCAATGGTTACTCGTGATGGACACATGGATACTTTGGAGAAGTATTGATATACCCTGCCGATAAACTATTTGTTATACATGTCTATAGTGTTATCGGCATGTGGAATATAAAGGTCCTTTGACTTGAGGTCAATACGCACATTATTTACAGAATGATGTACTTTGACCAAGTTCTAAGCTTAAACTCCTTTTGTAAAAGATACGTCTTGTGTTGGGTGCATCAGGATGTAAATCAAGGTGGTAGTTGAGCCAAGAATAAGATTCATTCCTCGATTGGAAATTCGAGAGAGCACTCAACTTCTCAATGTTATTAGGTTGACTAAAGTTACTGGCCAGTGCAAGAGACATATTTAGAATATGGTCTAGTTGTCAACTAATAAATGTGAGATAAGTGATTAAGCCATTTGGATAGACACTGGCAAATCCTAAGCTTAATCGAGTGTGTCGCGAATGAAAGGAATTTATGGTTCCGCATAAAGGTTAAGTTTGATGGATTCATGTAAACGTACTTCACATATTGAGTTCATCATACGACGCAATCTAGGAGTTTCGTATGAACCTTAATTAGATTAATGTCGATATGTGACGGCCTATAGGGTCACACTATATGCGATTGTTTCTTCGATCTAAGAGTGTATTGAGAAAGTATTAAATATTCGATTGAGAATCGAGATATTTAATTTATAATAATTATGGAATATTTCTATTTGATAGAAATTATTTAATTAAGTCGAATTGGATTTCAGATTTAATTAAATGTGTTGGATATATTATATGGGTACTCAGACAAATACAGGTAGGCAATTGGGCCAGAAATTACTGGCCCAAAATGGGAGCTTGGCCGTCCACTTTGGGCGTGTGAAGTGGACCAACTGGGCTGGTCCACTGAACATTAACATAGGCCCAGGTTTTTCTGTTTTATATATGTTTAGGTTTTGTCCTGAACTCCTATATATACAACACATATCCCATAGTTATGAGGTTACAGAAAATAACTTCTCAATTCCTAAAGCGATATTTTTTAGCTTTCTTGAACGAATGAATGAGACTCCTGGTCCTGATCGAACCAGAGATTCCGACAATCCGGGGAATCGGCAAAAAGAGATGGGTCAGATACTGGAATCTGCCCAAAAGTCCTGACTTTTTTAGGAAATATACTAGAGTTAGAT
Source organism: Anisodus acutangulus (assembly GCA_029783415.1). Classification (NCBI taxonomy): domain Eukaryota; kingdom Viridiplantae; phylum Streptophyta; class Magnoliopsida; order Solanales; family Solanaceae; genus Anisodus; species Anisodus acutangulus. The sequence continues at coordinate 20,645,112 of CM056511.1, read as the reverse complement.
CTTGCAATCGAGGAAACAAATCGCGTGGATACCTTAGTGTTGAATCCCGCGTACGAAAACCTGTAAATTTTCTTTTATCATGTTTTAAACATACAACATGATTATCGTATAATCAATGTCAGGATTGTTGTTGGATAAGAAAAATTTAAACTTTCGTTGTGCTTACCATTTGATTCAGAAACCCAACAATTCCCAACAATTTTATGTCATATACCCATAGTTTCTTTAAAGGTACTTCATGAATTAAATAGAATATAATAAAATTATTTTAAACGCAGACTGTCATGTTATACGTCAAAATCTATTACTGTAGTTTAGACCTCTATTACAGCTTATAATATTAGGATAATAGTTACAGTGAATAGAAGCGAGAAAGGTAGGTCTAGAAGTGTTTTGTTGTTTGTAGAATAGAAAATAAACGAAAGGCGTGCCGACGTGACATGATATTGAAATTTTCTTTCATTTTCTATATTCTTTTAGTTTTGTATATGCAAATTGAATAAACATACACTTTATAATTCTATAGACTTTTATACAATTCATTGTAAGATATACATAAGTTTTTCTCTTCCTTGCTTTCAGTTTGTGTGAATAATTTGGCTAAAAATAGTAAAATGATATAAAAATAGATCTAAAAAGTTTTACATTGTTGAAACAGATGAAAAGTTTAAATTTAGATGTCAGATGAAAAGTTTGAAAAAGAGGTGATAGCTTTTAATGTCTTCATTGATGCGTATGATGCATATAATTCTATAAACAGAGTTGGCACCTTTTTTTGGGAAATTTGTTCTTATTTGATCTCCTAATATTAAAGATGACATGTTAAGTAATTATTAGAGAAATTGTTAGTAGAAGAGAAAACAAATTAGAGTAAAAGATGTCGATTCTTGTTTCCTTCAAGACCAGTGAAAGTTGTATATGCACCTTAGGAGTTGGGAGTTGGGACTAATGTAGAATTGCTTAATGTCTTTAGGTTTGGTTTGCAGCTTTTTTCAAATCATATTGAAGAGTATGTTTATTGCATCATGAGGGGCGTCTCTTCTCATATACTAATGCGACATAATTTTTGAAGTCATGAGAAATGGTATAGCCTCCTATATGTTAGTTAAGAATTGACTATTGAGGGTCATTTTTTGATTATGTCGTAAATTTCTTTGTTTAAGATGATTGCACATTTTAACCAATAATAATTATAGCTTTATTTTGGGTATTTGTGAAAGCTTAAATACAACATAGATTAGAGCCTATTATTTTTTGAAGGAGAACTCTTTTAATGAACTTAATAGTTATATTGTGCTTTTGACACAGGAACCAAATATTTCCAGCAACATTTCAATATTAAATCTTTTCTTATTATCAAAATGATGTACAACTCTCATTGATATTTGCGCATCAAATATGAGGCGTCAGTCAAATGAAAATGGAGAGATAATAGTAATACCAGCTACTGTGCGGCAACTAAAGGCCTTTTGGATTGAGAACCTCGAAGCAAAGACTTATACAATTACCTTTGATTTAGTTAAATAATAAATAATAATAAATATGTCATTTGATCGCTATAAGTATATAGCCGCATAAATGAAAAAAAAGTAAGCTATCTGATGAATTTGTTGAAAATGTCAATGCCGCATCACCACCTTACCCAAAGCTAAAGGAGTCCTTTTAGGATGAGGTTGATGCTTTTATAAGTCTTGATCGGAGCGGATCGAGAATTTTCCCTCTAATATAAAAATTACGAGTAGAAGGGCTCATCCCAGAAGTTTAAATGGGAATATTTAAATGCTCATTTCTTGATTATCTATATTGATTTTCTTTTGAATTTGAGACAAGTTTTTTCCTTGATTTTTACGTGAACGTATAAAATGAAAGTTACTTTTGATCCTTTCATCTTCAAGTAATTTAACAAACTATTTAATCTTTTGCTGAGAAATATAGAAAACGTTTTAGTGTCTTATATCTTGGTAAGATTGTTGTTTACGTCTATTGATACCTCATTTTACAATATGACATATCTTGGTTAGTGGTTTTTGTATTACATGCTGAATTTAGCAGCACAAGCTTGGATGACTCAATATTTAAAATCCTTTTATAGCAAAAAAAGGAAAGAGGATTAAATATTTTATCGATCAATAAAAGAGAAAATGTTTCATGCACAAGCCCTTTTTTTAATAGGTCACTTGGGGATTGGTGATTCCTGGCAACAATTTCTTTAGAGACAACCCAATGAATTTCATCTGTTTATTTTTTGATTTAATTCTTTTGAATGCGGTTGCTAAATTTAGCTATTGATTGTATTTGTAGGAATTATTGGTGGTGATTTACCCACACATTCAGTACTTTTAGTCTACAATATACATCTATTTCTATTATTTTTTAAAACGATTGTGCGGATAAGTATACTAATATATATATATATATATATATATATATTTCATGTAATATGTTAGCAAGATACTCATTTTTGTTTTACCCAAAATACCCTCAATAGCTTATTGGAATATATTAATAGAGCAGGCTTTTTGGTGTTTTTACAAATAATACTAAAACCCAACACATTTAGTAACCTATTTTCTTGTCCCGCTCTATACTTCCAAGTCTCTCTCCTCCGTTTCTTCTTCAATCAGTTAGCTAAAGCTTTCTTTTATAGATGAAAATAAAGTGTGAACATCTTAATTCAATTCTGGAAATTCGAATCAATTAATTTTAAAAATTCAAAAGTCAATTTTAAAAATCCAAAAGTCAGTTTTAAAAATACCAAAAGAAACAAATAGTGAAAACCTTTCTTGAACAAATAAAACTTTGTTTTCCCACAAACTTTTAAAACTTTGAAGCTAGTTTCCAACAATCCCCACAAGATTCAAAGTTTTAAAAACCATTTTAGAAGTTTGAGCAAAAATTAGAGTTTCGTGCATAAGTGCTAATGTCTTGCGATTTGAATTAACACGTAGTGTCACCAAACTAAGACCCACACCCCATTGAGTGATTTGCATCTTGAACTCAATGGGAAATTTGTGAACCCATTGTATGGGACACACATTTCACTCAAAAAATTTGGTTACTCTGCGAATAATAGTTGGCGCCTTATATTGGCCATACGCCTCATGCTCGGATGCTCATAGGTGCTCTAGGGAGATGACCCCGTCTCTCCCATAGAAAGCGGCCAAACTTTCACACCTAAGTAGGTGGATCCCATCAAGTGTGTGCTACCTCACACCACCACATCTATGGATATAGGTCCATTAAGAGTCAAATTGCCCATCATTCACACATTGGTAGCAAGCACTACATACATAATTACAGGGATGGAAACACGGTAGTGCTCCTGAATTATTACCCATGTTACTCTTTGAACTTTACAAAGCAAAGTAGAGATCCATGAGCACAATTCACTTAATGGATCTCAATCTCATCCCCTTAGATGATTTCAAAACCATCTTTTTACAAAGGCCTTTTATTAACGGATCCGCAAGATTCTTTTCAGACTTTACATAGTCTAGTGAAATCACTCCACTAGCCAGCAACTCTTTGACAACCTTGTGTCTCAACCGAATGTGTCTCTTTTTTGCATTGTATGCACTATTCTTTGCAACTCCAATGGCAGCTTGAGAATCACAGTGCATCACAATCGACGGAGCTGGCTTCCCACACAATGGGATATCTAATAGTAGGTTTCTCAACCATTCTGCCTCACGTCCTGCCAATTCAAGGGAAATAAATTCAGATTCCATAGTAGACATAGCAGTGTAAGATTGCTTACAAGATTTTCAGGATATATCACCTCCATGTAGTGTAAAAACATATCCACTAGTGGAATTAATTCAAGTTGGCATCATTATATCCTTCCAACGCAGCAGTGAACTTACCAAAATGTAATCCCCAATCCATAGTGCCTTTAAGATATTTAAGCAATCTTTTCAATGCATTTCAATGGTCATTATTAGGACAATGAGTGTATCTACTCAGTCTACTCACAACATATGCAATGTCAGGCCTTGAATAATTCATGAGAAACATCAAACTACCCATGATTTTTACATACTCAGATTGACACACATGAACACCTTTATTTTTTATCAAATGCACACTAGCATCATATGGTGTTCTCACAGGTACAACATCAAACGAATCAAATTTTCTAAGTATTTTCTCTATGTAGTGAGACTTATTTAGAGACATGCCAAATGGAGTTTTTTAAATTTTAACTCCCAAAATAACATCAGCCTCACCCATATCTCTCATATCAAATTTTGAATTTAGAAAACTTTTCGTTTGGTTCACAACCTGCATATTAGTGCCAAATATCAACATGTCATCAACATACAAACAAATAATGATATATTCATCACCATCATGTTTTGAATATACACAAGAGTCACTTTCATTAACAGCAAATCCAAATTCCTTCATAGTTTTATCAAATTTTTCATTTCACTGTTTTGGAGCTTGTTTAAGTCCATAGAATGACTTAACTACTTTACAAACCTTGTGCTCTTGACCAGGAATGTGAAATCCTTCAGGTTGTTCCATATATATTTCCTCATCTAGATCCCCAATCAAGAAATTAGTTTTCACATCCATTTGATGCACAATTAATCCACGTATAGAAGCAAGTGCAATCAAGGTTCTAATAGTAGATATTTTAGTAACAAGAGAATACGTATCAAATAAATCTATTCCCTCTCTTTGGGTGTTTCCCATCACTACCATTCTCTCCTTAAACTTACCAATAGAACCATCGGGTTTCAACTTCTTTTTAAATATCCACTTGCTTTTCAAAGGTCTACACCCTCTAGGAAGATCTATTAATTCCCAAGTGTGATTACTTAGTATTGATTGTAGTTCACTATCAATGGTCTCTTTCCAAAAAATAGCATCAGTAGAATTCATAACATCATCAAAAGTTCTGGGATCTTCTTCCAAAATAAATACAGATACAAAATTTTCATCCAACACATATTCCTCAGTCAAGAAAGCAGTTATAAAATCTAGACCAAATCAATTTCTTTTCTTGCTCTTTTACTCCTTCTAGGTTCGACGCATGAATCAACTGAAGGAGTAAGAGTATCACTAGCAGGTAATGCAATATCATTCACATTTGAATTAACATCCACATGACATTCATTTTTCATAGGAAATATATGCTCAAGGAATTCAGCGTCTTTAGATTCAAATTTCCACATGAATATAATATGCATAACCAATAAAAATGGAATCAACAATTTTGGTCCAATCTTATCACGTTTAAAACTAGATACACCAACTTTAGCAAGACACCTCCACACTTTAAAAAAATTCAGATTAGGCGCACGTCCTTTCCAAATTTCATACGGAGTCTTATCAAGCTTCTTATGAGGTACTTTGTTTAACACATGACATGCTGACAGTATAGCCTCTCCCACATGTTATCAGGAAGTCCTGAACTAATCAACATAGCATTCATCATATTTTTCAAAGTTCGGTTTTTCCTTTCAGCTATTCCATTTTGCTCAGGGGTGTAAGGGATAGTCAATTCATGTATTATTCCATTTTCCTCACATAGTTTCTTAAGGGTAGTAGGATCATACTCACTACCCTGATCACTTCTATGTATTTTAATATTTTGATTAAGTTGGTTTTCTACCTCAGCTTTGTAAATTCTAAACATGTCATCAGCTTCATCTTTAGACCTAAGGAGATACACCACAGTGTAACGGGAACAATCATCAACAAATATTATGTAATATTTCTTTCTACCCCCACTAGCATGGTTTCTGAAATCTCTTAAATCACTATGTACCAATTCAAGCAAGTCAGATTGTCTTTCAATAGACGAGAAATGTTTCTTGGAATACTTGGCCTCAACAAACACTTCACATTTAGTGAATTCAGAATTGGACAAATTAGGAATTAAGTTTAGGTTTTTAAGCCATTTAATCGATGCAACATTCATATGTCCAAGTCTAGCATGCCACAGGTCAAGAGACTCAGCGATGTAAGCAGAAGAGGTACTAGCGGATTTATTCAGGTTTTCGGAAATAACATCAAGAACAAATAACCCCCATTACAGAAACCCTTTCCCATAAATTTCCCATTTCTAGTTAACACAAGTCGAATAGAGTCAAATGTCAATTTCAATCCAGCCTTCATAAGCAAACAACCAGAAATAAGGTTCCTACGCATTTCAGCAACATGCAAAACATTAGTAAGAGTAAGAAATTTTCCAAAAGTAAGTTTTAAAAAAATCTTCCATTTGCCGAGCACGTTGGCAGAGGCCGAATTGCCCATGAAAACGTTCTCTCCTTCAACTTTCTCATAAGTTTGAAAGAAATTGCGGTTGGAGCAGATGTGTCTAGTAGCACCTGTGTCCATGATCCATTCAGCAGCGTTCCCAACCAGATTTTCCTCGGAAACCACATCAACAATGTTATCCGGTTCAGTTTCAGGGACATCACAGTCATCAAGCACATAACCACATTAATCTGATCTAAATGGAACCTTATCCTAATAGCCCAACACTTATAATTTTTACCATCCAGAGCTTCAAGTTTAGACATATCAGGAATAAGTGTTGACGCTATGATTAAATTATACAAAATCGTCCTTTAGAATGTTGGAATATTAATGTATAATCAATCACAGAACAAATGAAAGATCTTATAGGATTATTGTGCCGTGGACAGACCATTGCCCTAAAAGACGATTTCACCTAGCCTCGGTGAAAGCTATCTCCGGCGGCCGTCCTCCAGGATTAACACAATGCCGATTAAAGTGTGCACTCACAAAAATCGGATGGAGTAACCGAAATCCTTTTACTCAAACAAAACAAATTCTTTTTCTTATTTTCCCTTAAATTAGTTAGCTAAAGCCTCCTTTTATAGATGAAAATAAAGTGTGAACACCTTAATTCAATCCTAGAAATTCGAACCAATCAGTTTTGAAAATTCCAAAAGTCAGTTTTGAAAATTCAAAAGTCAGTTTTGAAATTCCAAAAGTGTTTCGTAAATACCAAAAAGAAACAAATAGTTGAAAACTTTCTTGAACAAATAAAACTTTGTTTCCCCCACAAACTTTTAAAACTTTGAAGCTAGTTTCATCTTATGATATTAGAGAAGAAACCATGGCAATACTTGATCTCCTTTCCCGCTCCAATGGTTGAAATTCTGGGTGCAAATGGAAGGAGGGAAATGAATTGGATTTTTTAAAATGAAATGACAAAAAGGTCCCTTATCTTAATACTCTAGTAGAAACTAATAAGGATATTTTGGGTAAAACAAAAAAGATTATCTTGCTAACATACCACCTTCATGTAGTATATATATCTATATATATCTATATATATATATATATATCTATATATATCTATATATATATATATATATATATATATATATATATTCTTATACACTATATATAATGTATGTTGGAAATTTACTAATGTGGAATTAAGTTTATCCCATTATTTGTGACTCGAACAATTGGGCCCCGCACGTCGAAAATATTGTTTCCACATACGTGTAATCTTAGTGCCAAGTATCGTAAATTTCGTTAATGAAAGAGATATTGGTACGTAAGTGAAATGTTTGAGACATAGAATGATGGATGATTATTGGATGAATAACAAGTGTTCCACGAAAGTAAACGAAGGAAGTATTGTGCGAGGTGTAAGATGTTACGGGTCGAACCGCGGAGCCGAGAAGGGCCGCGGCGCTGACCGGGCTGGGCCGCGGTGTCGGAGTGCTGCGACGCTAATTCCTATTTTATTTTCTGGAGCTGCGGTGCTAAATGCAGCAGCACCGCGGCGCTTCCCAGACAGTGAGTGCTCGACAGAAGTCCAAAAATTTGGCTGATTATGGAGAGGTTTTGGAGCATTAACTTGGCAGTTTTTCCTCCATAACTCAGCCATTATTTGGCTGCATTAGTTGGTGGTTTAAAGGGCCATTACATGACATTTAAATGACCATTACATGGGCACTTGAAGGGACCATCTTGCACACCTATAAATTGAGGCCTTTGGCTCAATTCTATATAGGAAGAAGAGACAATATACATACAAGTATACAACACCACAAAGAGATCAGATTTTCCTGATAAGCAATCCTTCTCTTAGCAATCTTCACTGTCCGTGTTCTTAGCTGAGGTCATTTGTGTAGGCTTTGCACACTTGATAATTTGTTATTTCATCTTGGGAGACTATTGTCCACACTTTCGTAAAGCCTATATACGGGGGCAATCTTGTCTTAAAGACAGAGAGTCATCTCTCGACTCAGCCGGTGGTATTATGTTTATCTAATTGGTTTCTAAGTGTTTCAGGTGTTATCTCAACAGACGAAAGACTCTAACCATTTGTATTCTCAGCGGTTCTACAATCCACAAGTGTAGCAGTTCATGTTCTTGTATTTTTGAATACAAGACCCATATTTGAAGTTCCATTTTAAAGATCAAGAGATTGACAACTTGTTGTTGTAATTTTAGTTGTTTATCCTTTCAATCACTATAATAGTTATTTACTATTCCTGTTGTTGCTTTACGTATATTCGAACAATTTTAAGACATGATTGTATTATTGATTCGAAAGATGTTGGTAGACAAGCGTGTGACCAAATCTGGCTGTGGTTTTCCTCTTGAAAACAGTTCGGTTGACAGTTTTGCTAACAGTTCAAACAACAACCGTGTTTTCAAAACTGGTCCTAGTTTTAATTCTCTCTTTGACGACAATTACAAGTCTGTTTCCGTCAAATGTGGGATCTCTGGATCTGATGCTGAGCTTCAAGATACTGCTGATAGTCATGCTAGTAATGCTAAAGATCAAGGACGAGTAAATGCCACCACTCCGGAGGGTGGTGGAAACAAGTGCCCACGAGAGGCTGAGGATGTCAACTGGGAAAAGAGAAGAAGACTGAAGATGATGATCTATCATGTAGCAAAAGGCCTAGATCTGTCCCAGACAAATGATCCAAATTATGGTAAGAAGGATGTGGACACTCAGTCTGACTGAAGTGGGCCAGAATCCAAATGGTCTAAGTTAATCCTTCTTTATCAATAATATGTTTAGTTAATATCTGAATAAAAGTGTGTAAAGCAAGGCTGGGAATATGAAAGTATTTTCATTAAAAACTTATATTCCCTACACTCTAAAATCAGATATTGAATCTCCTTCCTTCCCGGTTAAAGATTGGACTATTGTAAACAAAACTTAAAAGATACATTCTTTTGGGTGTAATTATTAAAAGTGTGTAAAGTATGTTCGCACATACGAATGAGAGAGATCCACTAACTGTGCAAAAACTGTTACCACTCTTAAGTAAGTGCCAGGGATTTCCCTAGGCACCAATCATAAGGGAAGAAGACTAAAAGCTAAAGACGTTGAACCTGTCACACTCTTTGACAGAAGAAACTTTATTTGATAGGATGATATTGGACATTCAGTTGTACAAAGCCTACGGGCGACTGGAGTGGGCCAAAATTCATTTTATAAGATGATATTGGACACTCAGTCATACAACTCCTACGGGTGACTGAAGTGGGCCAGAATTCAGTTGATAGGATGATATTGGACACTTAGTCGCATAAAGCCTACAAGCAACTGGAGTGGGCCAGAATTTCTAGGTCTTAAATGATCTGAAGGCCAAAAGAAAGGCAGAAAAGTAATGGACACCCAGTGAGGTAGGCTAGAGTTCCAGGTCTTAAATGATCTGAAGGACAAAAGAAAGGCAGAAAAGTAATGGACACCTAGTGAGGTGGGCCAAAGTTCCAGGTCTTAAATGATCTGAAGGCAAAAAAAAAGGCAGAAAAGAAATTGGACACTCAGACTGCCAAAGCAACTAGAGTGGGCCAGAGTACCCAGATCACATATGATCCGGTTACGCCCTAACCAAGGGTAAGAGTTTGTTCATGTGAAACAACGCCACCTCTAAAGTAGAAGGGGTTGGAAATGTTGTCCTCAATAGGACTTCAGGGAATGGGATCACTCTAAAAGGAGGTGATACATGTCCCAAACTTGGTTTAAGGGACGCTGTTGGTCAAGCTGGTTAGATACTAGTCCAACAGGTCTGTAATAACTAAGAATGGTACAGTATGTCTGTAGCCATATGAATGATATATTTGTAATCCGTGCATCTATGCCATCATAGATTAAGACATGTTAAATAGAAAATCATTCAAAAGCTAACGAAGTTGAGATTATTGCCTTTTGTCAACGTAAACCCTCAAAATAAATGTGAGGTAGGCGAAGAGGCAAAATCACCTTTTCAAATTATGTCAAAGGAATAGCGAAAGAAGCACCGCTCCTCGAGAACTTAGTCACACGTATATGGGTGATTGAAGTTTGTACAAAATAGAGGGGGGAGACAAGCACTTTGTGACCTTCATTGATGATGGTACAACGTATTGTATCCTTTATTTGTTGAAAAGCAAATATGAAGTTGTTGAAGCGGATAAGCGCTATAAAGCAGAAGTTGAAGATCAAATAAGCCTACGGATTGAGGAATTCGTAGTGATAGGGGGGAGAGATTATGAAACATCGTTCATCAAACGACTGCTCATTACTCACCTCAGTCTAACGATGTTAGCCAAGCGCAAAGCCGTATGCCCAAATTATGTGGGGCAATGCGATCCTTACCGCTAATACAATTCTCAACAGAACTACGCATAAGGATAAGGATAACTCTCCATGTGAAACATGGAAAGGATCCCACATACAAATGTTGTGATGTGGGGTGGCTTGGTAGAGGTTGGAATACCAAAACAGGTCTAGTTGGACCTAAGACTGTAAATTGCATATCCATTGGATCTGCAAATAACAGTAGTACTTATCGCCTCTTGGTCTAAATTCTTTGAGGATAACTTTTCTTGAGAAGGAAAAAAAAGTAATTGCTCGAGGTTAACAAGAACCCGTGAATGCCTGACTGTCCGGAACTAGATGTTCCGTATTTACAGGACTCGGAAGTTGCTGACTATCCGGAACTTAATGTTCCAGATCTACAGAACTCAGTGATTCTAAATGTTGAATCGAGACGGAGCAAAGAGGGGACATAGACTTGTACCAGGCCTTCTAGCTTGTATGGTTGAGAATGAACCATGGATAATTAACAAAGAATTGTCATCTCCAAAAGCACTGCTTTGGAAAGAAGCTACAAAAAGAGAACTAGATTCCATCAGATAGAACCATACTTGTGTAATGGTTGACCTTCCTTCGGGAAAAGAACCTTTGGGTTGATACTCAAAAGTGAGTACAAAGTAGATGGATCTACTGGCGACTATAAGGCCTCAGCTACTTGTACATGTGCTCCCCTGTGAACAAATTAACATCCAGGGCCATTGCAGTCTTGCGTGACATGGATGTTGAAATAGCCTCCTAACTGGAGAGTTAGAAGGGGATGATCAGAGTTGATTTGCTGGACTGTTGAACCTCTTCCTGAACTTTCATTTTGGTCCTTGAAATGTTTACATTTTGGTCTTGGAAGTTTTAGATAAAACAGAAACAATGAATCTGACAACAAAAATATTGACTCTGAAGTTAGAAAGCCAACAGTTGGGAAAACCAACAGTCTGAAAGTGGAAGTTATATTGAAACGAAAGATATGGGTATTATATATGACATCTTAGGAATTGGATTTCTAAGACATCTACCGCACTGGTCTAACTCCAAACTCAGTTGTGAGATAATTGACAGTCTTGTTGAAGCCACCAATGGATATGAATCATAGAACTGATTGGAATCATGGTGCACCCATATACAAGGAGCGATATGTGCAGGTCACATGTAGTTCAATGTATTGTACACACTACAACTGACCTGGTATCGGCCTACAAAGCAGATCAGTTGAACTAAGGTTCAATCGTGATTCTAGAAATGATCGATAGAAGGCGTTAAGTCGGATATGACGATATCTGAAATATTCGCTTATCTACGAATTATGGTATTCTGGATGTCCAGCGGTTCTGGGAGAACACAGTCATGCAAACTGGACATCAGATATGAAGAACACTAAAGCCAAAAATAAATGTGTATGGTGGGTCTTGGAAAATCCTCTAAGAAAACTTTCATCGGCCGATTCATAATGGAACCAGAGTTTATTGCTTTATACAAAGCATGAAAGAAGTTGAGTACCTTCACGACTCTTTAGAGGATGTCCCTTATTGGGAGAAACTCGTGTCTTCAGCAGTTATACATTGTGGCTAGCCGGTCGGCTTCAGGAAGGGCACAGATGACGGCGCCTAGACATATCTGTCAGAGATATGAGACTGTATGGCAATTGATCATCACAGGTGTCACTTCCTTGATTACTAATAAAAGGATATAGCGGACCCTTTAACTAAGGGACTACCCGAAGATCAAGAGTTCTGCCTGTCTAGGGGAATGGGCTTAAAAACCCAAACAATACGAATCTTTGCAGTGGTAACCTAACCATACTGACTGGAGATCCCAAGAATTTGGTTCAATGGGAAAACTAAGCTGTAAAAGGTTTAGTTGAGAGCTTCGGTGGAATCAAGAGCACTCCAGATTATGATTTCTGTAAAGAAACATGAATCCAAAGCCGTTCCCGCGATAGACATTAAAGTGCTACCTGCATGGTGGGTAAAGGTTAAACTTCCAAACATTTAACGATCCTCAAATGGTTGAGGTTAAGGTTGGGGAAACTTTTAATGATTCTTAACACTTGTGAAGTGTGGTATAGCAAGATACCTTGTAGGAGATCACCTATTTAAATGCGAGAACATGCCACCTCAAAGGAACGCACTTAAGAATCCAAGTGTGTCCACGGCCAAAAAGGACAGAACAAAAGAAGAAACGAATGAAGGGGAGGTATTGTGTTGGTACCGTTGTCTTGGCTTGCATTAAACACTGACGGTTCAAGACATCACGTTCACCGCGCAGTAAGTAAGTCCGATGGTATTCAACTAGGGAAGGTTCAAAGCGGAAGCTACCTCTCCTGATGCAATATCTTTTCGCTGAAAGATTGCTGAAAGTTTGCACCTTGTGTGTGCGCCAAAATCTCTTTCAAGAGGGGATTGTTGGAAATTTACTAATGTGGAATTAAGTTTATCCCATTATCTGTGACTCAAACAATTGGGCCCCGCACGTCGAAAATATTGTTTCCACACACGTGCAATCTTAGTGCCAAGTATCGTAAATTTCGTTAATGAAAGAGATATTGGTACGTAACTGAAATGTTTGAGACATAAAATGATGGATGGTTATTGGATGAATAACAAGTGTTCCACGTTGGTAAACGAAGGAAGGATTGTACGAGGTATAAGATGGTACGGGTCGAACTGCGGAGCCGAGAAGGGCCGCGGCGCCGATCGGACTGGGTCGCGGCTCCAGAGCACCGCAGCGCTAATTTTTGGAGCCGCGACGCTTCCCAGGCAGTGAGTGCTCGACAGAAGTCCAAAAATTTGGCTGATTATGGAGAGTTTTTGGAGCATTAACTTGGCAGTTTTTCCTCCATAACTCAGCCATTATTTGGCTGCATTAGTTGGTGGTTTAAAGGGCCATTACATAGCATTTAAATGACCATTACATGGGCACTTGAAGGGACCATCTTGCACACCTATAAATTGAAGCCTTTGGCTCAATTCTATAGAGGAAGAAGAGACAATATACATACAAGTATACAACACCACAAAGAGATCAAATTTTTCTGATTAGCAATCATTCTCTTAGCAATCTTCATTGTTCGTGTTCTTCGCTGAGGTCATTTGTGTAGGCTTTGCACACTTGATAGTTTGTTGTTTCATCTTGGGAGACTATTGTCCACACTTTCGTAAAGCCTATATACGGGGGCAATCTTGTCTTAAAGACAGAGAGTCATCTCTCGACTCAGCCGGTGGTGTTGTGTTTATCTAATTAGTTGTTAAGTGTTTCAAGTGTTATCTCAACAGACGAAGGACTCTAACCGTTCGTATTCTCAGTGGTTCTACAAGCCACAAGTGTAGCAGTTCATGTTCTTGTATTTTCGAATACAAGGCCCATATTTGAAGTTCCATTTTAAAGATCAAGAGATTGACAACTTGTTGTAATTTTAGTTGTTTATCCTTTCGATCATTGTAATAGTTATTTACTATTTCCGTTGTTGCTTTATGCATATTCCAACAATGTATATATTTTGTATAACGATTACTTAATTAATTTGACTGTCAGGAAGATAATAATGATGAAATCAAAATTAACTTCTTTAAAAAATCAAATTCATATATACAGAATTCAAAATAAAAATTATATATTTCCTAAAATATTTCTAAAGTGAAAAAAAATCGGGATATATTAGCCGTGTAATAACGAGTGAGTAAAAAATATTGTGGTTTTGGAGGCTTTATTTCCGGCCAAGGAAAATGTTTGTGTGATTCCAATACACGTGGCATGTAATAGGGCCCACCTTCTTTCTTTGCAATTTGGTTATAACTTATAAGAGATTTTTACTCATTAAATCAGGTAGTAAGAATTATATACAAAAATAACATATCTTTTTAAAAGTAATAAAATATAGCACATTTTATAAAAAATATAACATTTTGAAAGAAAAAATAAATACAATAATAAACTCCATTTAAAGTTAGCCCTCTCCATTAATTAACTGCATTTACTCTATTCTCTCTCTTCAATAATGTTCTCTTTCTTTCCCATAATTTTTAACTTTTTCTTCAGATTTTAATTTTATGTAGACAACTTATTTTTAAAAGAATCATTAATATATTTCAAGTACATTATAAAAAAACTATTTTATATGATGTTAATATTCCATCACTACATTATATATATTGTTCATTCGTTTATTATACCAAATATACGAATTGTATGTATACAGTATTTTATAATGTTAAATTCCATCAGTATTATATATATTATTCATATATTTATTATATCAAATATATGAATTGTATTTACAGTATAAACTTAATTATAATAATATATACACATACTATTGTTAAAAAAATTAATTTTCAAATAGTAAGAAGAGTATAAACAAAAAAAAAATCCTAAATTGAATATGTAACACGTAGAAATAATGCGCATTATCCAAATATGAATTCAAAGAAAATAAAATAGATATGGCCTCAATTAGTCCACCTTTTCTTTAGAAATAAAATAAATTAAATTAGCCCTTAAAATTAGTATAAATTCAATTCCTACTTTTTAGGCATGAAATACGAGATTTGTTTTGGGTGTTATCGTGCATAGTTTTAGGGGATCTTTCAGATGATTTATGCTATTTAGGTAATTTTGATAATTATGCTAAAAATTAGTAATATATTTTTGAAGATTGTATACTTATGAAACCTACTCTAACTTATAAGTAGTTAAGTAGAGTAGTGTATTATTTTGGAAAAAGATTTTAAAAGGAGCTAAAGAAATGGGCACGTGGGAGAGAGAAGTGCAGTAATATAATATAATAATAATTGGATTACTATTGGTAAAGTTAAAGTAGATGGGCGAAGTGTATCAGGCCGTAATGTTTTGCTTTTAACAATGCCTCAGATCAATTACTATTCATCATATCTTTTTTTTTTAAAGCTATTCATCATATCATTGTGCAAGCTACTGAATTATTTTTTATTCTCAATAGTGTAACTTCCTCTCCATAAATCTTCATCATTTTTTGTCAAATGTGAACTTCCTCCTGAAGTTGTTATTAAGCTTAACATAGATGGATGCTTATGACAATATTATTGGAAAAGGAGAAATATGAGGTGTTTTTAGAAACCATACAGGTAGCTGGATACTTGAATTCGTCTCCCAAGTATTATGCTCTATGTGCCCCAGGGCCATAGGCAAGTTGGTAAGTGACAGTGATTGGGATACAACCACTCCGACGTCGCAGGTTTGAATTCGTGTGGTAACAGTCTTTGCTGAAATATTGCAAGGGTGGTTGTTGGGTTCGTGTCCCGTTGGTCCTCTCCCTTGCAGGGCTGCCACTCGCGCATATCCCTCGATTTACATCCCACATGGCCAAGGGGCCTCTGGTACAGGTGGGGGATTTCGCCTTCGGGACTTTTCCCTTCACAAAGTATTATGCTCTATGCTTAACGCAGTAAATAATAAATATTCACACATTCTTTAAACTCTTTTAGAGGGCTACCTGTCCAACATATATTAACGTTTGGTTTTACTGCAGAACGAGGTCAAAATTGACTCCTTAAGAACAAAAAGGGGGATGATTGTTCATAGATTAATTTATAAATCTTCTCTCCCATAATATCGGCAAACAATTCAAGGAAAGATCAAAATGGTTCTTACCATCGCCTTCAAAATATTTTGGTCACACAACCTTATTCTTAAATTCCTTTTTCTTAAATCTATTTACAGTCCAGTAATGTATAGTATCCAAGATAAAGTATGAGCACGAAGTGCTTCATTTTTGAACTTTTCTATTCATCTTACAAGGACAGGAAGAATCCATTTTTGGCAGTTCATGAGGGCTGAAGGTCATCTACATGATTGTGTAACCAGGGCCGCCTCCACCTTCTGGGACTGTCCATTCGATGTTCTGTCTCGGATCTTTAATACTGCAGGCCTGAAAGAATACAATTTTATTTTTACTTTAATCTGGATGCCAATATGAAACGTCATCAAGTTGCATATGAGCATAAACTAAGCAAGTGGACAATAGACTTGTTGAATTGCCATAGGACTATCAGCAAGAACCCTGACATCTTGCTGAACGCACAATATCTACACAGGTATCTGAAACAACTTTCACGGCTTTAAGATGTAACAGCTTTAACTCAGTGCGGGAAGGTTGGACCAGGGACACAAGACAAAATTACCTTGCAGTGCAAGCAGTTTTGAGCATTCATCTGTAACTTTAGGTTACCGGTCTCATCTGGTATGTACCTATCATTTTGAAGAGGACAATTGAACAGATGTGGCACATGGAAAAGGAAATGAAAAAATATTTTCCCCAGACGAGAATATTACTCATAAACATGTGCAGGACAATATCGTGCCTCAGGTCCAGCATACTTGGGCAAGTTGACATTTTCTGGAACAGTAGGATCTCTCAGATGAAGATGAGATGGTTGGTCATGATCATGATTTGTGTTGCTCCTACAGGGAGGAAATTAGAAAGAAAAATCAGTAGTTGTGTTATGAAAGAAGATCTGACCACTCAAGAAGCGGGGTTAAAAGGAAAGATCTTTTAGTCCTTCCTCAACCCATACCGTTTTAACCAAATGGGTATAGTGATGTGATGTGTTCAACCGTGATGGTAACCTCTATTAAGGGCAGCCCGGTGCACTAAGCTTCCGCTATGTGCGGGGTCCGGGGAAGGGCCAGACCACAAGGGTCTATTGTACGCAGCCTTACCTTGCATTTCTGCAAGAGGCTGTTTCCACGGCTTGAACCTGTGACCTCCCGGTCACATGGCAGCAACTTTATCAGTTACTCCAAGGCTCCCCTTCGATGATGGTAACCTCTATTAAAAAAGAAAATTAACCTAGATGTATTCACAAACCATAATCTAGAGTTCTCACATGATGACAAAACTTAAATAAGATTTCAGTTGGCTAAATAATTCCTGATCTGCTCTCAAGAAATTTGTTGTTAATTTGAAAGATCACCATTCCATTCAAAAAAGATTGTGTGAAACTGTGCATCAATAAATAAACACATTTAATCGTATCGCATCGTCTTTGACCAAACTATTCTATTTAACTTGCTATACATTCATTTTCTTATAGGGGCAATATAGCTATAATATGACTTGCGGGAGAATGAACAAATTAATCACCTACATCCCAACTAAAGAATCAGAAAATGTTTGTGACAAACAGACCGTCTACCTGTACAGAGAGGTCGGTACATCAAAAGATACAGCACCATCTGGCTTTGGGTACTCAATTGGTGAGAATAATTGTGCTTCCTGCAGATAAAGGACCAAATTCATGTAATTACCATACTTGATCGGTGAGCTATACTCTGCACTTTAAGAACATAAACCAACTTCTCTAAAAAGAGCACACTTAACCTGATACAAATAAACACGGAAAAGTTTAGAGTCGGCTTGCTAAGCGAGAAACTATGGTTTATGGTTAATTTGATTAATAAGAAACATAGTCTCTTTTTAGTTTTGAAGAGAATAAACATGAGTATATTTTGGTTTTCTCCAAAGATGCCAATCAATATATGAATGTACATTGATTTGCAAATCCACAAGAAACCAGACCTGGGGATAACAGAATGTAGTACAATGCTTTCTCTCCTACTTTTCATTTCTCCATCTAAACAACTAAAAAGTTCCTGTGCTGTGTGAACAGGATAGTGTGTCAATATGCTAATTCCCCATTAGCAAATGAGTCTTCGCTGTAGCATTGACCAATCTGCTTCGGTTGCTATCTTCGCCATAAACATTCGTAGGTCAGTGCCATCAAATTTCATAAATCACAGAGATCAACGACAAGTCAACCAGAGTGCACTTCTTCGACAATAAGCAAATCAAACTGAGCCACACCCCTAAGCTTCATCGGTGTCTTCAAAAGAATGAACCACTACAGAGAGTTTCCCCAAAAGAAATGGAAAACAATATCTAAATTTCATTTTGCTGATGATAAAAGTCCTTCAGGGTAATGCCTGAATCCATGCAGGATCTGCTGGAAAGCTAAAAACAAGTACAACTAAGGGAGCATGGTCTGTAGTACAGCATCCAATCTGGAGACATTCAAAAAGAATGCAGCAGGAGGGCTCTTGAAGAGGAAAAGAACATTGACTCAAGCTGAATTTTTTATGCTTTTCTACATTTCGGGGAAAAGAACATCGACTCAAACTGAATGTTTTGCTTTTGTACATTTCTTGGAACTCACATGATATACCAACTTGTATAGATGATTTTTTAAGGTTTGTGAGGGATACCTCTTTTAGATGTCGTTCCCAGTCCCCAACCAGAGCATACATAATATCTATGGTTTACACAGAAAAATTGTAAAGCCTCGTAATGCTCTAGAACTAGCTTGGACTAATTTAAGGGCTTAATGGTTGTAGTTAATGCGAGGCCGAGGTGTTTGGGACTTAATTGGGGATAACGGTGTGCTAGGGACGTGTTAACGGACGTACTATATGGTTTGGGACTTAGTTGGAGTGGTAGGAATGGCCAAAGAATGGAAAACGGGGAGAAAAAACTGTTGTCCCAGGCAATGCAGAGGTCATGTGCCGCATGCCCATCACGTGGTGGTTGACAGAATAATTCCAGCACTGTGAACATTTTCAATACATTTTCGATAAGGACTCACGGGATGGTGATCGGAAGCCGTGAGTCCTTATCGAAATTGTGCTTATGAGTTATGTAAGGGACTGTTTTATGTGTTGTGGTGTATGGGAGGTGTTGCTTGGCCTCGTAAGGGGTTTAGGTGTTGTTGTGAGGTTGGAGGAAGGGCAGCTACGGTGAGACACCATTGTAGAAGAACCTTGGAGCTATACGCTATCTAAGTGATCGATGAAACGCCTAAATGATGAGTATTGTGTAATTGCTAACATAAGGTTTCCATTATCATTATTGTTATAGATTGAAGCTGTAAAGGAGTTGGAATCAAGGTATGAAAGGCTAAACTCGCTATTCGAGAATTCCTAAACAAGCAGTTGTTTCGATATGTTTCTCTTACTTGATATGTTCTCTTCATGAGCCGATATGGGTCTCTAAGCATGAAACACCACGTATCCTCAAAGTTGTATGATCTAAATACCTTGAGTCTTCATGATGTTTACTTACAAAGTCATACGCCTCCATGTCACACCTATGTCTCTATGTTTCAAGTTTGATGAAGTTCTACGAAGTTCTTATGATACTTTACATGTTATGCATTGATTAGGATCATGTTTTCCTTGAAAGATTTACAAGATATTTCCAAAGTCTTCTTTACTTATGTAATATTTACAAATAATACTAGATATATATAAACGGCTAATAAGCTACAAAATTGGATTGACATTTTAGGCTTTTGGGCCAAGTATATGTTTAGGTTATTGAGCCACATATATGATAGGCCACTAAGCCAGAGATTTTGATTTTTATTTGAGTACTATGATTTTACAGAAAGAGGCAATGAACAGTATATGATGAATACAAGTTTTTCAGCAAGGGAAATATGAGCCAAGCTTTACAGAGAAAGGGCCATAGGTGCCAAGTTTTACGAAATGGCCAATAGTGTCAGTTTTATAATAAACGTTTTGGGAGAACTCTTAGAAACTAAGAAGGTATGGGCAATAGAGTTCTGTAAATCCCCTACCCATAGCTACACATTGCCCGGTATAGGGCTAGAGGCCAGGTGGCTAGATAGTCTCCCTTGATTGGGAAAAATATTCTCCCTTGATGGGAATTGACCAGATTCTGTTATATACAGTAGCGTCGATCCACGCGGCAATTGTGGTGAGACGTCCTAGTCGATCGGGTTTTGATCAAACGTCATGCCGTACACATGGTGAGTTATTATGTATGATACTATGTCAATGACTAGGAGCTCCCCAGGAAAGTATATTTATGTTTAAAGAATAAGGTAAGAGATTTACAGAAAGGTTATACTTATGTTCTAAGTTTATGATTTCAGATACCTCAGTAAAGTATTTCCACAGAAGGTATTTACTGAGATACCCAAGGCAGCTCCCCCTGTCCTTTATACCGAACTGGACAAGAGTATACAGGTCTGCCAGGGGCGAATAAGAGCTCATCGAACTGTCATTCTTTACTTTCAGGGTCAATAAATCGGCAGTCCTCCAAAATAGGCACACAGTAGTTTAGAGTAGGAGTGAAAGCCACTTGACTATAAGGAGATGAGCTCTAAGTTGGAATTCAATAGTGACAAAAATGGTCATCTGTGCTCAACAGCTACTGGTGTCATCAGCTACATTTACTTATGTCATTTGACGCACTTCTGTAAAGTTGAGATTATTCTTATGATTTCTCATTATGCATTATAGAGCCGTGTTATGTCAGCTTCTTTCAGATACCTTCCCTATTCTGGTATTGAGTTGTTTGTCTTATCCTACTATGAGTGCTATTCCACAGTACTCACTTCCCTTTTGTTGGGGACGCCGCATTTCACGATGCAGGTACAGACGTTCATGGCGACAGACTTCCTCAGTTGGCATTACATACTAGCAGTTGCAGTCGGTCAGCCCCACTACTATTCGGGGCCTTGTCATATCATATGTTTTGTCTACAGAAGTTTTGGGTATGTTGAGGCCTTGTCCTGGCATTTTGTTTCAGTTCAGGACATGTAGCCGAAGCTTCATAGACTAGTATGGTCAGGTTACGTTCATATGTTTTGGGTTCATTATCATGTTAGCTTATGTTTTAGAAGATGATGTTTTGTACTTGTAAAAGAAAGATCTTTTCATGAGAATTCAGGTCTTCTGTTGTACCTTTCCATATGTTTTCAGAAAGCATACTATGTCTAATGTTCATATAGAGTTGGTTCGCTCGGTCGAGTTGAGGGACCGAGTGCGGTCCGCCTCACCAAGGTTTTGGTGTGAGACAGTATTACTGTAAGTTGAACCCAGTATAATGTAGATTGTGAGTTTGTGATTCATGATTGCTGGAAGGAAGCGTGAGGTGAAGTTAAGCTTGTAGCTTGAGGTAATTTTCTAACTTACTAGTTGATAAGATTATGTCCTCTATGTGTTTGATAAATTGCTTAAAAGAAATAAATCATGCTACACCAGTTGCCTTCTGTGACTTGTGTACTACTTGGTCCAGAACTCAGATAATCTGTGTTTATAGTAATCATTCATGTGAGCATGTTAACTCGTTCTTGTTATGTGCATGGATTGTATGCTTTACTCAAACTCAGTTGCTGGTGTGATCACATTCATTTTGGGAGAAGTAGCCAACTTCCCTGACCATGAGAGCCACACAGGCCTGGGTTAGAAACCCCATGGTTGCAGGTGCTAATCGTTTGCCAGCCGGAGAACTCAGTAGCTTTGATCGAAACCCGGTATATGTGTTAAAGGAAATACTAAATATGTACAAAACTAAAATTTAAAACCCAGTTACTAGCATTCGAGATCGTTTCCTAAAATCCAGAACCCATAAGGTTCAAATCCTAGCTCAGCCTCTGTTTATGTTCGTACTTAATATAGAATCAGTTATTCAGTTATTGGTTGAATTATGGCATTTCTTTTCAGTTAATACACTGATTAGAATAATCACAGCAGAAAGATCCAAGGTTCGTTTGACGGGTAGTGAGGGCACGGTGCCGATCACGTCCACCCCAGTTTTAGGGCGTGACAAAAATAAAGCATCTGGTATTAGATTACATCAAATGAACTCTTACGATTAAAAAACGTCTTACCCTTGTTGCTTCATGATCAGGTTTCCCGTGATTCAGGGTGACTGGAGATCTTCCCTTGAGTATGTAACTGCCAAATAAGCTGATCCATTAGTCATACAGCTTAAGAAAATGGTATGGGAAAAAAAAACAGAGTATTGAAAAGACAATTTGCCGAAGCAAAAAGTGAAATCTTACTGCTCTACAGCACTTAAAGCCAAACCAGGATAGAGCCCATACTCAAATGCCTACAGCAGAGAAGTTAATAAAGATAGAAGATTAAAACGAGAATATTAACGGGTATCCTGTAGCTAATCTAACGAAAAAATAGTAGCTGACTTCAATATATAAGATACAACAAAATGTTGGTCATCAGAGCCATTTGTCCCACTATATAAGGAAGAGCATAGAGGTGCTCCCTCTCCAGCAAAGAGTTATGCACTATGCTCCAAAGGTATGGCAATAATTTTGAGAAGATGCAATGTCATGATTGGTTTACCTAACAAATATGCTCCAAAAAGGTTTTCAAAACACAACACTCACAGGGCGATAGTTCCTTGCAGCATATAGTTCTTCCCATATCCATGAACTTCGTAAATTGTCCCAATAATTTTCCATCTTCAAACCTTCTTGGAGCGTGCTGAATGCAGATTCTGCCGCTATCATTCCTGTGTTTTTTTAAGTCAACAGGTGCATCATTCATTTTCTTGAGTATAAGCAGAATAAAAGTCAATAACGTCCCATGCTTATATCGTCTTATGTGCCTATGTTGGAGTTTTCAGATGCATCAGTAGCTATGAAATCGTGAGGCCTTTATATGCTAAAGCACGACTAGCAGTTTTGGAGAATTGAATACTCAATATGTAGTCCTCAACCAAGCAAGCATTACAAAAGTTTAATCCTAGGAGAACAGCCTCAGCCAATTTGGACAAGTAAGCTTTAGTCTTTTAAAAACTCTAAAGTATCTCTTTTTTCTTTTTGGTATACTATTCACTGTTAAGGTGACTAGTAACAGAAAAGAAAAGATGCGGTTATGGATGTTCTGCAATGGTGTACAATATAGGATTTTGTACAAGTGGTTCTAGTAAAAACTGAGATAGAACCATGGAGACAGCCGATAGTGGAGGTCGCATTGGTCTCAGCAAGTGGGTTTGTTGCTTTTCTTTTTGTTTCTTTTGGGTTCATAATGTCGCCTCAAAACATTCTTTAACGCCACAATCTTTTTTTCCCATAAATGGTTAGTCAATACAAGGTTATATTTCATTAAATTTAAAAAAATGCAAACTAAGAGTTTCAAACTACTCCATTGAATGTTACAGTTGGATTACAATTTAAAATTAAAATGAGTTAAATATGCATAGACTATAATGACTCAATTAATTTCAAAAAGATTATCTTTTTAATCTGTTTAACAATAAATTCAAGTTCTTTTAATCTATTTAACAACAGAAATTTATTAATTCTAACAACTTTAATACTTGAAAGATTCACCTAATAAAGAAATAATAAAAGAAACTAGAGATTTAACTCTATTATCAGAAATTGGTAAAGTAGACTTCAATGGATGGAGGCCCCCCTCCCCCTCCGTGAGTTCACCAGGAAATCTTATAGAAAAGGAATATTTCCAAAGCACCAACTATGAAACTTATTTCCAACAAAAAAATAGAAGTGTAAAACACCACTCACGCTCAACAACATAATGAAGTAGAATTTCATCAAAGTTTATTGCAATATTGTTTCCAACTTTATCCAAAAGTGTAGCCAAACTACTGTTGATTTTTGCTCACTTTTTATTACTTCCTCCAATCCACCATTCCAGCTGATATAATATTTTTCATCTCGCTACATTCTAAAGGTCTGAAAATATTCCATCGATAATATTATTCGACAAAACTTTCACCTGTTTGAAGAATTTAAACTTCATTTACCTATTCAATTTGTTAATATTGGTCTACACAACTTTCCCCACTTTGAAGAATTTAAACTTCATTTACCTATTCAAATTGGTAAAAAAATTGAGAAAGAAGAAAAAGGCTTCTTTGTATTTCAGTATATTTTAAACAGGAAAGGGTCAGATTCCTTGTACTCTCACAAATAGGGCTGGCAATGGATCAGAGGTGGATCGGGTGGAGCTCAATCCGCCTCCACCCGCCAACAATCCATCCACCACCCGATCCATCCATCACCCTATTTTTTTTAATCCACATCCGATCCACCCATCATCCACGGGTGAATCGGGTGGATCGGGTGCTTCGCGGATGGAAGCGACGAAGACTTATGAAAATTGGTCGATACTCAAGTCTTGTAGGTAATTTATGACAGTTAATAAATGTCAGTTCAAATTTCACAAAAATGAACTTTACTTTGTTCATTTTATTGGAAGTAGAGAATTTTACGGATTAATTCGAGAATGGCAGGGTCTAGTAAACCCACAAAGTTGCATTTGATTATATCAACTTTTAAGATAAAATAAATATCATCAACTTTTACGGATTAATTCGAGAATGTACGTTTTACTTGATCAAACTTAGAGTGATATAATTAGCAGATAAATATATAATTTGTTCAATCTGTTTAAATTTGGACGAGTTAGCGATCCACATATTTCTTAACTCAAGTTATTTTGATTAGCCTGATTCAGTCAAATTAAAAATTGCATTTATTAAGCGTTTGGACATGCAATTTCATCTCATGAGATGAAATTCCAAATCATCAAAAAATGCATGATTTGAGATTTCAAATTTTAAATGTAAAAGTTGACCACAAGTTTATATTTTGTAAAATAGATCCATAAATTGGTAGATATAATTAGCAATCATGTTTATCAATTATTTATATCAAATATTAAAAGATCTACAAGAGGGTGAATTGAAACTAATTAATTTATAACGGGTGGATGGGTGGGTCGGGTGGTGGGTTGGATGTATGTCCACCCGAATCCGACCCGATCCGTCACCCGATCCATCACCCGATCCATCACCCGATCCATCCGTCATCCGATTAAATCCATGTTTTGTCGGATTTTCATCCATATAATCGGATCGGGTGGATCGGATATCCATCGGGTTAGGGTGAAATTGCCAGCCCTACTCACAAATAAGCTATATTTGCCCTTCGTTATACTTTTTCAACATATTTTCCCTTGTCATCCAACTTTAGGGCCATTTTTGTCCTTGTACTCTAAAAAAAGTCATATTTATCCTTATTTCGTTAAATCTCCATGTCCCACCTTAATTTTCTTATGTGGCGCATACATGGCTTTTTTTCAATTAAATCTACTCACTCATTTGATCTCTTTTAACCCGTCCGCCCGTCCGATCCGACCACCTACCCACTAAAAGGTTTAAACCCAACCATTTTCTTTTCTTTTCTTTTCTCTTTTCAATACCCACCCAAAGCCTCAAAGCTTGTTTTTTCATGGTAGATTTCAATTTATTTTTTTCAAATTGAACCTTTCAGATTGCTATCTCGGCATTCCAAATCCAAAATCAATTTCTCCAGTCAGACCTTGAACACCTCGAACCCGAACTAAGAAGCAAGAACAAGAGGGAAGCTTCTGCTTGGCTTATTGCACACAGAAAATGAACAAATCAAGAGAGGAAGAACTGTGGTTTTTTTAGAGCCCAAAACAAGTAAAATTCATTGCTCCGTATGGGTCAAAGCAGTGAAGGAATTTTGTAAATCCCCTCCTAGAGCCGAGAACCGTGTCCTATTTCCCTTTTTTTTTATGGAAAATGAAGTCCTCATTTTTAAAGAGAGGAGACCAAAAGAAAAAAGAATATTCGAAAGAGAGGCGTATTTAGGAATTGGACGAGAAAAATTACGGATATGATGAAAAAATTGAAATCCACCATGAAAGAGCAAGCTTTGAAGCTTTGGTTGGATATTGAAAAGAAAAAAGAGGAAGACGTGTTACCAATCTCAAAAAGAAGAAGATGAAGATGAAAAGAAAAGAAAATGGTTGGGTCTAAACTTTTTAGTGGGGCGGTGGGGCGGGGCGGACGAGCAGACGGGTTAAAAGAGTTTAAATGGATGAGCAAATTTAATTGGGAAAAAAAGACACGTGGCGCCACATAAGAAAATTAAGGTGGGACATGGACATTTAACGGAGTATGGATAAATATGCCTTTTTTGAGAGTTTAAGTACAAATATGAACCTAAAGTTGAATGGCAAGGGAAAATATGTTTAAAAAGTATAATGAAGGGAAAATATAGCTTATTTGTGAGAGTACAAGGGCAAATCTGATTGTTTTTCGTATTTTAAATCTCATCGGAAGAGTATTTATTTAATGAATTCTATGACTAATTAAGGAAAGACAATCTATTATACTAAATATTCAAATCTCCTATAATTAAGCGAGGAAATCAAGGCAGTCAATACTCCCCTTCAATTTGGTGCAAAGATGTCGCACATGCCCTCCTCTAGCTGCTTTGCTGACGGTACTGATTAGGGTCATGCACACTAAAGATGGCATCCACAAAACCACCATATATATCTCCAACTTCACTGAAAAATCAAAGTAGCACAATTGTATCCTCACAATCACTAGGTTTATGGTGGCAACGTTGAAGTTTGAATCTGCAAATTCGAACATCTCAGAACACCTTTCCAACTTCACAAATTGTCCTTCCATCCATGTTTCTTCACCTAAAAATCGTGTCTCCTAAAAGTGATACTTTCATACCGTTACTTATGCCCCACGGCTCAACTACCGTGTTTTTTATTTCTTCTGGACTCTGGAGAGTCAACCCAGTTAACGAAACTCCCAATCAAACATGTGTTTAGGAAATATTTCCTTCTCTGAGTGAATTCATTTGAAATTCTGAACCTGGGTGCCTTTCTGGTGTCCAATTTCCGGCAACTCCCTTTTAGTTCCAGTAACGGCCAAGCTTGTGCTCCCTTAAAAGACATGTTCTCTCTCTTCCTGAATTATAAAGAGAAGTAGCAGTTTCTCTCACTAGACTCCATTTTCTTGAGAGAAGTAAGATCTTTAAACTTCTACAATGAAAACCCAAAATGTAATCTATGTGAACCTTTGAATATTGAGTCATAAGAGATTGACGATTTTCTTTTAAAACAAGGTTTGGTAACGCAAACTTTGGGTATTATATTCCAACGATGCTTTAACTGAATTTATTTTTCAATCCAATGTTCATCATGAATCTTGCACTCTAATAGAAATTGACGATTTTCTTTTAAAACAAGGTTTGGTAATGCAAACTTTGGGTATTATATTCCAACGATGCTTTAACTGAATTTATTTTTTCAATCCAATGTTCACCATGAATCTTGCCCTCTAATAGCTTACACTATCCATTCTGCAGAGCAACATTTTAAAATTAACTGAACATCGTGAGTCTTCAGTAAAGTAACTTAAACATTCAATTAGTAAGCTATTAAGCATATTATTCTGATTTGCCAGGTCAGAACTAAGTACGAGAACAATAGGTAGTACCTGATTTTATAGCGGTATGAGTGCCCTTAATCTTTGGTACATTTAAGAAGCCAGCTGAGCACCCTATAATTGCTCCACCAGGGAAAACTGGATATGGAATAGACTGAAATTTAACCAAATCATTTGTATTTGTATGACCAAGTAAAAAAAACATGCTTCAAGTATGTCAAAATAAGTATGGGAAGAGAGCTAAAGTGCATTCAATTTATCAGATGTGTTCTCATATTGAACCCATATTCACAAAATTCTTTACTAAAATCTACTAAATACATTGGAGTTCGGAAAAAATGGCAGCACTCATCCTTATCAGCCACATCATAGATGTAGACATTACTATATGGCAAAGTCCATAACGACCAGCTCTTCAGAAACGCATTATTGAAGCTGGGGAGATGCTATAATATGACAAGCAGGATGTGAAATTCATAAAATAATAATAAAAAGTATTATCCAACACACCTGAAAACCTCCTTCATTTAAAGACCGAGCACCATATTGGAGAACAGTTCCACCCTCAAGAAGTGGTCTAATAGCAGGATGACGTTTAAACCTCTGAGATTAGGGATATGTAGGGTAAGTAATTAGATGCTTAAAACAAAAGGAATCTTGAAATAGCTTATTCTTTGAGCGAGGACCAAAGAGAACAGTAAAGGAACACTATATAAACAATAGCATCCTCATATTTACCTGATATTCCTCGTAAGGATTCAAGAAAGGATTCTGATAATTTAGAGCGACCACAAGGCCGACAGCGACCTGTCTGTCTTTCATATGGTACAAGAAGGAACCTCCATAGGTCTTCTGGTCCAGAGGCCAACCAAGTGTGTGAAGCACAGAACCAGGCTGATGTTTGTCTGCATCAATCTCCCAGACCTGAGCTAGAAACAAGTTCAGGAATCCACTAAAGTTGATATAAGTTCATAGTCCATTTAACGTTTTAGGTGAAGGGTGATGTATATTTTAGCATACTCCCTCTTTATAAGTTTTTGAGATCCTAGATGAACAACCTGTTGAATATAATTAAGTATACAAAAGTGTGCTTTTCGTAACAGCTTAAGTTTTTAGATGAGATGGACACACACTTCAAGATGGTATCAGAGCAGGTAGAGGTCTGGGGATTGAATCACACCGCCACTCTCTGTCAAAAAGAATTTCTATATATTTGGCTTATGAAAAAAAATCAAGCACACACGTGAGGGAGCATGTTGAAAATATAAGTAAATAAA
The DNA here is from genome assembly GCA_029783415.1 of Anisodus acutangulus. Lineage (NCBI taxonomy): Eukaryota > Viridiplantae > Streptophyta > Magnoliopsida > Solanales > Solanaceae > Anisodus > Anisodus acutangulus. Next base: position 20,616,197 of record CM056511.1, on the reverse strand, counting down.
AGTGTGCTCTCTAACAACTTAAGCTTTTAGATGAGATGGTCACACACTTCAACATGATATAGAAATGGATTTTGGATCTGACTCGGCCCCAAAAGCTAGCTCATGAGGAGAGGATTGTCCAAGACCATATAAAGACATCATGTACTCTTTAACCCATCGATGTGGGACTCCAACACCCCCTCCCACAATGCCCAGGACTGGACATACATCTGGAGCGTGGACAGTATAAGACGAAGGGGCCAACATCGAAAACAATGAATTGGGTGGGCTTGCCTATGATACCATGATATGAACCTTGGCCTAACTCAGCCTCAAAAGCTAGCTCATGAGGAGATGATTGTCCAAGACCATAAAAGGAGACCATGTACCCTTTAAACCACCGATGTGGGACTCAAACATAACCAAAGAGAAAGTATTTAACTAGACAGTCAAAACTAATCAATGCAGGGGACCCGCAACCGGAAAAGAACTTGAATTAATGAGAAGAAAATAATTACTAGTAGACTAGGCTTATTTCTACCTTGCTATATCATGTTATCCGTGATTCTATTAATGGGAATGACTTTTCTTATTTGATAAGAGTGATGCTTGGGCCAATTAGCACGCATCTAGATTATTCCGCCAGGTACCTACTATCATCCACCAGCACAAGTACTGGTAAATATGGCCACCCAATCTTAGGCAAAGGGAAAAAAGCACCTAGCATATTTTATCTCTGTCGGTATCTGACACCTAGTCTCACATAATTTTCACCTACTTCATTGACCATTAGGCCGCACCCTTTGGGTGCTTAATGTTGGACTTTAGTATAGAATTTCGTATGAATCATGATATCCATCAGAAGGAAGCTAATATAAATATCCAAGAAATCCCCAAAGCACAGTATGCTCAATATTGTCTCTTGCAGAAACTATGGAAAAAAATAGATAGGAATTTTCTAAGTTCAACAGTACTCATAAGAAAAAGAGAGCAGAGAGGTTGGAGAGAAAAAGAAATTGACTTAAGATTACGACAAATAAAGAGGTTAACTTGTTAGAAGAAAAATCGATGGAAAATGTGCTAGTCGCCAATTCACCAAAGACATGGTGTTCCCTTTTCTTGATGTCCGTCCGCAAAATGGGACTTATTTCTCAGCAGCTAAATAATCAATATAGGTACCAGGCCTAAGAAAAGGAGGAAGTAATGCCTGCAGGCTAAAGGTTATCTCCAGTGTAAGTTTGAAAGTTGAAGTTGCATTTTCTGCATACCCATGAAACCCCCCACCCCCTCCCCCTTTTGTGGTGATCAGGAGACTTCCCAGATCACATTGTGAGCTTTATGATTGCCAGGATGAATCAGGAATTGAATAGATTGACATATCTAGTAAATAGATGTTTGTGTCTCTTTGTATCAAGAGGCAAAAAGGAGAAAAGAAAAGAGATCAAAAGAAAACACCTCTTTAATTCCTAAAGCATAGGTTTGATGTTGCCCCTGCCCTTTCTCTCTCAAGTTGTACTTCTTGATTAATTTCTGCCAGGAAACACGGGTCAACAAAGTCAGTACTAAACTTTTAAATGATGTATAAGCCACAAAATTAGTTTATGATAAAGACAAAAGAATAAACCTTCAGCATACCTCTGATAAAGATCCTCTACATCCTTCTGCAAGGAGAGTAACACGCCCTACACACCATCATAGAAGATGAGGATTAGTACACCAGGAAGTATAGGTAATGAGCCAAATGGTGTAGTGTGCCACAAATTTTTCAGTTTGTTTGGGCTTAATACATGCTTAGTTACATGCTAAATGATGAATAATATGTGTGGATGATATCAGATGATATTGAAAATGTTGTTGAGATGACTAGACATGTGCTGTGAATGATTTGAAAGTGTATTAAGGTGGTATTGTAGCAAAAAAGTGGGAAGAGTTTAGAGTTTGACATGAAAATCATTCACAGGTGGTTCAAGCCATACTTGCGCATCGTACCGGTATCGCGCGAAGGTCATTTTTGGCGTGTCACGCTATAATGCAAGTTACGCATGAAACGAGATCCTCACCAAGACCCAAAAAGGTGAGGCAGCACAGTAGAAGAGAATTGTGTGACACTACAGCTCAGTACTATGGACAATTGTATCTCAGGGAAGTAGTCAGGTTGCATGACTGGTACTTCAATGTCGATTATATCATACAGAGGTGCTCAGTTCACCACATTCTTCTATCAATCCTGGTTAAGTCCCACATCTGTTATTAAAGGGATGTGTGATCTCTTTATATGGTTTTGGGCAACCATCCCCTCATGAGCAAGCTTTTGGAGTTGAGTTAAGCCCAAGGTCCATTTCTTTAATAATCCTTTCAAGAGGATTTCAGAACACAAGAGAACTTGAGCATTGTTTATTACCCTTAGACCGATGGGCAAACCGAAAAACCTACTCAAACACTTGAGGATATGTTACCGGCATGTGCCATAGACTTTGGTAGCAATTGGGATGAAGATCTCCAATTAATAGAGTTAACTTATAACAAAAGCTATAAAGCGAGTATCAAAATGGCTCCATTCGAAGTACTATATGGGTGTTGGTGTGGATCGTCCATTGGATAGTTTGAACCGTGGGAAGCCAAAATTCTTGGCTCAGATTTTGTACAAGAATCCTTGGAGGAAGCTAGACATAATCAAGAGAGGCACTGAGAGGTCGAGTTCATGGTTGGCAACTATATGTTTTTTGAAGATTTGACCGATGAAAGAGGCAATGAGGTTTGGTAAGAATGGTAAGTTGATTTGAGGTTAATTGGGACTTCTGCAATTCTCAAGAGGATCGAAACGTGGCATATCAACTTGCCTTTCCACCAGAGCTGTAATCCGTGCATCCGAACATCCATGTATCGATCCTACGAAAGTGTGTGTATGATCATTCGCATGTGATTGCATGTTAGACTGGGGAACTTGATGAGAAACTATCATATGTAGAAGTTTCTATGGCATACTTGATAGGCAAGTTCACAAATTCAGAACAAAAGAGGTTGTTTTGGTCAGCTATGGAAGAACCACTGCAATGAAGAGGCAACTTGGGAAGTTGAACTATTTTGATGGCGTCTATATCATTTGCAGCCAACTAACTTCTTGTCTGATGGTGATGTGACAAAACAAATTCTCAAGTCTCAATTTTTGACAAGGCTTTTACTTCTTCAATCATAGCTTGCTTCCATTTAGGATCTGCAAAAGCTTCTATCCAATTCTAGGGAATAGAGATAAAGAAATAGATAAGACAATTGCTTTATAGGCGGAAGACATAATTATAGAAGACAAAATTAGATAAAGGGTATTTGGTGCAAGATCTTGCTCATTTTCTATGAGGAATAGGCAAATCTAACTCATTGAGTAATGTAGATAACTCACCGGTAAAAGAAGGTTCAGCTCCGACAACTTGCATGAGGGTTTCTTCTGCTCTATTTCTCCTAGAGTAAATTTTCAAATCAGGTATGTACAAACACTCAATAGTCCCCCCCCCCCTTGAATTCTTTCTACAAATTCACTTTCCCCGTGATAGCGATTTCAACACTGCAACTAGGAAAAATCATCTTTTCTCCCTTGTAGCACTCCCAAAAAAGAGGTGGTGTAATAATAAAAGAGGACTCAGATTCTCTAAAGATAATATCCATGCTAACAAAGGGTATCCTGGAAGGAGGATGATAGCATTTGTACCCTTTTTGCATTGGAGAATACCCAATAAAGACACATTTAAGAGCTCTAGGATCAAATTTTCCAGAGTTCCTGGTGTTAGCAAAGCAGACACACTCGAATACCTTCAGAACTCTAATTGAGGGTTTTAAGTGGAATTTTATTGATGAGACAGACAACTAATAAAATGGCATCCCCCTAGTAATGGTGTGGTAGATTCATGGTAAACATAACAGATCTTGTCACTTCTAACAATGCCTATTTTTCCTTTCAACAACCTCATTTTGTGCACTAGTCTAAGGACAACTAGTTTGATGAATTATCCATCCAAATAAGTAACAAAAATTTAGGAGGGACTTTGGGTGATTATTGGACTTTGGCCCTAACTTAACCTCAAAAGTTAGCTCATGAGGTGAGGATTGTCTAACACCATGTGAAGAGACCCATTCTTAATTTTCCAACCGATGTGGGACTCAACAACCCCTTCCTCCCAAACTCACTGGACTAGACATCTAAAGCATAGACAATATAAGATGGGAGCCCAACAACGGATAAACCAAGAATTTAGATGAGTTGGGCTCTAATACTTTGAAGATTTCAAGCAGAAGAAAAGGCTTCCTTATATTTCTTGATGATTTTTACATCCCATGAGAATGGGTACTTATACAATTAGTCCTAAGACTAAATAAGGAAAGGCAATCAATTACAATGAAGTTGAATATACTAGAATCAACATACTCCTACAATTAAGCCAGGAAATCTCTAATCAATCAACAATTACAAATTCTCGCAAATTTATGTTCTTCAAATTATTACTTGTAAAAACGTATGCATGTTTTCTCAAAGACTTGTCCCACCTTTTAGAGGGAGGTCGACGAGACTTACTGGGGTACAATTTATACTTACCTCTCATTGTTTATTTTCTTTACAAAGATAGTGTCCAAAGTGACAATGACTTGAGCTAGGGTTTCTATCCCTCTACCTTGCTTTTGGTGAGCCCCACTCCATATCCAGTTGTGGCATGAGCTTCATTTCATTCTTTGCATAAAGGATGTGTCCAGCATTTATACAACTTTTTTGTAATCCTACAGGGAATTTATACAACGTTTTTGTAATCCTAGGATCTGATGACACGTTTTGGGTTTTGTAAGTGATAATAGGTAGTCGTACTATGCTATATCCCTCGTTGAGACTGCATTTCATATATGATGAGGCATGTGAGCCATTATTTGTTATCATGATGTTTGTTACTACTTTATAAATGGTTGCATGATGGTAAGGAGCTACATGAAGTCTCATTTGCATGTGTTTGATAGTACGAGGATGCCTGGACCTCATTATGTGTTATATCGTGTATGTTGCAATGTAAGTGCGGTTCACCCCATGTGACCCCTATTTTGGGGCGTGACAAATGGTATCATGGTCTAAAGGCATGCAATTAGTATTTCTTTTGCTTTTCCTTACCATACGACTTACCTTTCTGCCCCATAAAGCTACATATGAATAGCATCACGTTCCAACTGATACTAATTGAACTGATATTCCAGTTTGGATTTGTCTCCAATGAGTTCCCATAATACACACAAATACTGACCAGAAACTTGACGAACAATTAAACTTAATTGGGGTGTTGTAATGTAAGTATTGAGATATTTGATCAACTCTCTCTAGAATCTTTATAGGGCACAAATAACATTGACTATTATACTCAATTTTACTTGGATTCTAGAGTCGAATCACATATCAAAATTGTTACTGGGGAATGTTCTTTTTGTGTGTGTGTAAAAGTATGTTACTGGGGATAGTTAATGTTAAAGTAAAGGAATTTTTTTAACTTGCATTTGATAGTCATCGAGCAAACTGCAGTAACTGTGGACAGAATGTAATTCTGGAAAGCTTCTTTGCAGAGAACAAAACAAGGAAAAAATTGAGTTACAAAACTTGCCCTTCAGTGCAACACCAAGCTGGTAGTTCTCTTTTCTGGAACCATCTTTAGCCACTCCCATATCATTAGTAGCAATACCAGTAACTTCGTTGTTTTCGTTGCATAAAATCTGAAACGTTGCTACCTTAGCAAACAAAAACTAAAAAAATAATGAAATAATCCAGAATAACGAGGTTAATACCTCACTAGCAGCAAAACCTGGGTATATTTCAACTCCTAGTTCTTCGGCTTTCTGCCCCAACCAACGTACCAACTGACTCAAACTGCATTACCGTGATTCTAAAGATTTAAGATATACGGAAAAGTAATGATTATATCAGCAAAATGCACGTTCCATTAAAGAAGCAAATTATGCACATTTCTATATGTATGATGATATCAGTGTGCGTATGGACCACAGAGTGTGTAACTGGGGACCCCCATCTAGTGCTTTAACTCTTACTTATTTGCAAAGGAAATTGAATTCACTTCCCTTCTCAAATGATATATGTCACATACAAGGATACATCCAGCAAGCGCCAGTCAAGGCCAAACTGGATCAAGTTAACCATTGAACTAATTCCTTACCCTTCCAAATATTGTTAACCCACTTAATCAATGTGTATATGAAAATGCTCCGGCTTAGCAATCTTTCTCTATAAGTTGAAGCTTCATGGTCAGTAAAACATCATAGGAGTGTAATAGGTGTTTGGACATGAATTGGGTGATATCTGAAAAAAAGTAGTATTTGAAGTTAAGTTGATAAAAGGTATTTCAAAATTGAAGTTGTGTTTGGACATGATTTCACTTGAAAAAACATTGATGTTTTTTGAGGGAAAACCTTTTTTCAAGTTTGGAGTGAATAATTGACACAATGTATAACCTAACAGTTTTTTTGAAATAAAAGCGAAAAATGGTTCATGTCCAAACGGGTCCCTGGGATGGAACCAAATTAACTTGTAGGTCGAATGCACATCCACGGAATACTTTGCTCCCTTTTTCAATTATCAAAAAGCACCGCAATCCAGTCCATACACATTTTCATATCTCAAATTGTCCATGATACGTCCAATAATTAGTCAATCGAGGACTTGTGGGCAATCTTTTTTTTTTATAATTGTGGCGTGTGTTGTTCGGGCAGCTTGCATGCACCTCGATTAATTCCAACGATGTTACCTCTCACTGGCAAAGGTACTGCGTTACTCTACCCACCAAGGCTGGGATATAGGAAGGGGCTTGTGGCCAATTTAATTACCAACTTTACTCAAACTACTTTCAAACACATCCAACTTCTCCTTCACCAACTAGCAGAGCCCCTTCAACACTACCAAGACCTTATTGTTGTCTTTGCTCCTCTTCTTTAAGGTTTATGTCCCCTTTTTTTTCTCTTATGTTAATCTCTGTAACTTTCTTCATGGCCCTAAAGTTGAATGACCAAAGGTTTATGTCCCCTTTTTTTTCTCTTATGTTAATCTCAGTGCTAAAACAATCAACCCTGCACGCACCAAGGCCATGACATCGCGTTCACAAAATCACACCTAAAACAGAACCTAATGGCATGCGGTGATACATGAACTCATAAAGCGCCATGCCTAAATTCTCAATATGGTCATTCGGAATCCTATAAGACTTGTGATTGTTTTCTTCCAAATCCTACGTATTGGAGATCAAAAGCTAAACGTTAAATGGCTGATATTGCATTAGCTGTGCAGTAAGAAGTTTGATTATGGATGTGCCAAATCCTTCCAAGGGAATAATAATAAATAAAGAGAGAAACTAAGAGTAGCACTTTGAGTAATATTTTTACATGCACAGTTGAATCCATGTTTCAAAGTAGATATACAAGTACCTTATGACATAGTTTCCGCTATTGTCAAATGGGCTTGGAAGTGAAAAGGCATGATTTTTGGAAAGCAGCCAAAAATTATCAGAAGTAACAGGGACATCAACGGGAGCCTGCAATCAGAAACAGAGCTTTAGCAAATGATGGGACACAAAGCCAGACAAGACCAAATTTGTTATTTGCAACTTTATTTTCAGAATATAAAAGCAAATAAAGTCCGCTTTATCACACTCCAACTTGTCCAAGTAAAAATACTAGATTTAGTTCTGAATACTAGCTGTTTGAATGGCGAAATTATTGGTCTTAAATAATCACATGAACTATCTATGTCCGGATAGAGCGATGGCTGCCTAAATAACTAATCATTGAAGGCTAATAAAGTGACATGTCTGGACCTTTCCTAGCACTATGACATGTAAAACAAGTGCAACTGAATTAAAATCAATCCAGCACAAAAGAAAAACAATTTTTAGATATAATTAGTATCTGTACAGGTAGAAATAATACGAAAATCTAAGAATTATCTCAAACAAGGCAGCTGAAGTGGTATAGGAGGAGGAAAAATATACTCCCTCCGTCCCATTTACACGAAGGTCTTTGACTTGACACGGAGTTTAAAAAATAAAGGAAGCTTTTGAATCTTGTGGTCTAATATTTGCGTGGTTATAGATAATCTTGTAAGCGTAAAAGATAAAGTTTAAAGTTAAATTGTTGTCAAATAAGGAAAAGTGTCATTATTAAAAAAGAAAGTGTGTCATATAAATTGGGACAGAGGGAGTAGTTATTTTGAATGTTAATATTGTGAAAGGTAGGTACCTCTTCCTGTTTCCAGCGGGGAAAGAGTTCATCGAGTGCCCGTGGCTCAAATACGTTTCCAGACAAGATATGAGCACCTGTAGAATCCAATCGATAATCAATAATACAAGAGAAATAAGAAAAAAGGAAAGGTACGTACCCACTTCAGCTCCTTTCTCTACAACACAGACTGATAAGTCAGCATCCTTTTGTTGGCACAATTGTTTGAGCCTAATAGCTGCTGATAGCCCAGCTGGTCCCGCTCCAACAATCACCACATCATACTTAATAGTTTCTCGTTCTGATGATTCACTACTACTATAACTCCTTGAATCTTTACCCAAATATTTTGAAATTTCATTTGAGACCCAATTGGATGATTTGTAGAGGGTTGAATAAGGTATCAATTTGGATTTTGAGCAAGAATTGATCAACTTATACATGATGAACACAAGACTCGTCCGATGATTTCAATAACTACAAATACGACATTGCACTTCCATGATATCTGTGTAAAAGGAATTGGCCAAACACACGAGCGTGTTCCACTTTGACACCCCTACTTAGGTTTGTTCCACTTTAACACTCCAACCTCATTTTATATGAGTCATTGATAGGCAGTCAGAGGAGTTTGGGCTAAATTTATCCCATAACTAACTATGCGAGTAAATAAAAAGGCAGCTATGTGCGAGTAAGGCCGGACCACCAGCGTCATTTTAATCCCTCAAAGAGCATATTTACTTTTTTAACTATGGATTAGAAACATAAAAGGTTTATTCATACCCTTATGAATCAGACAATACTATGCTATTTCTAATATTTGTATTAGGACTCTTTACTTTGTTTGTTGGATCTATAGTAATTTCTTTCCACCAAAACGAGTGAATTTGGATTCATTTTGATATCTCAACTATAGCCCTGAGCTTATTTAATTCTGCCTCTAGTGTTAGATGGGTTTAACATCGTTATTTTTTAAACGATTTTTTGTTAGGGAGACCAAAAGTGTTCCATTTTAGCATTATTAAAGGATTAAATATGCTTAGAGTTATATTTGAGGGATCAAAATGAACATACTCACATAAATAAGGGATAATTTTTGCCCGTAACTCATAGTCAGAGAGAAAATTAGCATGTAATTTACACGTCATAATGACAAATAAAATGGAGACAACTTACACAAATAAAAAAGAAAAAAAAAGGAAGAAGAAAAAGGCAAGGAAATCTGTTATTCATTTAGGATATGTTTGGAAAGCGTGGTAATCGGAATTGGTGTAATTACTAGCGTAGTAATTACACCGCCTAGTAATTATATAGTATAATAATTATGATGAATTATTTATTTTTCCTAACATAATTATAGTGTAATTATAAATATATTGTTTGTTTGCACTAACGTAATTACATTTGTTTTAATCTATTAAAAATGTAATTATAAACAACTAGAAGTTAAATTTTGATAAATATGTGCCTTTATAAATAATATTAAAATAAATATTTAAGATACATATTGTTTCTTCAAAATAATTATATATTCTTAATTAATATTATAAAAATTGATATATATATATATATATATATTAAATAATATTTTAATTTAATTAATTAAATATTAAAAGCACACATTTTGTAAGAACATCCTAAACTGTATGTTTGACAAACAAATTATTTATTTATAAATCTAATTTCATAACATTATTGAAACGTTTGACAAAAAAAATATTCTATCAATTGTAAGTGAAAAATGAACAACATGAAATGTGAAATAGCAAATAAATAATACTAAAGAAAATAAAGTAAAATTAAAAATATAACCTAAGTTTAAAATCTAAAACAAAAAGGGTTACAATAATATTCAACAACGAAATTCTACTATAATAACATCACCCATTATATGACAAATTTGTTAATGACTCGTTCTTTCTAATATTATGAGGTGTAATAATAACGCAATTATACTAAATGAAGAAAATAAATAAAAATAAATAAGGAATTAAAAATATGAACAAAAATAGAAAAAAATTAAAAGTGAAATAAAAAATAAAATAAAAACAAAAGGGAAAGGGAAAGAAATTAAAAAGTGACCATATAATTACACCGAATTCTAACCCCCCCCCCGCCCCGACCCGACCCGACCCGAAAATTGTAGAGTGTAATTACCCTTTCACAATTACACAATTCTCTACAAATCAAGTAATTATTTAATCAAACAAACAGATCAAATTATGTATTACACGCAATTTTAATTCTCGTGTGTCCTTCCAAATAGGCCTTAGTATGTAGAATTTATTTTTCAATTGTTAATACGCCCTTGGAAATTTTGAGAAATACTTAGCTTGCCATGTCAAGACTTTGTGTTTAAGTGATACATTTGAGACGTGGTTAGAGTGTTCAAATAAAGTAAAATTAAGTTGAGGTGTTAAAATGAAAAGTGTCGCGAACTTTGACATGTCGTTTATGGATTTGGCCAACAATAAAAATCAATTGGAATAACTATTGTTGCCATGTTAAATGAGGACTTGGTCCTTTTAGCTCATGTTAGGTGAGACCTATCCTTATACTATTCATATTTTACTAGTTCAATATTTTAACTATGGGTATTGCTATTACTTTTGAATTATAATGTTTTCTATCCAAATATTCTTTGCATTACCAAGTAGCATGAAGAGTGACTCATTCTCTTTGTGGTGTGTGAAGTTAAATGACAGGCCAAAAAATATTCATGTGGCATTTTATATTTATTTTTAAAATTGATTATTTTTATTTCTTATTTGTTTGTTTCTTTCTGTTTTCTTATTCATTTTTTTTTCTTCAACTCTCTACTGTTAGAAAACTGGGTTTACATTATTTAAACATTTTTTTATATTTTAGTTATTCCGGGTTGTATGGTAGTCCATAAACGTGTGTTCAATTATAGTGTAATAATTGATTGGGTCGTGCACTTTATGTGTTTGGTGGGTCTAGTGAGGTGGTGAATGTAGGCTTAACCCAATAAGACCCGTAATAGGAGGGCCTATTAAGGTTTTAATAATTGCAGTTAGGTCCCTCTCTAACCCTATAAAAGACAATTTTTTCTTCTCTATTATCACATATAGAGAGTGACAGATAAGTGTGTGGTAGTTGTCCCATTGACGCCACTATCTTAAGGAAGAATAATAGAGAGGAATGTCTAGTCGTTCTGCTGTGCAGGTACGCCGTTCGATCCTACTGATCTTTATTAATTTTGTGTGATATTATCATTTTCGATCATGAATTTATCATGTTAAATATCTTACATGTGGTATCAGAACCTAAAAAATATGATTTAGGATCAAAACTCTATGATTAATAGAGATTAGGGTTTTGTAAATCCGAAATTGGTTGTTGTAATTTCATGTTAAAATTTCTAAAAATTCGGACCGGGACCTTAGGGATTTTGTTCTTCTTGTTGAGACCTTCGATTTGATAGATAGCTCATCTTCTAACTCTTAAATTTGAGAGAGTTATTGTATTTTCAAGTTTTATTGTTCATATGAACAAACCCACTAGAAATTCGTTTTAAATCTTGAAATTTTGATGGAATTGGTTGAAATGATATTATGGATTTTGTTTTATGGTGTAGTTGATGTCTAGAATATCAAATCAATACCAAAAATTTGCCCAACGAATGGCTCTATTTCAGATTTTTCAAAAGATATACCTTTAAGGTTATTTCTAGGGTTTACGGCAAAAGTATTGTCTTCTAAAGTTGGATTTTGAATTGGTTTCTGTGTTTTTCGAATGAAATTGGTTAAGGAATTTTGTAGCTTATGAAATTCTGGAAAAATTGATATTTGTTTAGTCGCCGAAAAAGTTAACATGGCCGGAAAATTGATCTTTTCCGATGAAGAAAATTCAAAGGTTTCAAAAAAAAATTAAAACTTCAATTTTGGGTCATGAAATCTGGTTTTAATGCGATTAAATGGTGGAGACAGATACATGAAACAATTTTGATATATTTGTAACAATTGATTTTATTATTGTCTTGAAAAAGAAGAGTTTGGAAAATCAAGAGTTGGGTTCGTTAAGAGTCATTAATTCAAAATTTAAAGCTTTAAATACTATTTATTTGAAGTATTTTTTGAGTGTTTAATTGTTACAAATATGCCTACATACATTTTACTCGATTTTTACGTATTAATTTGAAACAAAACTGAATAAAATATGGGAGATTGAAAACGGATCAAAACGGGTCGCGAAATAGCCATTTTCATAGATTGTGAGAATTTAATTCAAGAACGGTTGAAGAAGAGGATCGTTGGGAATTCATCATGAGGTAAGTTTTCATAATTCTAGTATAGTTATAGGGATTGTTTTGGGTTCATATATCGTTTGAAACACGCTAGAATCCATAGGTGAATCATATGAAAGTAAGAACACAAATTTGGATTTAAAACCCTAGTCTTCGAAGGGTGGAAATAGGGTGGAAATTCAAGAGAAAATTATAAATTTCTAATCTTTATCACCAAAATTGACTGTAGAGATTGAAAGTTGAGGAGTATATTTAGGGCATCCTTAGCGGGATTTGAGGTATGTCTGCGTTTTGAAATTCTCTTTTAAAGTATGTCTATATTTTGAAAACACTCTTTTGCATTGCAATTTCGTTTGAAATCTTTTTAGAAGAATGCTTGCATTAGAACATACTTTTCGATTCGAAGATGATTTTGAACAAGGTCATGCGCGTGTAGGGTCAAGCCCGCATCTAACCTTTTACGAATTATAGTATTTTGTGAACGTGTTTTGCCCCATTATTGGGATGATTGAACTCAATTTTATAAAGGTTGAAGATTTAAGCATGTGTTGCAGTTGAATGAATATTCTTGAACATGAAACTGAATAAATGATCTGAATAAATTTTGAAATTGATTTATGACTTGAAAAGCCTATATTACTGGGAAGATAACTTAAGAAGTGAATTTGGATATAAGCCATGATTGATGATTCAGTTAATATGCCATGACTTGTAAATGTTTGTATTTGGGCATTATGGATAAGTTGTGCTAGTCCAAAGGACGATTAGCCGTTATGAATCCTAATGTATCGCTTTTGATTGAGCATTATTGTGTTAGTCTAGAGGGTGATTGACCTATGTGGCATATATCCTGGTGTATCTATTATTGTATTAGTCCAGAGGACAATTGACCTCCGAGGTGTGTAACCCGGTATAGCTATTATTGTGCTAGTCCAGAGGATAATTAGCCTCCATGGGATAAAGCACCATTGTATCGAATGATTGTTCACCCGTGAGTTGGCACATGTTGATCTTTTGTTTTTTTATGAGTGGCTGTGGTGATCTTTTGTCCGTAAGTGAAAGACTTAATGAAATGAACGATATAATAAGTTAAGATTTATATTCATGTGTCTTGGCTTTTAGTGGTGATTTTTCTATGTTAGACGGTTTACTCTATCTCTGGATCTCAAATGTTTTTATTGATATTGTTTACTAATTTTACTATCTTATTTTGATATGTTAACTATTGCCCTTTAGACACTCACTGAGTAGCCAGTACTCAGGCATACCATTGTTATTTTTTATGGTATGTTAGGTAGGGAACAACAGGTATATGCGGATCACACGGATTAGAAGTACTTACTGCTTTCTAGATTATGGATGAACCCACACACTTGTTCGTGGGGACACTGTATTTCATGCCATGCAGGTTCAGGTAGGTGAGAAGAGGACCTGCTCTCATAGATCGTATGATGATATCAACATTTGTTGGTGAGCTCTATTTCCTTCTGGAGTATTATCGAGTCAGGTTTTTGTTATATATTTTTGGTATGTCGGGTTTCCTGTCCCGACTTATGTTTTGTGTTGACAATCTCCTAGAGGCTTTGTAGACAGGTCCTGTGTTATATAGTCTATTTGGTACGACCTTGTCTGACTCAGTATATATATATATTAGGCTAGCATCTTCTACTTGCAGGGCTTCACGCTGTGTATGTCACTGTTATTATCTTGATGCCTTGTCGTCCTAGACGGTGGTGTGTTTGTGCAATGATATGTAGGTGGTTCACTCTGGCCATCTAGGCACCAGGTGTCGGCCACACCCCCAAGGTTAGGGTGTGACAATTTTGCTAGACATTGCCATAGGAGAGCAGGAGGTGCAAGTTAGGTAGATATTCGAGCTCAGGGTGCTATAGATGCTACTCTTACTCCAACCAAACTATTTAGAGTTGTTCAGCCAGCATGTCATGGCCAGGGTGCCCCTAGTGCTCAGGGAGCCGGTAGGCATCCCAAGTTCTTTGGATTGGTAGGCAAGATGTTGAGGCATCTAATGAAGTCGTTACAAATATTCTTACTATTTTCTATCATGTAACATTTGCACTTTTTGATCCTGGATCTACTTATTCTTATGTGACCCCGCCTTTTTCATATTATTAGGGTCGAGAATTGGAATTCCTTTATTCCTCATATGTTGTTTCTACTCCGATGGGAGAATTTGTTTTCGTTGACCAGGTATACCGCGAATGTGAGGTTTCCATTCAAGGCATTTCCACAATAGTGTATTTGTTTGTTTTGCCTATGGTTGATTATGATGTTATTATAGGTATGGACTGGTTGGCTTCATGTCATGCGATAGTTAGTTGCTACACTAAGGTTGTCAGATTTGACATTCCGCGAGAGTCTCATTTCGAGTGGCGTGGTATGGTTGCCTTGGGTAAGGGCAAGATTATATCATTAGAAAAAGCATAAAAGATGATTAGTCTGTGATATTTGTGTTTTGTTTCTATTGTTCATGATACTAGATCGGAGGATATGACATTTAATAGTGTCCCTATTGTTTGATAGTTTCCTAAGGTATTTCCAGAGGACTTTCCAAGATTGGCTTCTATGTGTGATATTGAGTTTAACATTGATATAGTGCCAGTTACTCAGCCTATTTATATTCCTCTGTACCGTATGGATCCAGTAGAGTTGAGGGAGTTGAAGCTTTAGATTTAGGAGTTACTCGATATTAAACCTAATATTTCTCCTTGGGGTGCCCAAGTGTTGTTTGTGAAGAAGAAAGATTGCAACATATGTATGTGTATTGATTACCACTAATTAAACAAAGTAACTACCAAGAGCAAGTATCCATTGCCTTGTATTGATGATGTTTGATCAGCTTTAGGGTTCAAAGTATTCTTAATGATTTATTTGAGATCTAGCTACCATCAATTGAGGATCAAAGAGGAGGATATCTCCAAGACTGCCTTTCATACTGGATATGGGCACTATGAGTTCTTAGTCATGTCATTTTGTAATGACCCGCTTGATCATTTTGCATTCTTGCCATGTTTCGACCAATTACCATATTTTATTAGCTCTAAACCCAACATCGAGAATGTCATGGATGGACGAAATGCACCGCAAAGATGATTTTGTGGCCGTATTTCTAGAGAAATAATTGTGAAGTAGACGCTTCATAAGTTCAGAACCGAGGGTAATAATTTTCGGTCATTGTTTATGGTTCGTAGTCTGTAAGGAAATTATTAATTTTAGAAGTGCCTAGTATCGAGTCGTGAGTCTTATTTAGTTTCCGTGGCTATTGGATAGTGCGACCCTTTGACTTTATTTATGTGCTTATTTGGAAATATTCTTGAGCAAGCGAGTCGCAACTACATTATGTCATGAAATTCAGGGATACGTGTAAATTCGGTCAGATTAAATATCCGGGGGTAAAATAGTGGAAGTAATATCGAAGTCTATGGGATTTCACATTTTGGAACTGGGAGAAACTGTCTATGCGAGAAATTGTCAGCACCTGCGGAGCTGCCTCTGCGAAGGCCGATCTGCAGATGCGATGGTATGGGAGGTTGGGAAGTTCCACTTCGGTGGTTACTTTTACGCGGGTGCAGTGCCGCACCTACGACCATTGCTTCACTTTGGCGACATGAAGTAGGGTTAATGAGACTACTCTGGCGGACATTGTTTTCGCAGATGCATGCCGCTTCTACATAAGATGGTCCGCAGAGGCGGCATCAATGTAGGTAGAATATTTTATTTCACCATCTTTCCATTCTGAAGCCCTTATTTGGCAAAGGAACTTCGGAGCTAAGAGCTGGTTATGGGAGCTTTCCTCTTTATTACTAATTAATGGTTAAGGTTTCTCATTCCAAGCTTCTAATTAATTTTTTGATAGAATCATGTCTAGAGTTTTACTAAATTTTCCAAAGATGGATTTTTATGAAATAAATGACTAAGATGGAAACTTTCTTGATATTTGAAATAATAGTGAGCTTGTACTTAGTATAAAGTATATATTGGGGATGTAATCTCTAAGTAATAGTACTTTTTGATTATGGAAATTCGGAGTTTTCGTGGAAAAGAGCTCATTTCAAATGATTTATCAAACTAGAGAGTTTTTGTGACGAATTTCCTAAATCCTTCCGAGTTTTTACTATTTAGACAGTAGATAATGATTTTCTAATTAAATTTCCTTTTCGCCCTTATGGGTCCGGGGTTGTCGGGGGGCCGAGTAGTGATTTCACTTTAATTTGGTCCTTATGTATTATTGGATGTGTGGTATCATAGTACCTTTATGCATATGTTTGAATTACTACTGTCTGATAAGCGTGTCCGGAGTACTTTGTGGATTAGAAGTTCATGGAACCCACTTAGTAATGAGGTAGGCTATGATTTATTATTTCTAGACTCTGATAGAAGTACATAGTTATTATAAAACTTGAGGGGTATTAGGCGTGTTTGGGGTCCCACCTTAGTCGATGTGATGAGCATTTGGGTGGGTACCAGTGTTGAACTATCTTGATGGGTGATTTGGGGAATCAGCCTTAGGGATGGTTCCGACTGCTGTTATGTAAGCTTGTCGCCATTACTTGGGTTTGTCGCCATTGATTGATAATTGTTGTGTTAGTCATCACATATTCTTCTGATATGAAATACTGATTACTTGGAAATACGTGTTGTTGATTTCCGAAGCATGTGATATTCATCTCCTATATTGTTTGCATCTCATACATCATGATTTCTTTCCTTGATACTATTGCATTCATACACTCATTATTGTTGTGATATGGAAAGTGGAGTGGTATGGAAATGTTATGGGTCCGATAAGATTGGAAAGGAAAGGTAAGGATATTTTTATGATATGGCTTGAAAACACTGAGATAATGGAAATGATTGATATGACTCGACAAATAAGTCCTGGTTCTAGTTAGATACGTGCGTTGAATTCCGGCTGGTTAGGAACGGTGTATGGATAGCGCGGATCTCTCATGGGTCACGATTCATAGAGTTTGAATGTGTGTATGCTGGTTGTGGAAAGGTACCTTGCATTGCATTACATTCACATCATACATTCATACATATTGATTACTGGAGACTTGTATTGATTTGGATTGTTTACCATGATAAGGTGGATTCTGTTTATTGAACTTCCAAAATTTCGGAGATGTTGAGTATTGAACTCTTGTTGTGATATGATGTTTCTAAGCATTAAACCATTCATGTGATTGAAGGTAAACTGCATGGATAATTTTATTGCTTGATGAATAATTGAGTTACTTGATAGGGTGTCTAGTAGATTGATGAGTTGGTGTATTGACGTGGTAACTACTATCTCGTATACTGTATATATGTGACTAACTTCACCCTAATAGGAGATTCATGATGCAATCATGTACTTGAACATAATGAGGATTTAATGAACTGACATGTACCCACCCCCTAAAGAGTACAGATAGTAACCAGGTCTACTAATTAGGTATAATACTAGATCAATAATGCTAGGGTAAGTTAATTCATTGCTTCGTAAAAAGGGTCGTTATGTGATTGTGTATTCTAAGTGTGAACCTGTCCTTATTTGCTGGCAATTAGAGTATGTGGGGTCAGAATAAGCATAATTTAGGCCTTGATTAATGACTAATGGGCATTGTTTCTATAATTCTTATGTGTCCCCACGAATTAGACGTATTACGCCCTGTAAGTTTCACATCCGAATGAGAGTATAGTCAGTCGACTTGAGTCGTGAGAACTTGAAATTGTTTATGAGGTTTCGTACGACATATAGGGATGTTAAGGAATGGTTTTGGAAGGTTGGAAGTCAACAAGACCAAAGGAAGTACAATGCGATAAAGATTGACAAAGTTTCGCTGATACGCCACACGTTTTGTGCCGCGGATGCCATTCTGCCTCACGGAAGTGGCCACAGATTAAGGCCACATTTTCCCCACCTCACTGCCACCATATGCGGTGGCATATGCAACCATATATGGGAATATGTTAGGCAGTTTGGTGGCCTATTTAAGGCCAAAAGTCTGCCAATTTCATTTCTCACCTCATTTTCGACCCTTGAGCTTCCTAAACCCTCTCAAACATACCCCAACACCATCTCCACCTTGAATAGCATAGCTCCAAGTATCTAAGGTGGTTTCTCCTTCTAAGAATCATGAACACCTCGAGATCCTCGTGATTTGGCTCGACAAAGTTGAGAACTTCTCGGAGATTAAAGCGAAGCTTGTTGTGAGGAACTCTTTGGTTAGTTAAGGTAAGGCTTCACCCCCTCTATATGTTATTTAGCTTCTCTTAGTTTGGATTGGTTGATTGGTGAAGAAAACTTATGAGTTATAGAAGTATTGTAAACATGGCTTTGAAGAATTAAGTCTTCTTGTGTAAAGTTATGGTAACTAGTTGTTTGGGGTTGTTGATTGATATTGAGAGTAAATAGAGGTGTTGAATCATGTTGGGGAGGTTGAAAAATTGAGGAAAGGAGTGATAGAAGATGGTGGTGTTAAGTTGATAAAGAATCCATGATAATATAACTCTAGAACTTCACATATGCAAGTTGTTCGACGAATTACCTAAATGACAACTCTTATAAGGTATAAGCTTGGTATTGATATGAAAACTCCATTTGGTGTAGATAACCATCTGTATCACGTTCGAGGCACCACAGATCGTAACTAGATTCATCGGCCAGGTATCTAGGGAAAACTTTCTTTCTCGGCATGACTTGACAAAACACTATCTTGAAAATGAGTTCCATCCCGTGTAACCAACTAATGATATGACTTCTTTGATAAAGTCGATCATATTCCTCCTGTATTTGCCATTCATAAGCATCTCTGATATTCGTTATGTCCTAAAATATATGTATTGAGATTCTAGAACGTAGCGACAATAACGATAGTTGGAGGGTAATGACGATAGGTCATTCCAACTGTGGTAATGGTATCTTTGAGGTCTTTCATTGCACTTATCTATATGTACCTATTTTCTTATCGAGCAACACTATAGTCGGCCGGGTACGACACTTATAAGTGCACACCACTGCAGTTGGTTTTGATATTACCGAATCCCATACCTGGGCCGGGCATGATCGAGTCCACTACGAGGCCGGGTACGATATGACATGACATAATTTGCCCACAGAGTGGCTTGATACTAAATTATATATTTATGGCCCCGATGAGTGGGTTAGTTTTTACAAGACGTGCATACATACTTATGATTATGACCGATAGGCCCTCAAAGGCTTGTTATGAGTTTTAGGTTGATTTCTATACTCTTCTTCCATATTTATCCTTTATTTATATGTTATCTACCTAACATATTCAGTACATAATCCTTTATTAATATGTTAGGACCAGACTTGGTGCAACAAGTCGTGGAGAAAGTGAAAATAATTCAACAACGATTGTTGACAGTGCAGAGTCAACAAAAATCATCTTCAGATAACCGGCATCGAGATTTAGAGTTTGTGGTAGGAGATTGGGTGTTCTTAAAGGTGTCACCTATGAAAGGAGTGATGAGGTTCGGTAAAAAGGGAAAGCTTAGCCCAGGTACATTGGGCCAGATCAGATTACCCAAAGAATAGGCCAAGTCGCCTATAAGATTGAATTGCCCCAGAGTTAGAAGTCGTTCATCCCGTACTTCACGTATCTATGCTTCGTAAATTTCTAGGTGATCCCTCCTGAATTACCCCTATTGAAGATGTCCAAGTAACAAAAAACTTATAGCATGAAGATGTTCCCATTGGCATTTTAGATCACCAAGTACGTAAGTTACGAACTAAGGAAGTCACTTCGGTTAAAGTACTTTGGAGAAACAATAACATAGAGGAAATGCCTTGGGAGGCCGAAGAGGACATGATATTCATATACCCTCATTTGTTCAAGATCTCAGGTGTATATCGATATTCATGCACAACAAATATCTTGTTACTATTCTATCATTCGATTTAATTTATACATACCTTGTTTAGGTGCTAATGTTGAGATATATATGGCAGATGCAGCTCAGAGTATAACCTATGATAGTTAAGGTGAGTTGTGGCTAACCCTATTTGATTATTGAGTATATGGACGGTCGTGTGAGGCCAATTGAATGTTGTTATGCTATTATGTAGCCTTGTGTAGCATTGGTTATATGTTTGGGGTGATTGACAAGTTTTGGATAGCCCTTCTTACAGGGGAAACACTGCCAAAATTTTCTAAAATACTAAGCATTAGAACGATATTCAACATTCGAGGATGAATGTTCTTAATAGGGGTAGGATATTACACCTCGTAAGTTTTGCATCCGAATAAGAGTTAGTCAGCTAACATGAGTCACGAGAACTTGAAATCATTTTTGAGGGTTCGTATGATGTATATGGATGTTAAGGAATGGTTTTGGAAGGTTGGAAGTCAACATGACAAAAGGAAGTAGAACTCGATGAATATTGATGAAGTTTCGATGATACACCATGTGTTTTGTGCCGCGGATGCCATTCCACCTTGCAAAAGTGGCCACATATTAAGGACAAATTTTCCCCACATCACTGCCATCATATACGGTGGAATATACGGCCGCATATGGGCATATGCGCCTTCTTATGCAGCCGCATATGTGAGGTGGTTTGGTGGCCTATTTAAGGCCAAAATTGGCCAATTTCATTTCTCACATCATTTTCGACCCTTGAGCTTCCGAAATGCTCTCAAACATTCCCCAACATCCTTTCCACTATTGAAGACCATCCCTCCAAGTATCTAAGGTGGTTTCTCCCTCTAAGAATCATGAACACCCCGAGATACTCATGAGTTGGCTCAGCAAAGTTGAGAACTTCTCAGAGATTGAAGCAAAGCTTGTTGTGAGGAACTCTTTGGTTAGTTAAGGTAAGACTTCATCCCCTCTATATGTTCTTTAGCTTCTTTTAGTTTGGATTGGTTAATTGGTGAATAAAACTTATGAGTTAGAGAAGTATTGTAAATATGGCTTTGAAAAACCAACTCTTGTTGTGTAAAGTTATGGTAACTTGTTGTTTGGGGTTGTTGATTGATATTGAGAGTAAATAGAGGTGTTGAATCCTATTGGAGAGGTTGAAAAATTGAGGAAAGGAGTGATAGAAGATGGTGTTGTTAAGTTGATTAAGAATACATGATACTATAACTCTAGAACTTCACATACACAAGTTGTTCGATGAATTGCCTAAATGAAAACTCTTATAAGGTATAAGTTTGGTATTGATATGAATCCTCCGTTTGGTGTAGATAACCATCAATATTACGTGCGAGGCTCCGCGGATCATAACTAGCTTCATCGGCCAGGTATATAGGACAAACTTTCCTTCTCGAAATGACTTGATAAATCGCTATCTTGAAAACGAGTTCCATCCCATGTAATCAAGAAATGATATGACTTCTTTGATAAAGTCGATCATATTGCTCCTTTATTTCCCATTCATAAGCATCTTTGATATTCGTTATGTCCCAAAATGTCTGTATTGAGATTCTAGAACGTAGCGACAATAACGATAGTCGGAGGGTAACGATGATAGGTCACTCCAAATCTGGTATTGGTATCTTTGAGGTCTTGCATTTCACTTCTCTATATGTAACTATTTTATTACCGAGTGGTGTTATAATAGGCCGGGTACAACACTTATATGTGCACACCACTGCAGTTGGTTTGATATTTCTGAGTTCCATATTTGGGCCGGGTACGATCGAGTCCTCTACGAGGCCGAGTACAATATGACATGACATAATTTGCCCACAGAGTGGCTTGATACAATATTATATACATATGGCCCCGATGAGTGGGTTAATTTTTACAAGACATACATACATACTCATGATTATGACCGGTAGGCCTTGAGAGGCTTATTATGAGTTTCAGGTTAATTTCTATACTCCTCTTCCGTATTCATCCTTTATTTATATGTTATCTGCCTAACATATTTAGTACATCTCACATACTGATGTCCCCTTTCTGGGGAACTGTGTTCATGCCTACAGGTACAGATAGACAAAGCAACAAATAGACATCGTTCATTCTGGGGCACTATGTTCAGCCCTCATTTGGGTCATATAGTAACAGATGAAGGCCCACAACTCCTACTGATGTGCGTAGTTTCTTGGGTTTGGCAGGTTACTATCGAAGATTTGTAGAGAATTTATCCTCTATTACCGCATCACTGAGAAAGTTGACTCATAAGGCAACTAAGTTTCAGTAGTCAGATGCTTGCGAAAATAATTTCCAGGAGTTGAAGAGCACGTTAACATCAACACATATTCTAGAACTTCCTGAGGGCTCAGAGAGTTATGTTGTGTACTGTGGCACTTCCAGAGTAGGGTTGGGCTGTGTTCTAATGCAATATGGTAAGGTCATTGCGTATGCTTCAAGGCAACTTAGGAAACACGAGCAGAATTACCCGACACATGATCTTGAGTTAGAAGTTGTAATATTTACTTTAAAGATACAGCGTCACTATCTGTACGGGGTTCATATTGATATATTTACAGACCATAAAAGTTTGCAGTATATTTTAGGCAGAAAGAGTTGAATCTGAGGCAGCGAAGGTGGCTTGAGCTGCTGAAAGACTACGATGTTGATATTTTGTACCATTCAGGCAAGGCAAATGTTGTAGCCGACGCGTTAAGTCGGAAGTCTATGTATAGCCTAAAGCATATAGGAGTTGATAAATTAGAGATGGAAAAATATTTATATCGGTTGGCCAGTCTAAGCGTGCGATTGATGGATACAGGTGATAGAGGTGTCATAGTTAAGAATGCCGCTGAATCCTTCTTAGTAGCAGAAGTGAAGGCACGATAATTTGACGATCCAATCTTGGTAAGAATTAAAGAACGCATTCCTTTTCTAATGAAGCATCTGTTCGAACTATCGCAAGGTAAAGTTTTTAAGTATAAAGGCCGAGTGTGTGCGCCCGACGTTGTGGGACTTCGAGGGAAGATTATGGTGGAAATCCACCAGTGCAGGTATTCTATTCACCCTGGTTCCACTAAGATATATCATGACCTTCGACAACTATACTGGTGGAATGATATGGAGAAGAATATCATGGAATTTGTCGCTCAATGTCCGAATTGTCAACATGTTATAGTAGAACATCAGAAACCTTGGGGATTGTTATAGAATATAGAGATTTCGAGATGGAAATGAGAAGTGGTCAACATGGATTTCATTACGGGACTACGTAATTCTTATCGGAAGTTCGATCCTATATGGGTCATTATGGATAGACTAATGAAGTCAGGTCATTTTCTACCCATCAGGACTAATTATTCATCCTAAGATTATGCTCGATTATATATCAATGAGATAGTCTAACTTCATGAGTTCCAGTGTCTATTATATCTGATCGAGGTGCTCAATTTACAACTAACTTTTGGAGGTCCTTTCAGAAAGGTTTGGGTACTGAGATTATCCTTAGCACAACTTTTCATCCACAAACCGATGGACAAGCTGAGCGCACTATTCAAATGCTCGAAAATATATTGCGAGCTTGTGTTTTAGATTTCAAGGGGAGTTAGAAAGATCATCTACCGCTTATTGAGTTCTCTTATAATAATAGTTACCATTCTAGTATTCAGATGGCGCCGTATGAGGCTCTGTATGGACAGAAATGTAGGTCCCCTATTGGGTGGTTTGATGTTGGTGAGACAAAGTTATTAGGACCAGACTTGGTGAAACAAGCCGTGAAGAAAGTAAAAATAATTTAGGAACGATTATTGACAGTGTAGAGTCGACAAAAATCCTATTCAGATAACCGACATCGAGATTTAGAGTTTGTCGTAGGAGATTGGGTGTTCTTAAAGGTTTCACTTATGAAAAGAGGGATGAGGTTCTGTAAAAAGGAAAGCTTAGCGCCAGGTACGTTGGGTCATATCAGATTACCCAAAGAATAGGCCAAGTCGCCTATAAGCTTAAATTGACCCAGAATTAGAAGTCGTTCATCCTGTATTTCACGTATCCATGATTCGTAAATGTCTAGGAGATCTGATGTAAAGAAGGTCGTGAGCTTAAGTGTCCAACATGAGCCACGAGGTGATTTTCTAGGAGTGCCGAAGATTGCCAATCATCCTAGGGTGACATGCTTAATGTGGAATGGAGTGTGGAGTGGAGTTGAAGAAAAGACTTGAAGATCCGAGAAGTTCCATTAATTTTTGGCTTTTATGTATGTCTTGGCCGAGACCGTCTTTTAGCTTGCTTTTAATTTCTAGCTTAATTACTAGTTTCCCTTTTAGCATATTTACTAGACCTTGTAATAAAATATGATGACTAAGCCGAGAACCATCTAGAAGGAGAAGCTTCCAAGGACGTAATTAATGAACTAACTAGTTCATGCACTTATCTACATGGATGACACAAAAGGGTGGCCTAGAGAACATGAAGAGTTGGCGAAACATTTCCCTTTTCCATTCGACCGAGATACATGCTAGAAGGAGAAGCTTCCAACATTTCCCAAGGAGGTAATTCATGAACTAACTAGTTCATTCACTTATCTACATGAATAATACAAAAAGGTGGCCTAGAGAACATGAAGAGTTGGTCGAGCATCTCCCCCGTTCCCATTCGGCCGATACATGTTTGTGTATTTTTTGTTTCCTCTTCTAGAAAGTTTAGAACTAGTATAAATAGGGCATGTAGTTGATTTAAATAGATTGAAGTTATATGAAATATATTTGAGTTTTCTCAAACTTTGCTAAGTATTTCAACTTTTGTGTTGTTATCCTTAGTTGGTCCTTTTGGGGGCCAAACCTCAGTCCTTTTGTGGTCCGAACCTCGATCCTTTTGTGGGCCACCCCTTGGTCCTTTTGTGGTCCAAAACCTCGATATAAGTCTAGTTAGAACTTTTGTGATCTAACTATACCCAAGCCAAGATTCTATCCGGTTACTTGTTACAAATACATTGAAGGTATTCTTGACTTTTATCACCTTATCCGCACACAAATTTGTCTATCAATTTCGTGATCCATCATTTTCCAAACTAACTGATTCCTTTCACCACAATACACCACAACACCCCCAACCTACACCCAAAAGGTCATCAACCGATTCCTCCCACAAACCCCTGAAACCCCAACCAGTTTCCCACCGTCCCTATCGAGTCCCTAAACCGCCAACCTTACTATCCCAATAAGTTTTTGCCACCTTACCATCATCCAAACACCAAATACTAACCACCAACCTAACCCACAACGTGTCTAAATCAACCCCTCCAAATGCCTCAGTTCGATTCCACCCGATGGTATCCGCACACCTCCCGCCAAACACACACTGCCCGGAAACCCATCAACCTCCACTTGACCCCTATTTTCCTGTCCATCTAGTTCCAACTCGACTCCAACCTGCCTAACCACACAATCCCCTCCTTATATACAACAAGATCCCACCCGTATTACCCCTATCGAAGATGTCCAAGTCACAAAAAACTTATCGTATGAAGAAGTTCCCATTGCCATTTTAGATCACCAAGTATGTAAGTTACGAACTAAGGAAGTCGCTTTGGTTAAAGTACTTTAGAGAAACAATAACATAGAGGAAATGACTTGGGAGGCCGAAGAGGACATGAAATTCAGATACCCTTATTTGTTCTAGATCTAAGGTGTATATCGATATTTGTGTGCAACAAATCACTTGTTCCTATTCTATCATTCGATTTAATTTATACATACCTTGTTTATAATGTTGAGACAGATATTGATGTAAATCAGCCCACAGACTTAAACTATCAACCAAAGCCGAGAAGGGCTTTACCAAGAGTGCCAACAATGGCACGTCGTTCCACACTTAGATCCCTACCATGACATGGAAAATAGAATGGCATTGGAGTTGTCATGCGAAGATCTAGGAAGCAAGTTCTATTTGGTATTTGTATGTAGGTCTTGGCCGAATATCATATTTTCTTTTAGCTTGTCTTGATTTCTTAGCTTAGCTTAGGACATAGTGTAACATGTAAATAACTCATAGCTCTCATTAGAACACAATTAGTATGCTATAGGAAAGGATAACTAGGTCATGTAATGAGGTGATAAAGCCGAAAATGACAAGGTGGCAAGGACAAGAGGCATCTAGAAGTTGGGGATTTCAAGGAGAGACTTTATGAACTAACAAGTTCATGAAGTTGGCTACATTGAAGAGCTCAAAATTGGCCAAGGGGAAGTGCAAGTGTTGATCAAATTGATCATCCAAACAAATACCAAGAATGGAAGCTTCCAACACATTCCAAGAAGATGGGGTTGTTGGAAGAATTTATGAGCTAACAAATTCATGAATATGGTTACATGGGAAACCTCAATCTCGGCCTAAAGAAGAGGAAGAGGTGGCCGAAACACCTTGGTCTCCAAGTCACTCCAAATCCGTTCACACTAGGCCAAACTCCCAAGCAATTTGTGTCCTTTTGTCTTCTTATAGAATAGTCCATTTTGTACTATAAATAGAGGCTTTAGTCCATTGTAAAATTCAGATATTGTTGATAATATAAAGTTGAGTTTTACTTACAAAGCTAAGTATTTCAACCTGGGGTTGTTATTCTTAGTTAGTTCTCCGGGAGGACCTTTGGTTCTTGTGTGAGCCAAACCCCTCAGTGGAAGTTGAAGCTAGGACTGTGTGACCTAGTTAAACCCAAGTTAAGGTTTTCCTTTGGTGTAAGTTTGGTTAAGACTTTGTGACTTAACTAAGCCTAAGCTTAAGGAACCCCCTCGGCGTAGGTAGACGTTGGAACTGTGTGGTCCAACCAAACCTAAACATCACTTGGCTTGTTCATGAGCATTGAACTTAGCAACCTCGAACTAGACCTTGTTAAATTGGTCACCCCATCAAGGTGTCGACTTGGGCATTAAAAACCCCTTGTCATTATCCTTAACTTATCGACCGATTGTGCTTGGTTTGTACTCGGGTTTGCACCTAGCATCCCATTTCCGTCCCTCAGCCAAACCATCACATTCCTTTCACCACCACATACCATAGTACCTTACAAACAACCACAACAAATACAAAGCCACAGAATCACCCATAACTTCGCATTCTAACCAGACAACACGAAACAGTCCACTAAACATCCTTTACCGGAACTCACTGTTTCAGCCTTCTTTCGTGGCCTTGCCACCACCCAACCGCCAAGTCCTGACCACCAACACCATTCTAAACCTCTCCGGAACACTCCCACAAAAATCCTTGAGCCGAATCCATCCACAACTACCCATTCAACCCCGACAACTCCACATTGTCTGCCCCACTCGAGAAATCGAGAACCTCACTATTTCAGGTTCTATTCTGTGGCCTTGCCACCATCTACTCACTGAACCTCGACCACCACAATAACCATCAACACACCCTCAATGACCCCACAAAGTTTCTATGCCCGAATCCTCACCAAACTACCTGAAACAGTCCCAAAACACCACCTACCTGGCAGTACACCGAACCCGAGAACCCCTATTTCACATCCATTTTCACGTCAACTAGTTCCCTGCCGAACTTAGGCCCACTTAACCTCACTCACCTCTCCGTATATACATCAGATTCATATAAGAGTGAGGCACTCCCTTCCCCCCTTGACGCGATGCCTTACATAAAAAAAGATTTTTGGTTGATCGTATATAAAGTTTCGGACAACCGTGTGCAAGCCATAAGAAAGGAACTTGCGAAACATGCCATGAAATAATAATTTCGAATCCAGGGTTGTGAAAAACAACCCAAGGAATGAAGACTTAGTACTCCGACATATGTTGGAGGATCAACTTGAAACATGTGCGAAAACTCAAAATGATAGACTCTTTTACACACGATGTAAGGTAAAAGATAGAGTGTGTAACATGATTTTGGATGGAAGAAGTAGTGTCAACTTGGCTTCCTGGAAATGGTGGACAAGTTAAAACTACCTAACCAGAACCATCTGAAGCCATATGATCTCCAACGGTTAAACCAAGATGAAAGGCTAAGAGTAGAAAAACAAACTCTTGTTAGCTTTCAGATTGGAACATATGAAGATAAAATATGGTGTGACATCCTCCCCATGGATGCATGTCATATTGTTTTGGACAACCATAGCAACTTGACACAAAGGCACAACATGATAAAGAAAGGAATACTTATTCCTTTCAAAAGGATAATAAGAAGATCTGATTGGTGCCGATGTCACCTAGTGAGGTGAAGGCATGAAAATCCGATGCGTCAAGAAGCGCGAAGCCGAGACTCTCTTACTTGATACACAAAGGATAATCGGAAAATATAAGAAGGGGAGAGCCATAAATGTTTTGGCATGTAGAGAAGAAACCAGTCCGAAGAAAACCTTAGAGGTTTCGGAAATGGTCAAGTCGCATAGACTAACAACCGAGCTACCACATAGCAATGATATTCATACAATTTGTGAGGTAGCTATCGGAAGACCCCTCCATCCATATGATGATCCGACAACAGCAACTAAGCCAAATGTTCAAGAGGACCTTGTTCCATGTCAAGCCCCTAGCCGTGATCATGAAGAAGCAACACAAGGATGGATCTTCTTTACCAATCCCTTGTACCAAGTTGAAGAAGTGGGTGATACCTTCTTTATCAACCCCTTATATAAGCAAACAAATATGGAAGAAAGAATCGACATGGAATTCTTAAATAATGACACATCCGAGATCTTACCAAAGGAAGATAATGAACTCACCCTTGATTTATTTTTAAGTGTTTCGTTATCTACACCCCAAGCCTACGAATATGGAAGGCAGGACGTGTTAAGAGAAGGGGGTGACCAAGGGTACCTTAGCTTCGACATGACATATATCTTATTGGTACCGAGGCATGATGAAGATTGAAAAATGTACATCAACAACCAATTAGCCTACAATCTCAATATAAGGTACAAGTCTACGTGGCCAATGTTGAGTGCTCATCTATATAATTTTTGTGGAGCTAAAATGCCACCAAAGATCAGCTTAAAAGAAAACTCTCCATCAATGAAGAACCGAAAGGAAGTGAAGCAAGGAAAGGTCTTCAAGGTCCTACATGGTAAATACCGGTGTCTTGTGGTATCATTTGGGAGTTGTGACATCCAAAAGGGTGATCCTTGTGCTACTCCTACCACGATTATGATGGTACGGATTGAACAAAAGCTCAGTGCCAACCTAACAAGAGAACCCTGAGCCATGATTCCTTTTGATGAAAGGTTGGTAGGCACATGCCACAAACCACAGACTTATGATGCCTAGATGGAGTGGGGAGATTACTCGGTGAATAGTCCCTTCATATGGTTAGCCAACCTTCATAAAGGCTCAAGAAGGAAACAAGATCCGGACAAAAGCATTGGTAGAAAGTGTTATGATAATGAGGTATCCTCGTACTTGATCCCCGAGAATTTGAGGACAAATTCTTCCAAAGAAGGAGAGATTGATGTAAATCAGCCCGTGGACTTAAACTCTCAACCAAAGCCGAGAAGGGCTTTACCAAGAGTGCCAACAATGGCACGTCGTTCCACACTTAGATTCCTAACATGGCATGGAAAATGGAATGGCGTTGCAGTTGTCACGTGAAGATCTAGGAAGCAAGTTCTATTCGGTCTTTGTATGTAGGTCTTGGCCGAAGACAATGTTTTCTTTTAGCTTGTCTTGATTTCTTAGCTTATCTTAGGACATAGTGTAATATGTAAATAACTCCTATCTCTCATTATAACACAATTAATATCCTGTAGGAAAGGACAACTAGGCCATGTAATGAGGTGACAAAGCCGAGAATGACAAGGTGGCAAGGACAAGAGACATCTAGAAGTTGGGGATTTCAAGGAGAGACTTTATGAACTAACAAGTTCATGAAGTTTTCTACATTGAAGAGCTCAAAATCGGCCAAGGGGAAGTGCAAGTGTTGGTCAAATTGATCATCCAAACAAATACCAAGAATGGAAGCTTCCAACACATACCAAGAAGATGAGGTTGTTGGAAGAATTTATGAGCTAACAAATTCATGAATATAGTTACACGGGAAATCTCTATCTCAGCCTACATAAGAGGAAGATGTGGCCGAAATACCTTGGTCTCCAAGTCAATCCAAATCCGTTCACACTAGGCTAATCTCCCAAGCAATTTGTGTCCTTTTGTCTTCTTATAGAATAGTCCATTTTGTACTATAAATAGAGGCCTTAGGCCATTGTAAAATTCAGAGTTTGTTGATAATATAAAGTTGAGTTTTACTCACAAAGCTAAGTCTTTCAACCCGGGGTTGTTATTCTTAGTTGGTTCTCCGAGAGGACCTTTGGTTCTTGTGTGAGCCAAACCCCTTAGTGCAAGTTAAAGCTAGGACTGTGTAACCTAGTTAAACCCAAGGTAAGGTTTCCCTTTGGTGTAAGTTTGGTTAAGACTTTGTGACTTAACTAAGCCTAAGCTTAAGGAACCCCCTCGGCGTAGGTAGACATTGGAACTATATGGTCTAACCAAACCCAAACCAAGGGTCTATCATAAGGTTTTATGACCACCCTCACTTGGCTTGTTCATGAGAATTTCACTTAGCAACCTCAGACTAGATCTTGTTAAATTGGTAACCCCATCAAGGTGTCGACTTAGGCATTAAAAACCCCTTGTCACTATCCTTAACTTAACGACCGATTGTGCTTGGTTTGTACTCGGGTTTGCACCTAGCATCCCGTATCCATCCCTCTTCAAAACCATATCATTACTTTCACCACTGTTGACACCCAATTTTGTCCCGTCTTTTCCAATTTATTTGCAATTTTAAATATTTTTAACACCTCAAAACAATTTTAATCTATATACATACATGCGTGTGTATATGTCTTATTATTCTCTTATTATTATTATTATTCGCATTTTTTACTATCATTTGCATCTTTATCATAATCATAAGTTTTATCCGAAAATTCTATGTTATTTTATTCTCGCAAAATTGCATCGCATTTCCATCTTTTATTAAGCATTAAATATTTCACAAATGTTATATTTTTATTATTATCACATCGTTATGTTATTTTAAATAATTCACATCTTTTACAAAAAATAAAAAATAATATTTTTAATGTTAAACCCCTTTTATATTTTTAAATCCATAATCCATTTTATTTCCTAACCCAAAACAATTTTCCCCCATCACCAAAACTAATTCGTCCCAAATTTAATACCCCAAACCTGCTTACCACTCTACTGGCCCAACACCACTTTTCCCAACCCAAAACAATTTCTACCCAAAACAATTAAACCCAAAACCCCATTCTCAAACCTTCCACCAGCCCAACTCACCAAGAGCCTCAACCCGTCACTCCAAAACCCGAACCGCCCACCCAGCTCGACCCATCACCCGACCCATTCCCTACCCATTTTAATTCCCCAAAAACCCAAAAAAAAAACCCCAAAATTATAAAAACCTAAACCCCTAACCCTCCCAATCGCTGCCACCCTACCCCTACGCCCCCGACCCTACGTCGCCGCACCCTACACCTGACACCACCACTCGCCAACACCGCCGCCTGACACCACCAACCCATCCCCTCTCACCGCGACCCATACCCCTAAAAACCCGTTCCAAATCATTATTTTGGGCCCTTCATTTTGAATTTAAGCTCGGTTTTAGGGGGGAAATTGGGCTATAAAAACCCCTTGTGTTCTTCGGAAGAAGAGGGGAAGAAAAAGAAAAATGAGAGAAAACCGAAAGATTTTTCGGAGGTCCGATTGGATATAAATATTTTTGGTTGTGTTCTTGGTTTCAAACATTTTTCCTCCCTTGTTGTTCAAGAATTGAGTCCGAAAAGGTTTGTTCTCCACTTTTGATTCTCGGATTTTGACACCTGATTCGGGTCGGGTCACTGACCCGGGTCGGGTCGACCCGGTTCGGGTAATGTTCTCAGAATTCTTGCATTTCATATTTCTGTATGTTGGTTATCTGAATTTGGTGAATATTTGATTTCGGATTTTTTGACACCTGATTCGGGTCGGGTCGACCCGGTTTGGGTAACATTTTCAGAATTCTTGCATTTTCATATTTTTGTAGGTTGGTTATCTGAATTTGGTGAATATTTGATTTCGGGTTGAGTTTTCGATTCGGGTCGGGTCGACCCGGTTTGGGTAACATTTGCAGAATTCCTTGCATTGTTGCTTTTGTTATTATTGTTTATCTGAAATTGATGGAATTATTTGATGTCGGGTTGGGTCACTAATTCGGGTCGGGTCACTGATCCGGGTCGCGTCGACCCGATCTGGATATTTCCAGAATTTCAGAACTTGGGTCGGATACTTTAACTGCTCACTGCTCGTTGCTTTTACTGTTTTATTGTTTTATTAATATTGCATTAAGGCCGACGAAATTGAATTCGAGGCCGCGCTTTTCTTTCGTTTCATTTCTCTATTTTTCAGCACTGTTTTAAGTATCCGGGCAATGGATATTTTACTGTTTTAAACAAAAACACCACGTCATTTTCGGAAACTATTTTCTGCTTACTGTTTTCCTACTTTCTGCCTACTGTTTACTGTTTCATTTTAATTTTACTGATTTGAACACGATACTACACTGGCCGATGAAAAATATCCGTCGATTTTGAGGCCTCTACAGTTGTAAAGACGAAAATATAACTTCTGGGCAATGATGAGACTTAAACCTTTTATTTCATCCGAGATCAACATGTTTAGTAGGCGAGGTGACTAAAATAACCAACAAGTTATATATTCGCAGCCACGACGTGATTATAGTGATCTTTTCTATTTCACCCGAGAAATCAACACGTTTAGTAGGCGAGGCAATCAAAATAAACCACATTAGTCATATGTTTGCAGCCACGACGTGATTGGAATGTTCTTTTCAAAATTTAAGTCTGAGCCCTCCGTGATCAAAACATTCACTGTTTTGAATACGGATATCAAGTTATATGTATTTAACTGTTTCTAACCGTTTATTCTTGACAGCTTGTAGGGATTAAAGCAAATAAAGACAAATATTCCTCGGAGTTTATTTATTTTTATTTCTTTCTTTAATTCAGCTTTTATCCCGCTTTGTATTGTAATATTATTTATCGCCCTTATGTAATTATTGAAATGCTTAGAATAGGCAAACTTAGGATTAATTCATAGGTTAGTTTAAGATTTGAAATCCGTCGCTAGCTTATTTATTTGTAGGCTTGATTAAATTCAAACTTAGAAACCCTCCGCTAGTTATTTATTTTAGGCTCGTCACGCGTATTCAAGATTTTCAAAATAACTTTTGTCATCTTTTATTTGCTTTATTAATCATTCCGAATAAGTTTATCTTTTGTCAATTTACAATTCAATGATTCCCAAAATTTTACTTCTTTGGCATTATAAATAATTTATTGTCACAAATGCATATTTTCCAAAACTTTACATGTATCTTTCTTTTTATGTCATTCGAATGCATACATGTACAAAATGCATCTCTTTCATTAATTATTTGCAAACATCTTTAACTACATACTTCAAACATGCATTTTTTCTAGTAATAATTAACCTGAGTTTGACCGGATAACCGCAAGTTAGCGGATCTTAAAGGATGCCTAACCCCTTCCCTTTAGGATAATAAAGAACCCTTACCTAGAATCTCACTAGTTTCGCAGACCTTAAAATTGTAGTTACATTGCAGCATTTAGTTTAATATTTAGGTGTCCTAATTCACCGTAAAAATAATTAGGTGGCGACTCCTCAACCCTTTTTACCCAGGAATCACCGAACACGTCCGCGCTCCGTTTTGAGACCCGAGCGGGTCGAAAATGGGGCGCGACAGCATGGCGACTCCACTGGGGATTTTTCAGATTCTTAACCATAGCAAATTCGGGTTAATTATTTATGCTTTACTTTCACTCTTTGTTTGATGTAATGCTTTGATTTGTTTCCTTTGTGAAATTTTTTGCATAAACTGCTTTAAATTATTATATTCTCTTACTGCTTTCCCTAAATTGGCATTTCGCTCATATTTCTTCCACTCTGGAAAATTGACACTATCACACACTACACGCGAGGTGTGTTTTGCGCACTCGCAAATTTCTTTCAATCTACCAAATTTTAGGAGAGTTGGCGTATGCGCGGAGTGACCGGACCATCCGGTGGCCGCGTAGCCTTCTCACTCGAGTAGTCCGCTCTGAACCTTGTGTCTAGTCACCAAATCTTAGAAAATTTAAGATAGAGCTATACCACCCTTTATTTTAAGTCATGCATGCATACACCTTAGGTGGGTCGATCCTTGGTATCGACTCCACAATTAAGAAATCCGCCAAAGATGTCTACGGGTCTCACAACCCAACGACCAATCATCATATTATGTGTAGCGTGATAAGGATAGACTAATCCAAGACTAATCATGACATGCTGAAATTGGAAAATGTACATTCAGTTTGTCTCATTTCCGACAAAGCATTGCAGTTTAGCAGCTTGGATCAAATCTGTCGTAATCTCGCATATCTAGGCGTTTAGGCCCACCTCCGGCATAAGGGAGTCCCCATGCATATTAGGATGCACATTTAATTGCCTTACAATCATTTTGTTGTTTTCTCCTGCTTTTTCACTATGTGCATATTATTTAAAGCAATAATTACTCGCCTTATACTAACTTGATTTTCTTCAATTTTTTTAGAAGGTTTATTTTGTCTAGATTATTTTCCCAAAGGTTGATTTGCGTTGACTAAAACTGGCGGATCATCCCTACTTCACAAGGTCAAAGGCACAATCCTTCAGCCAAATGACTGATTCAGATGCATCCGAACAGATTGGCCTGGAACTTATCACTCTTTCCAAAGATGAACCGGAGGCTTCGGAAAATAGAGATACTACCGTCCAAGAAAAATACATCGCCCAACTGTTACAACAGATGGCAGCCATGCAGACTGAGATAGAGCGGCTCCAAAATCTCACCAACCTGTCCATTAGCGCCAATACCCCACTCCCTGAACAAGGGACGAATGCAACTGCACCACAAATTTTCTCATCTCCTGAACCGCCATTTCCCCAAAACCTCTCCGATAATTCGCCACTATGCAAAACCAATCCACAACACACTAACCCGCAAGCAAGTCCACAACAAAGCCCGCTACAAAATGATTCGGCCTCATTCACAACTCCACATACCCAAATTACCACACTCATCCAAAACACCTCTTCCACGCAAAATCACCCGGCAGACCAACACATATTGATGGCACACATCGCTGATCACAGCAAGCAGTATGTGCCGCCAATTTATGTAATGGAAGCCCAACCTTTTACTACCGCAACACCAAACATGACTCTTCAGGAAATTGGCCAGTGTGAAGAAATGGACAGGCGAGTAAGAATCAGAACCGATGAAAGTGTGGCGAGAGAGATTTATAGCCTAAAAGAGGCATTCAAGAATATCCAAACCAGCAAGGGACATGAAGGACTTGAGTACGAAGATCTGTGTATGCATCCCGACATTGAATTGCCTGTAGGATATAAGGTGCCAAAATTTGGTTTGTTTGATGGGAAAGGAAATCCTCACGCTCATTTAAGATCATACTGTGACAAACTGATTGGGGTAGGTAAAGACCAGGCCATTATAATGAAGTTGTTCGTAAGGAGTTTAACAGGAGAAGCACTCGACTGGTACACGAGCCAAAACCCCCGAAAATGGCGTAATTGGGGCACGATGGCACAAGATTTCGTGGACAGATTTAAATTCAACACTGACACAGTCTTGGACCGATTTTATCTGATGAAGTTGGAAAAGAAGTCCACAGAGACCTTCAGAGAATATGCCATGAAGTGGAGGGCAGAAGCAGCGAACGTTCAACCCCCGATAGAAGAAAGTGAGATGACCACTCTCTTTGTACAATCTTTGAAAGATGCAACATACTATGAGAGAATGATAAGCGTCATAGGACGAAGTTTCTCTGAAGTTATAAGGATGGGAGATTTCATAGAAGAGGGAATCAGAACAGGAAGAATTACAAACTTTATAGCATTGCAAGCAACGAGTGAGACAATCCAATCGGACTCATTTGAGGGAGCGATAAGAGGAAGAGAGACGGAGTGTCCTCTGTGGTGACAGTCGTAAACATAGGCCAAATCAAATGTCAACCTACCAAATGCCATCACCCCAGCCTCCCTACTACAATCAAAACAACCAAAGTCCTCAGCCTTCCTATTATTGCCCATACGCCCAAAGTCCTCAACCTTACTATCAATACCCACCTGGTCCCTACCCTGTCTACCATACCCAGCGAATATATAGCCTGCTTCGAGCACCGGCCTATCCGAATCCCCCACAATATCAGCCCGCATACTTACCTCAGCCACGAGTCCATGCACCCAAACCCCGCGCAAAATACGAAAGAAAGCCAGCCAAAACCTATACACCTTTAGCCGAACCTCGAGCCCAGTTATATGAAAGACTGAAAACCGCAGGAATACTCCAGCCCATCCCAGGAAATGTCCCCAATCCTGTTCCCAAATGGCATGATGAGACTAGGCATTGTGCGTACCACTCAGGAATTCCTGGGCACGACACTGAAAATTGCTATGCCCTCAGAGACAAAATCGATGCATTGATCAAAGAAGGAGTTATCCAACTGAAATGACCTTCCTCTAATGTAAATGATAACCCTTTGCCAGAACATGACAATGCCAATGTGAACATGATTGCTATTGATGAAGAACACAATTTAGAAGGAACCATTGTGCCAGTCCAGAGAGAGGAAAATATTGAATCATCGGCCTTTGTCACCCCTATGATTACAGTCCAGTTAAGGGCACGGTTTGGAGTAGAAGTACTTCCTCCAAAGTCGCGGGACATGGCACCATCTTTTCTTGGAAAAGTCTTATCAACCAACCTCCAAAGGAAGAGAGAGGCTCCTTTACCAAAGCCTGTTCCACCTCTGAGTCAGTCATTCGTCAAAGCATACACCACTCAGGAATTAAAGGAGGACAATGCAGCCAACCTCGTGAAGGGATTCCAAAGATTTTGCATTGCTGAAGAAGAAGCAAAATGCAATGTGATTCTCAATGATCACGCTAGAGGCTCAACCATGTGGGATGCAGAGCAAGGAGATGTTTTGGGAAAATTGGACATGTGCCCTGGCCTTGTTTTTCCCAGAAACTAGTTAACTTCATTAATATTTAATGAAACAATGCGATTCAGATTGAGGCCTGAATCACATATATGCATTTAATGTGTTTTGCCTCTACCTTTTGAAAGCTTAAAAAGACAAATCTGCATTGCTTTTGCTATTTTAAAATCTGTTTTGTTTAATAATTTTCTTTTCTTTTCCATCATGCAAACTAATCGGTCGATAATGTGTGACACATTTGAAACAAGCAAGCAAGACTTCGAAGAATATGAGGAAGACTCACAACCGAAAGAACTGGGGCATAAGCCAAAGCCAGGTTTGGATCAAAACATCAAGATGGTTGATGTTACAAGCATTGGCACAGACATTTGCCATTTGTACTCTTGGGCTACCACACTACGATTAGGACTTCTACTGGGGTAATGCTATATCTTTCGCAGTCAAGTGGATACAGAATCAAATACTAAGAGACTGATTGATGAAAAGCAGATGGACGCAGTTGTCCGGGGCAACCTTATCAGAATAGAATGGCCAAAAACCATCAATGCAGATGCAGTGAAGAGATACCATATCTAAGATTAGTTATTCTCTATGTAATACTTTTTCTATGTTGTAAAAGTTAGGCTCCCTCGGCGGGATGCGCATAGAACCCACGAAGGGTTCAGTTTCTTTAGATCACAAATTTCTCCAAGTTCCTTTTACTTGTACCATGAACTACGTTATGACCTGATTCCCTCGGCGGGATACGTAGGCGGCCACATCAGCTTCAGTCTCATTTTTAGAAAATCCTTACAAAATTCTTTTTGCTTACCATGAACTACGTTATGACCTGATTCCCTCGGCGGGATACGTAGGCGGCCATATCAGCTTCGGTCTCATTTTTAGAAAATCCTTACAAAATTCTTTTTGCTTACCATGAACTACGTCATGACCTGATTCCCTCGGCGGGATAAGTAGGCGACCACATCGGCTTCGGTCCCATTTTAGAAAAAAAAACCCTTGCAATCTCCTTTGCTTGCCATGAACTACGTCATGACCTGATTCCCTCGGTGGGATACGTAGGCGGCCACATCGGCTTCGGTCCCATCTTTAGAAAAACCCTTACAATCTCCTTTGCTTGTAACGAACTACGTCATGACTTGATTCCCTCATGGGGATACGTATGCGGCCTAAATCGGCTTCGGTCCCACCATTAGGAAATATTTTTTACTTTATCTCACATATGACAAAATGCACCCATCTGATCACCCTGATAGGACAGGCAAGTAACCCACACAAGACTCGACCTGGTCCAGTTGAAAGTTCAGCATCCTCACATATCAAAACTGGGGCATTTTTTTAAGAGATCGCCGCAAGAAGACGCCGATAAACATGGAAAAGCATCGGCAAACTAAGTCTTCAGCCAGAAGAAGGATTTTGGACAAGGTGTTTGTTTTGTTTCACCGCATGTCACTGCTCGACGGACATTTACATATAGACATACTTTCTCATAAGCAAATTATTTTCAATAAATATTTTCATTAGAGTTCGACAAGAATTTTTTACTGATATGCATACTTTCTTATAAATAAATTATTTTCAACAAATGTTTTCATTAACAGTTAGCCAAGACTGGGAACCAGACAGGGGCTACAGGTCCGAATCAGCAGGACATGCTATCAAGAGCCAAAGCTACAAAGTCAGCGTGAATCAACCGCCCCTCCCCCAAACTCATAAATTTTCTTTGAGTACAGGTTCTTCAGGTTGAAAAAGCAGGGAAGCCACATCACTTATGATCAATTCCCCAAAGAATTTCGGCATTACAACTCACCGCCAGGATCACGCTCCTGTTTTGCATCCATACAAAGACATCGTCTTGACCTACAAGGGCCCAACCATTGTGTCTGCACAATGATGTTATTTCAAATCACAGGGAGCCTAAACACAGCAAACTAAAGTGGAACCATCTATTACAGCAAACTGACGGCAAGAACGTCATTTACATCAAACGACGACAAGGATGTCGCATCATGTTTTCATTTAGGTGACATTTCAATTCACGATCCACATGAGTTCGAATCAACAGAAGAATCAGCACAACGTGGAACCATATTACAGCAAATTGACGGCAAGGACGTCGCGACTATCTTTTACAGCATCCCAACGACGTCAACAGCATTACAATGACGTCTTCAGCGCAACAACTATCTTTTACGGCAACGCAGCAACTAACTTTTATCGCATCTTAACGACGTCAACAGCATTACAATGATGTCTTCAGCACAGCAACTATCTTTTACGACAACACAACAACTATCTTTTACGACAATGCATCAACTATCTTTTATCGCATCTCAACGACGTCAACGACAATGACGTCTTCAGCAATTCGACTATCTTTTACCGCATCTCAACGACGTCAACAACAACGACGTCTTCAGTACCATTATCTTCTACAGCAAGACAACATTACAATAACGTCCTCGACGTTATGGCAGCACGACAATTATCTTCTACAGCAAAACAACATTACAGCAACGTCATCGACGTTATGGCAGCACGACAATTATCTTCTACAGCAAAACATCATTACAACAACGCTATCGACAAGTATCGCAGACAACAAATTTATTTTTTACAGCATTACAACGATATCAACAACATTACAACGATGTCATCAGCATTATCATTACAACGATGTCAACATCATTACAATGATGTCTTCGGCGTAACAGCTATCTCTTACAACAAACAGCATTACAACAACGTCATCGACGTTACGGCATCGCAACAATTATCTTTTACAGCATTACAACGACATCAACAACATTACAACGATGTCAGCAACAAACAGCATTACACCAACGTCATCAACATTATGACAGCACAACAGCTACATCTTACAGCAGATCGCATTACAGCAACGTCATCAGCATTATATCTACACGACACGACTATATGACGAAGTCTTCAACACAACACGTCCATACAACGACGTCATCAACAACATTACATTCTTGCAACAACAACATCACAATGATGTCTTCAACACTACACGTCCATACAACGACGTCATGAACATCATTACAACGACGTCAACAGCAATACAACGGCGTCTTCAGCAGAACAACTATCTTTTATAACATTACAACAACATCAACAACATTACAATGATGTCATCAACAACGCGCCCATACAACGGCGTCATCAACAACACGCTTATGCAACAACGTCTTCAGCATAACAAATTATTTTTACAACATTACAACGACGTCAACAGCGTTACAACGACGTCTTCAGCACAACAGTTACTTTTTACAGCATTACAACAACGTCCTCGACGTTACGGCAACACAACTATCTTTTACATCATTACTTTCACCACTGTTGACACCCAATTTTGTCCCGTCTTTTCCAATTTATTTACAATTTTAAATATTTTTAACACCTCAAAACAATTTTAATCTATATACATACATGCGTGTGTATATGTCTTATTATTCTATTATTATTATTATTATTCGCATTTTTTACTATCATTTGCATC
Organism: Anisodus acutangulus; assembly: GCA_029783415.1. Taxonomy (NCBI): domain Eukaryota; kingdom Viridiplantae; phylum Streptophyta; class Magnoliopsida; order Solanales; family Solanaceae; genus Anisodus; species Anisodus acutangulus. The sequence goes on along the minus strand of CM056511.1, from coordinate 20,575,193 downwards.
TTTATCATAATCATAAGTTTTATCCAAAAATTCTATGTTATTTTATTCTCGCAAAATTGCATCACATTTCCATTTTTTATTAAGCATTAAACATTTCACAAATATTATATTTTTATTATTATCACATCGTTATGTTATTTTAAATAATTCACATCTTTTACAAAAAATAAAAAATAATATTTTTAATGTTAAACCCCTTTTATATTTTTAAATCCATAACCCATTTTATTTCCTAACCCAAAACAATTTTCACCCATCACCAAAACTAATTCGTCCAAATTTAATACCCCAAACCCGCTTACCACTCATCAAGCGCAACACCACTTTTCCCAACCCAAAACAATTTCTACCCAAAACAATTAAACCCAAAACCCCATTCTCAAACCTTCCACCAGCCCAACTCACCAAGCATTTCAACCCGTCGCCTGAACCCGAACCGCCCACCCGCAAACCGACCCATCACCTACCCCTTTTAATTCCCCAAAAACCCAAAAAAAAAAAAAACCCCAAAATCATAAAACCTAAACCCCTAACCCACCCAATCGCCGCCACCCTACCCCTACGCCCCCGACCCTACGTCGCCGCACCCTACACCTGAGACCACCACTCGCCAACACCGCCGCCTGACACCACCAACCCATCCCCTCTCACCGCGACCCATACCCCTAAAAACCCGTTCCAAATCATTATTTTGGGCCCTTTATTTTGAATTTTAGCTCGGTTTTAGGGGGGAAATGGGGCTATAAAAACCCCTTGTGTTCTTCGGAAGAAGAGGGGAAGAAAAAGAAAAAGGAGAGAAAATCGAAAGATTTTTCGGAGGTCCGATTGGATATAAATATTTTTGGTTGTGTTCTTGGTTTCAAACATTTTTCCTCCCTTGTTGTTCAAGAATTGAGTCCGAAAAGGTTTGTTCTCCACTTTTGATTCTCGGATTTTGACACCTGATTCGGGTCGGGTCGACCCGGTTCGGGTAATGTTCTCAGAATTCTTGCATTTCATATTTCTGTATGTTGGTTATCTGAATTTGGTGAATATTTGATTTCGGATTTTTTGACACCTGATTCGGGTCGGGTCGGTCGGGTCACTGACTCGGGTCGGGTCGACCCGGTTTGGGTAACATTTTCAAAATTCTTGCATTTTCATATTTTTGTAGGTTGGTTATCTGAATTTGGTGAATATTTGATTTCGGGTTAAGTTTCCGATTCGGGTCGGGTCACTGACCCGGGTCGGGTCGACCCGGTTTGGGTAACATTTGCAGAATTCCTTGCATTGTTGCTTTTCTTATTGTTGTTTATCTGAAATTGATGGAATTATTTGATGTCGGGTCGGGTCACTAATTCGGGTCGGGTCACTGATCCGGGTCGCGTCGACCCGATCTGGATATTTCCAGAATTTCAGAACTTGGGTCGGATACTTTAACTGCTCACTGCTCGTTGCTTTTACTGTTTTATTGTTTTATTAATATTGCATTAAGGCCGACGAAATTGAATTCGAGGCCGCGCTTTTCTTTCGTTTCATTTCTCTGTTTTTCAGCACTGTTTTAAGTATCCGGGCAACGGATATTTTACTGTTTTTACTGTTTTAAACTAAAACACCGCGTCATTTTCGGAAACTATTTTCTGCTTACTGTTTTCCTGCTTGCTGCCTACTGTTTACTGTTTCATTTTAATTTTACTGATTTGAACACGATACTACACTGGCCGATGAAAAATATCCGTCGATTTTGAGGCCTCCACAGTTGTAAAGACGGAAATATAACTTCTGGGTAATGATGAGGCTTAAACCTTTTATTTCATCCGAGATCAACATGTTTAGTAGGCGAGGTGACTAAAATAACCAACAAGTTATATATTCGAAGCCACAACGTGATTATAGTGATCTTTTCTATTTCACCCGAGAGACCAACACGTTTAGTAGGCGAGGCAATCAAAATACATTAGTCATATGTTTGCAGCCACGACGTGATTGGAATGTTCTTTTCAAAATTTAAGTCTGAGCCCTCCGTGATCAAAACATTCACTGTTTTGAATACGGATATCAAGTTATATGTATTTAACTGTTTCTAATCGTTTATTCTTGACAGCTTGTAGGGATTAAAGCAAATAAAGACAAATATTCCTTGGAGTTTATTTATTTTTATTTCTTTCTTTAATTCAGCTTTTATCCCGCTTTGTATTGTAATATTATTTATCGCCCTTATGTAATTATTGAAATGCTTATAATAGGCAAACTTAGGATTAATTCATAGGTTAGTTTAAGATTTGAAATCCGTCGCTAGCTTATTTATTTGTAGGCTTGATTAAATTCAAACTTAGAAACCCTCCGCTAGTTATTTATTTTAGGCTCGTCACGCGTATTCAAGATTTTCAAAATAACTTTTGTCATCTTTTATTTGCTTTATTAATCATTCCGAATAAGTTTATCTTTTGTCAATTTACAATTCAATGATTCCCAAAATTTTACTTCTTTGACATTATAAATAATTTATTGTCACAAATGCATATTTTTCAAAACTTTACATGTATCTTTCTTTTTATGTCATTCGAATGCATACATGTACAAAATGCATCTCTTTCATTAATTATTTGCAAACATCTTTAACTACATACTTCAAACATGCATTTTTTCTAGTAATAATTAACCTGAGTTTGATCGGATAACCGCAAGTTAGCGGATCTTAAAGGATGCCTAACCCCTTCCCTTTAGGATAATAAAGAACCCTTACCTAGAATCTCACTAGTTTCGCAGACCTTAAAATTGGAGTTACATTGCAGCATTTAGTTTAATATTTAGGTGTCCTAATTCACCGTAAAAATAATTAGGTGGCGACTCCTCAACCCTTTTTACCCAGGAATCACCGAACACGTCCGCGCTCCGCTTTGAGACCCGAGCGGGTCGAAAATGGGGCGCGACAACCACCATATCCTACAGTAACTTACAAACAACCACAACAAAGACCAAGCCTCGGAACCACCCATAACTTCGCATCCTAACCTGACAACACGAAACAGTCCACTAAACATCCTTTATCGAAACTCACTGTTTCAGCCTTCTTCCGTGGCCTTGCCACCACCCAACCGCCAAGTCCCAACCACCAATACCACCCTCAACCTCCCCGGAATACACCCACAAAACTTCTTGAGCCGAATCTGCCCCACTTGAGAAACTTAGAACATCATTGTTTCAGGTTCTATTTTGTGGCCTTGCCATCATCTACTCACTTAACCCCGACCACCACAATAACCCTCAACATACCCTCAATGATTCCACAAAGTGTCTAAGCCGAACTCCTCACCAAACTACCCAAAACAGTCCCAAAACACCACTAACTCGGCAGTACACCCAACCCGAGAACCCCTATATCATATCCATTGTCACATCAACTAGTTCTCTGCCGAACTCAGCCCTACTTAACCTCACTCAACCTATATACATACATTAGATAAGGCAGATAAAGCTCAGAGTATAACATATGATAGTTAAGATGAGTTATTGCTAACCCTCTGTGATTATTGTGTATATGGATGATCATGTGATGCCAATTGAATGTTGTTATGCTATTCTTTAGCCTTGTGTAGCATTGGTTATATGTTTGGGGTGATTGACAAGTTTTAGATTTCCCTGCTTATAGGGGAAACTCTGCCAAAAGTTTATGAAATCCTAAGCGTTAGAACGATATTCAACATTTGAGGATGAATGTTCTTAAGAGGGGAAGGATGTTACGCCTCGTAAGTTTTGCATCCGAATGAGAGTTTAGTCAGCCGACTTGAGTTGTGAGAACTTGAAATAATTTTTGAGTGTTCGTATGACGTTTATTAATGTTAATGAATGGTTTTTTAAGGTTGGATGTCAACTGGATAAAGGGAAGTACAACTCGACGAAGATTGACAAAGTTTCGATGATATGCCACACATTTTGTACAGCGGATGCCATTCCGCCTTGCCAAATTGGCCACAGATTAAGGACACATTTTCCCCACCTCACTACCACCATATGCAGTGGCATATGCAGCCGCATATGGGTTTATGCGCCATCTTATGCAGCAGCATATGTGAGGCAGTTTGGTGGCCTATGTAAGGCCAAAAGTTGGCCAATTTCATTTCTCACCTCATTTTTTACCCTTGAGCTTCGAAAACCCTCTCAAAAATACCCCAACACCCTCTACACCTTGAATATCATCCCTCTAAGTATCTAAGGTGGTTTCTCCCTCTAAGAATCATGAACACTACGAGATCCTTATGAGTTGGCTCGACAAAGTTGAGAACTTATCGGAGATTGAAGCAAAGCTTGTTGTGAGGAACTCTGTGGTTAGTTAAGGTAAGGCTTCGTCCCCTATATATGTTCTTTATCTTCTTTTAGTTTGGATTGGTTAATTGGTGAAGAAAACTTATGAGTTATAGAAGTATTGTAAACATGACTTTGAAAAGTTAACTCTTGTTGTGTAAAGTTATGGTAACTTGTTGTTTGGGGTTGTTGATTGATATTGAGAGTATATAAAAGTGTTGAATCATGTTGGGGAGGTTGAATAATTGAGGAAAGGAGTGCTAGAATATGGTGGTGTTAAGTTGATTAAGAATCCATGATAATATAACTCAATAACTTCACATATGCAAGTTGTTCGACGAATTGCCTAAATGAAAACACTTATAAGGTATAAGCTTGGTATTGATACGAATCCTTCATTTAGTGTAGATAACCATACATATCACGTGCTAGGCTCCACGGAACATAACTATCTTCATCGGCCAGGTATAAAGTACAAACTTTCATTCTCAGCATGACTTGACAAAATGCTATCTTGAATACGAGTTCCATCCTGTGTAACCAACTAGTGATATGAATTATTTGATAAAGTCGATCATATTCCTCCTGTATTTCCCATTCATAAGCATCTCTGATATTCGTTATATCCCAAAATATCTGTATTAAGATTCTAGAATGTAGCGATAATAACGATAGTCGAAGGATAACGACGATAGGTCACTCCAACTCTGGTATTGGAATCTTTGAGGTCTTACATTGCACTTATCTATATATACCCATTTTCTTACCGAGCAACGTTATAGTCGGTCAGGTACGACACTTATATGTGCATACCACTGTAGTTGGTTTTGATATTACCGACTCCTATATTTAGGCCGGGTACGATTGAGTCCTCTACGAGGCCGGGTATGATATGACATGACATAGTTTGCCCACAGAGTGGCCTGATACTATATTATATACATATGGCCCCGATGAGTAGGTTAATTTTTACAAGACATGCATACATACTCATTATTATGACCGGTAGGCCCTCAGAGGCTTGTTATGAGTTTTCGATTGATTTATATACTCTTCTTCATATTTTATCATTTATTTATATGTTAACTGCCTTACATATTCAGTACTTATTTTATACTGATGCCTTCTTTCTTGGGCACTGTGTTCATGCCTGTAAGTACAAATAGACAGAGCGACACTCCTCTCAGTAGGTTGCCTGTGTCGCACTCCCCTCTTTTGGAGTTGCTATCTGGAGTCTTTATGTACCGTTGTATATATATTACTAGAATATTAGGTATGACGGGGCCCTGTCCCGACCTGTTGATGTATTATGTCACTCCTAGAGGCTTGTAGACTTGTGTATAGTGGGTGTATGTATGTCGTAGCCTTGTCGGTCCCTTCTGTCAGTGATATCCTCTTCTTATAGCCTCGTTGGTCCTTTCTGTCAGTGATATACTCTTCTTATGGCCTCGTCGGCCCTGGTTATATATATATATATATATATATATATATATATATATATATATATATATATATATCATGCTGGGACTCTTCTACGTGCAGGTTGTCATTCATTCTTGGCTTATATGATTATATAGAGGCCTTATCGACTCGAGTTTTGTGTTTCAGGTTTCAGATACTATAATGGTACGCTTAGGCCTTCGGGTGTTGAGTGCCGGCCACCCCCCAAGGTTGGGGTGTTCCAGGATCGTAACTTAAATGTGTAATTAATCCTTTTCATGAATAAGATGTCATCTGTGATTTACTGAACTTTATAGAATATGATTATGTGAGAGTCAACTTGGTATTTATGTCAGGTACGTATCTTTCGTCGTTGTCGGCCTGTGATGCCTATAGGGGTACATTGTGTACTCATGCTATACTTGCTGCATCTTTTACGTGTTAAGGCAGTCCACTCATCCTACCAGCGGCCTTAGTCTTCATTTTAGTCAGACTGTCCCTATTTACTCAGGGCGGTGTTGTTTACTTTTCTTCTCATTATATCTTAGAAGTCATTATACGAGTTAGATTAGGTTTTGAGAACGGTGTTTGTATGGGATTTGACTTTCAAATGTATTAAATGAGTTTCTTATGTCTCATGTAATTTCTTTGTTTACTTTCGCTTGTTTAGATTCATATGGAAAGGATTTTTGGAATGGTTCGCCTACCGGGGGATAGTATAGGTGCCACTAAGACGCCCATAATTTAGATCATGACAAACTTGGTATTAAAGCTTTATGTTCACCGATCTCACATGTACAAGGACAATGTTTAGTAGAGTCTCACGAATAGGTACGTATACGTCTGTATCCATCCTCGAGAGGCTATAAGACATTTAGGAAATTCTTCATTTTTTTCGTTCTTTCATGTTACTTTGTTCAAATTGGTATCTATTTGATTCCAATTGGTATCTATGTTTGACATTTTATGAGAGTGGATTATGTATTGAAATCATGCCCGAAGGGTATCAAGTGAAATTCGAGTATTGTGACTATTCTAATTTCAGGAATTTCGCCTCTGTGAGAATTTACCCGCATCTGCAGAGTCACACTTGTGGGAGGTAGGCCGAAGATGCATTTTCAATCTACTATTCTGAGCCCGCATCTGCGAGGATGCCTCTGTGTGAAATGTTACGTAGAAGTGGATCCCTGTCCCTTGAGCAAATCTCGCAGATGCAAGGTAAATCGCGCAGTAGCAGAGTCGCACCTGCTGAAGGTAGACCGCCTATGCAGAGCAATTGGGCAAAAACCAGTAGTTTAATTCCCTATTTCAACATCATGTTAAATATTCATCAAACCTGTTCAAACCAACAATCGTCTATAAATATAAGCCCGACGAGGGTACAATTCTAACCTATCAAGGCCCGACAAGGGCATAAACTAAATCCTACACAAAGCACGAAAGGAAATAGTAACATCATCCAAATATTACAACTAGGAAGCAAAGCAATTAAATTGTCTTAAGAAATCTAGGAAGCTAAAGGAGATCAAGAAACATGTGACGAACTTTGCGCCTCATCTTTTCACAAGATTCGTCGGAATCCACATCATCACCCTCAGATAGAAAAAGTGCTTCTCCTTGTCATATGAAGCTTTGAAAGGAATCTTCTTCTTCGAGTTGCCCCAACTGAATATGGCTTTGACCCCTCTCTAGTCCTTCACCAAGAGCTTGCGAGCTGATTTGTTATTTTTTTGCTCATTCTCAAAGTCCTGACGAAGGCTAGCATGCGTCATAGCCATAGCGCGATAGGACATCTCCAAACTCATAGACTCTGCAAGCCCCTTGTTAGTTTGAGCTAGCTCTGTCTGGGCTGCCATATGCCTATCCACCTTATCCTGAGAAAGCCTAACCGAACCACCCATATCATCAGGGCCCCTAGGAAGCCGAGACACTAACTCATAAATATTCCATAGATTAAAACCCATAGCACCCAAAGGTCCCTCAGGCTGGGAGGAAGACTCCCCTGCACTCGTCTCTATCTTCCTCTTCTGAAACCTCACAGCACTACCTAGTCTGGTAACTTTCATAGGGTGGACATGTATAGTAGCATCTATCATACGATCCATAGGGTCATCCTGTACTCTAGTCCGCTTGCACAACTCCATAATTATAGAGGGAAAGATCAAGCTCTGGCTATCCTAGGCTAGATACTCTTGTAAGTCCCGTACGACATGATAATTGACATTCACTGGGACACTGCCTATTAGGCAAGCTATCATCAGCGCACGATGGTGCGTAAAGTCAGTCCTGTTGCAAGAGGGGGACACTCAAGAGTTAATGATGTATTGTTGAATTTTTGCCACAGCTGTGAAGTCAATAGACTGTACCCCTTTCTTTTTATTAGCCCAAGAAACAAGTATCTTTCTATTAGCCCAAGAAACCACTCATCAAAACAAGTATATTTTTCCCGCATCAGCTCTGGGGGATGATTTTCCAAGCCATAGAGCTTTATCCGCTCAGCTCTAAATCTCACCCGCCTACCTCTTATCCTCAGTTCTGGATTATCAAAGTCAACTCGCTTCAGATTAGCATAAATTCACATACCTACTCTTTGTTTTCCTGGCATAGGGTGGGAGCAAAACAAATCCATCATGTGGCCACAAGCTGTTCATAAAATCCTGGCAGTAACTCCGACACCTTCCTTAGGTCAATACCCCATTTGGGGAAAAACTTCTTGTTTACCAAATCCCGGTAGTATTGGCATTCACACTCCTGGGACATGAACTTGTGTGTATCATAGTTTGTAGCTGCTGCATTCCCTTTGACTCCTTGGCCTTGTTCAATAATTTCTTCTTAGTGATGATCCATTTGATGATTCAAATACCTGAAAAGGATTGAACAAAAAGTTAGTCTATCATTGTACCCATATCTACTATTCAATTACTTAACTATCAGAGAAGAAAAATAAGAAGAACGAATGTGAAAAGGACCATTGCGAAGCTACTGGCTTGCTGAATATTTTGCAGGTTTCGCTTATGCGGAAGTGTCATCGCAGAGGTGAGGTCGCCTCTGCGGAAATTTTCTGCCTCTGGGAAGTCTTGAATCCTTGAAGGTTACACACCTGTGATCAATTTTTGCATAGATACGGGACTGCTCATGCGTAACTTTTCCGCAGGTGCAGAAATCATACCATCATCCCCAAACCCTTAACCAAACTGAAATCCGCCATTGTTGTTAAAATTTTAGGCTGGCATCATGTCCAAACCCCTCTATTCCTTCCTAGAATTTATCATGCATGTGTATTATATCCAATTTATGGAGATTACTCAACAACAAACCCCAAAATATCCAAACCCCAACCCAACTAGTTGTGAAGCCTAAAATAAGTTTTGAAACCCAGAAATTTGTCCGCTATTCGTGTCTAGGAGTAACCAACACCATGACCCGATTTGCCAAACTGCGGAGACAGTTTTTGGTGCCTTCTTCTTCTCCAACGAGTAGTGGGTGTGAGAGTGGTGTTTGTGCTTTATAGGGAGCTGAGTAGGTTTGACATCGTAGGGGAGTTTTTGAGAGATTTGTGGGGTGTTTGGAATTCTGTCTTTTCTTATTCATGCATGTTATGCCATTTCTGCCTCTGCGGAAATTGGTCGCTTATGTGCCAACACCTTAGCAGGAGATCTCGCACCTCAGAAATATTTAGTTATGTCACTGTTTTTTGCCTTGGCGGGAAAAATATCGCCACTGCGATCCCGCCATTGTGAATTATTTCTATTTCCGTGTCAAATTTATTATTAATCTTAAAATCATTTTTCATTCACCGTGCCGCCTTGGCGATCTCGCACCTGCTATGTTAGTCCGCAGATGCGATGTACTTATATGGGACCACTCTGGGTTTAATTATAAATATGCATGTATCAAACCCGATGCCGTTATTCATGCTAACAATTTATGAGTTGTTTTTGAACTATATTGGCTTTTCAACGAGTTTCCTCAGCGCAGTCTCATATAAATTTGCACTGGATCATTTGATGGGTTCCCTTACGAATGCTGAGACAAATTTTTGGGTGGGCTGTAATGATCGATCTATTACTATATCCTACTAGCGTCGTTATTTAAAATCAAGATAAGGATACTTTCTGACAATTCCCACAATTTTGTGAAGGCCCGGTGTTATACATTTTTTGCCGAACTATTATCACGACCCCTTTTAGGAATCGTGGTGGCACCTACACATTTCCCATAGGTAGACGAACCACTCCCCAATTAACCAACAAAAATGTAAATAATAAATGCGGGATTAACAAAATACTTAATAAATCTGTTTATCATAATATAAAAGAGGAAATAAGTCTGAAAATCAAACAATACGACCCTCATGAATCTGGTCAACAATAGAAGAGCTCTAAGTGCAAATACATAATCCAAATGGAAAGAAACATAGTCTAATAGTATGAACATGTCTCTCGAGTAAAATAAAAGATAGGAGCATCTAAGGGCATGCCGGAAGGTAGCATCCTCACCCTGAATACTGGAAATCAACTGGCTCAGACTCAAACCCGAGGTCCTAAACAGGAGGAAAACATTCTATCTTCATTCAAAAAGAATGCAGCACGAGTAGCATGAGTACACAATGTACCCCCGAAGGCATTATAGGCCGACAACGATGAAAGATACATAATAGAAATAAATATCAAGTTGACTCTCAGTAATGTTATTCTAAACAGTTCGGTAGATTATGTAAATCACGTTATCCATATAATAGTTCACTAAATCAAGTAAGTAACCTTGTTCATGCAAGAGTTCACGAATCATATAAATCACCTTACTCACAAGGAGTTCAACAACCAATAATCCAAGTACCAAGTTATCAAATAACAATGCCTTTTTTATCAAGAAGTCATCCAAGTTTCATAGAACCATTCCAACCACTTTACCCATCAATAGGTAATAAATGCAATGATATATGTATGGTATGAATGCAATGCATATGTCAGGTACCTTCCATCTCCAATACACAAACATTCAATTCTATGAACTACACACCCATGGGGGACCCACAAAGTCCATATACTCATCCAAAATTTCTCAACGGACCCCAGCTCTTGGATGTGATAATATCATTTGCTAGCGTGCAACCTGGTCCACCACGTATCATCATCATCTCAATGTTTCCAACTATCTCATAAAGTGTTTTTACTTCTCGGGTGTCTTGGACCACTGCATTTTCATACCACTCTCATTTCAATATCATTAAAACCATGGGTGTATGAATGTAAATGATAATACAAGGTAAGTAAGCAGGATGTATGAGAAGCAACCAAGTATAAGAGATGAATATAACATGCTTTCAGGAAGTCAATAACATGTAATCCACGTAAAATTAAGACATCATATCAAAAGCAATGTGATGAATAAACACAACAATATCAACAATGGCGACAAGATCAAAAAATCAACAGTCGGAATCAACCTAAGGTTGATTCCCCAAATCACCCATCATCACAGTTTAACACTGGTACCCACCCAAGAGTTAATCACAACCGCTAAAGTGGGACCCCAAAATATACCCAATACCCTTCAACATTTATAACTACTATGCACTTCTATTGAAGTCTATAAAAGAGAAATCATAGACTATCTCAAAGTGGAGCAGGAGCCACGAACAATCAACCCTCAACGCTGGCCTTACCCTTTCAGAGCACCTCATAGTAATCATAGTCTAACATACATAGACTCTATGTTAATAATAAGCTAATACATATAAAAGGACTTAGTCCTTAAACATACCAAAAGACACCTAAAACTAACCCCAGGTCCACAGTGGAAAATGTCAAACTTTATTACTCAAAAAACATAATAATATACTAAATAGTCACATCCTTAAGTTATTTGAAATCTAAGTCCAATTGCATCCTTAATTACAAGATTTTGGAAAAGCCCCAATTCCAAAACCCTATAATTTCCCCCAAAATTGAAAAGAGTTTCTATCATCAAATTAATCATCACAACATGGTTATCTATCATTAAACAATACTAATTCATAGTATCAAGGTCATCTAATTCAGTTTACCCCTTCAAATCAAGGTTTTATTCCTTCGTATTCTTTCATGAAACTTAAGAACTCATCTTCCCCAAATAAAGTTTAAACTAGGATTAGAAACCTAAAAAATGTATCATAATCAATAAGGATGAAGAATATACCTCAAGTGAAGAAATCAAGTACAAACTTCAAGCAATTCCTTCTTAACCATCTTTAATCCCGAGATATGGTGTTTTGGGAAAGCAAATCATTTTAGGACATTTAATAAACTAACTGAACATAGATTCTGCACCAACAGAATTGATCATGTAGGTACGGCCTCGCCACAGCAGAAAAAGTTTGTTGAGGCGGAAACACTAAACTCCCGCATAGGCGCTGGTGCGAGAGAAACACCGTAGATGTGACATCGCCTCTGTGACAAAGTCTTCGCAGGGGCAGAACCCCATGATTTTACAAGGCCTGCATATATGAGCCAACCTCTGTAAAGGCGAGTCTGCAGAAACGGCCAACCAACCGTTGGTGAGACACACCAAAACTAGCAACTTGGAAAACTACTCAATCTTCCACCAAACACCCGAAATACTCCCAGAATCCCCCAAATACAAACCAAATATGCTACCCCAAGGTAAACGGTAATAAAAACTCGCTTGGACCCTTAGATTTCTCATATAAATGAGCTAAGACATACTTTTCTAAAGAATTGCCAAAATAACCAAATAACACACTTTCACAAATAATGCTACAAAGCATATCCAAATGCCTCGGGATGCGAACCAATGACTTTACTAAGTCATAAATGACGCTCCAGAATTACCAGAAGTGATGAAACCTGGAAACAAACCCATATACTCAAAAGTCAATTTTGAGTCAAACTAATCAACTCTAAAGCTTCTATTATGGGGTTTCCTTTCAAAACTCACATAAATAAACATTGGGCCCCGTGATATCCATCCCCATGCATCAGAAATCCCACACAAAGTATATGAGAAGGGAAATATATTGAAATAAAGGTCTTTAGTGAAAAACAACCGGATGGGTCATTACAATTTTTCTCTCATTCGCATTCTAACCCATTTGAGGATGAATGTTTGTTTAATTGGTATATGATGTAACAACATGCTCGATCATTTTGCATTGTTTCTATGTTCCGACTAATTACCATCTTTTATTAGCTCTTAACCTAACATCGAGAATGTCATTGATGGATGAAATGCACCGCAAAAATGATTTCATGGCCGTATATATAGAGAAATGATCGTAAAGTAGATGATTCCTAAATTTAGCATTAAGGGTGATAATTTTCGGTCCTTGTTTGTGGTTCAGAGTTCGTAAGGAAATCATTAATTTTTGAAATGCCCCAGTATCGCGCCGTGAGTCTTATTTCATTTATGTGGCTATTAGATATGGCTGAGTCTTTGATTTTTTATTATCTGCTTATTTGGAAATATTCTTGGGCAAGCGATTCGTAACAACATTATGTCATGATATTCGGGGATACTTTTAAATTTGGTCAGATAGAATATCCAGGGAAAATAGTTTAATTAATATCAAAGTCTATGGAATTTTACATTTTATAACTGGACGAAGCCGCCCATGCAATAAATTGTCCGCACTAGTGGAGCCGTCTCTGTGAGGGACAGTACGCAGATATGATAGTATGGGAGATTGGGAAGTTTTGCTTCGGCGGTTACTTTTAAATGGGTGATGTGCTGTACCTGCAACCAGTGCTTCACTTTGGCGATGCAAAGTAGGGTTAATGAGACCACTCTGGTGGGCATTCTTTTCGTAGATGTGGGCCACTTCTGTGGAGGATGGTATGTAGATGCGGGCTGCTTCTGTAGAGGATGGTCCACAGAGGCGGCATTGACTTTAGGTAGAACTTTTATTTCTCCATCTTTCCATTTCGAAGTCCCCATTTGGAAAGTGTACTTCAGGAGCTAAGAGCAAGTTGGGGCAGCTTTCTAAATGGTCTATTCATCCTATATCTTTCGGTAAATTCCAAACCTCCTCTTTATTACTAATTAATAGTTAAGGTTTCTCATTCCAAGCTTTTAATTAATTTATTGGATAGAATCATGTCTAGGGTTTTACTAACTTTTCCAAAGATGGATGTTTATGAAATAAATGAGTAACATGGAAACTTTGTTGATATTTGAAATGATAGTGAGCTTGTACTTAGTAGAAATATATTTTGAGGGTGTAACCTCTAACTAATAGTACTTCTTGATTATGGAAATTGGGAGTTTTCATGGAAAAGAGCCCATTTCAAATGATTTATCAAACTAGAGAGTTTTTGTGATGAACTTCATAAATCCTTTGAAAGTTTTACTATTTAGATCGTAGATAATGATTTTGTAGTTAAATTCCCTTTTCGTCCTTATGGGTTCGGGGTTGTTGGGGGGCCGAGTAGTGATTTCACTTTGATTTGGTCCTTATGTATTATTGAATGTGTGGTATCATAGGATCTTAATGCATATGTTTGAATTACGACCGTTCGATAAGCGTGTCAGGAGTACTTTATGGATTAGAAGTTCATGGAACCCACTCAGTAATGAGGTAGGCTACAATTTATTCTTTCTAGACTACGATAGAAGTACGTAATTGTTTTCAATATTGAGGGGTATTGGGCGTGTTTGGGGTCCCACCTTAGTGGTTGTGATGAGCACTTGGGTGGGTACCAATGTTGAACTATCTTGATGGGTGATTTGGGGAATCAACCTTAGGATTGGTTTCGACTGCTGTTATGTGGGCTTGTCGCCATTACATGGGCTTGTCGCCATTGATTGATAATTGTTGTGTTAGTCATCACATATACTTCTGATATGAAAGACTAATTACTTAGAAATATGTGTTATTGAAAGCATATCATAATCATCTCCTATATTGATTGCATCTCATACATTATGATTTCTTGCCTTGATACTCTTTCATTCATACACTCATTATTATTGTGATATGGAAAATGGAGTGGTATGGAAATGTTGTGGGTCTGATAAGGCTAGAAAGGAAAGGTAATGATATTCTTATGAGATGGCTTGGAAATATTGAGATGATGGAAATGATTGATATGACTCGACAAATAAGTCTTGGCTCTAATCAGATACGTGCGTTGAATTCCAGCTGGCTAGGAGCGGTATATGAACGACACGGGTCCCCCATAGGTCACGATTAATAGAATTTGAATGTGTGTATACCAGGTTGTGGAAAGGTACATTGTATTGCATTGCATTCACATCATACATTCATACATATTGATTACTGGAGACTTGTATTTCCTTGGATTGTTTACCATGATAAGGTGGGTGATGTTTATTGAACTTTCATGATTTTGGAGCTGTTAAGTATTGAACTCTTGTGGTGATCTGATTTGTCTAAGCATTGAACCATTCATGTGATTGAAGGTAAACTGCATGGATAATTGTATTGGTTGATGCATAAGTGCGTTACTTGATAGTGTGTTTAGTAGATTAATGAGTTGGTGTATTGACATGGTAATTACTGTCTTGTATGCTATATACATGAGACCAACTTCACCCTAATAGGATATTCATGATGCAATCACTTACTTGAACATAATGAGGATTTAATGAACTCTCATGTACCCACCCCGTAAAGAGTACATATAGTAACCAGGTCTACTAATTGGGTATAATACTAGATCAATAATTCTAGGGTAAGTCAATTCATTGCTTCTCAAAAAGGGTCGTTATGTGATTGTGTATTCTAAGTGTGAACCTGTCCTTATATGCTGGCAATTAGAGTATATGGGGTCAAAATAAGCATAATTTAGGCCTTGCTTAATGACTAATGGGCATTGTTTCTATGATTCTTATGTGTCACCACGAATTGAACCTGTTATGCCTTGTAAGTTTCATACCCGAATGAGAGTATAGTCAGCCGATTTGAGTCGTGAGAACTTGAAATTATTTTTGAGGGTTTCTATGACATATAGGTATGTTAAGGGATGGTTTTGGAAGGTTGTAAGTCAACAGGCCCAAAGGAAGTACAACTCGACAAAGATTGATGAAGTTTCAAAGATACGCCATGCGTTTTATGCCGCGGATGCCATTCTGCCTCACAAAAGTGGCCAAGGATTAAGGCTATATTTTCCCTACCTCACTGCCACCATATGTGGTGGCATATGCAGCCGCATATGGCATATGCGCTGTCATATGCAGCCGCATATGTGAGGCATTTTGGTGTCCTATTTAGGGCCAAAAGTTGGCCAATTTCATTTCTCACCTCATTTTCGACCCTTGAGCTTCCAAAACCCTCTTAAACATTCCCCAACACCCTTTCCACCATTTAAGACCATCCTTCCAAGTATCTAAGGTGGTTTCTCCCTCTAAGAATCATGAACACCCTGAGATATAGAAGTATTGTAAACATGACTTTGAAGAATTAACTTTTGTTGTGTAAAGTTATGGTTACTTGTTGTTTGGGGTTGTTGATTGAGACTAAGAGTAAACAGAGGTGTTGAATTATGTTGGGGAGGTTGAAAAATTGAGGAAAGGAGCGATAGAAGATGGTGGCGTTAAGTTGATTAAGAATCCATGATTATATAACTCTAGAACTACACATATACATGTTGTTCGAGTAATCGCCAAAATGAAAACTCTTATAAGGTATAAGCTTGGAATTGATACGAATCCTCCGTTTGGTGTAGATAACTGTCCGTATCATGTGTGAGGCTCCACAGATCATAACTAGCTTCATCGGCTAGGTATGTAGAGCAAACTTTCCTTCTCGACATGACTTGACAAAACACTATCTTGAAAACGAGTTCCATCCCGTGTAACCAACTAATGACATGCATTCTTTGATAAAGCCAATCATATTCCTCCTGTATTTCCTATTCATAAGCATCTATGAGATTCATTATTTCCCAAAATCTGTGGTTGAGATTCAAGAACGTAGCAATAATAATGATAGTCGAAGGGTAACGACAATAGGTCACTCCAACTCAGCTCTTGGTATCTTTGAGGTCTTGCATTGCACTTATCTCTATGTATCTATTTTCTTACCGTGCCGCGCTATAGTCGGCCAAGTATGGCACTTATATGTGCATACCACTGCGGTTAGTTTTGATATTACCGAGTCCCATATCTTGGCCGGGTACGATATGACATGACATGATTTTCCCACAGAGTGGCTTTGTCACATCCCAAACTAGGGGGTATGGCCGACACCCGATGCCCTGTTGGCCCAAGCGTACCACTCTAATGACTAGTCTTATGTACAAGTAGGACTTCCGGCCGACAAGGCCGTATTGGAATATATCACAACAACAACACTGGATAAGAGGGATTAATCCAACACATATATACACTATAGGACCGACATGGTCATAACATAGTTTAATAAAAGATAACTTAGCCAGCAAGGCTATACATTAACACTATACATACCAAAATAAGTTTGTGAGCCTCTACGAGTGACTGAACTGACATATGGCCGGGACAGGGCCTCGACCTACCAAAACTGTACATAACCTGCAAAATATACTCCACAGATGACCAGTAAGCTCCGGAAAGATGAAGCTTACTTACTGATGGATGAACTCGATAGCTCCTACTGATGTGGCCTAGCAGGGTCTCTATTAGAACCTATGGCATGAATACCCAGCGCCCCCGACAAAAGGGATGCCAATACGAAATAATGTATTGAGTATGTAAAGCATGAATAACAATATGAATCGGTAGGTTGTAAATAAATTATATAAGCAATGGGAAGCAATAGTTGTAAGGGAAATCATAAGCAATATGGGGGCCACATGGGGCGAATAATGAAATTCTAAAACTTAATATAACATGTCTGGATAGGCTTTTACTGTATAAACTATCCTCGTATTATTGTGCGAGTTTTAACATGTCTTTGATCTTAGGTGTATGTATAAATATGAAATGCAATATGCACCCTAGTTCATGTATATGTTGCGGAACGCGTAACCCGATCCATCATATGTATATGTTGTGGAACGTGTAATCCGATCTAATAAATGTATATGCTGCGAAATGTGCAACCTGATCCTCTATATGTATTTGTTATGGAACGTGCAACCCGATCTTCTATATGATCATGATTGTATGCATGGCATCATGCCAATGAAAACTATATCAATACCAAAGGGGAACTCAGGGTGTGAATAACAAACTATGATAATGACGGCTCTTTGGCCCTTTTTGTAACTCATAACTCTTTGACTTTACTCTTAGAACGACTCTGTGGTCGACTCGACGACCATATCTTAGAAAGATTCCTTTTGAAGACTTATGATATGACCAGTAACCAACAACGAGGATATTAAGAACTTGAATAACAGTGAATACTTCTCAATATGAAACTTCAATAGACAATAGAATGGAGTTCTCAACGTTTCTTTTTGAAAATGATGATCTCTTAGATTTCATTCTTTTGAAAGAAAATGATAGCCTTACTTACCTTATCCACGAAGTTATACGTCGTGCTATAAGCTCTCATTCTTCTCACGATCACTTATATACAACAAATAAAGGATCGACACAAAAAGAGAATGATATAATACCTTTCAACGCTAGCCTAGCATGCTATGCTCTACTCCGGGTAAATATCCGCCCTATTTGGATTTGTACATATAGGACAAATGCTTCCATTACCATTTCTTTTTGTATTTCTTTTTTTTTTCCCGAGAAAGGAAAGAGGGTGACTTACTCGCTTGGTGAACTCATAGGTCAGTAGCTCCCGT